>JABAJS010007588.1:660290-978242 GCA_018221635.1 Tephrocybe sp. 10521TJB
GATTGCATTGCGGAAAGACATTGAAGGTGAGATGATCAAGCGCTACGGATTCAAATGGGATATATGGATGGGATTCCATGCTGCCCCCTCGATGCCGTAAGCTCTCTAACTTCTAGTGAGTTTTTTTTATGCGACGTCTTAATTCGAGGCGTAGGCACTTGCATCTCCATGTACTCTCATCGGATCTGCGCTCTGAGCGCATGAAAAACAAGAAACACTACAATTCTTTCCACCCGAGTGTCGGCTTCTTTCTCGACATCAGCAAAGTCCTATCGTGGTTTGAAGCAGAGGACTCTTATTTCTCCACAGTGAGTCCTCTCGCCTTTGAAGCAGCAGATATCGATGAATCTTGCCAGATGGCCAGGCTAGATCCAAAGCCCTACGAGGCTTTGTTGAAAGAAGATCTTACCTGTTTTCAGTGTGGTTCCTCTATGAAGAACATACCGACATTGAAGGCTCACCTTGAAGAGGAATGGGACAAGCTCTCTGTGCGAGAAAAGGCAAAGCTTGAAAGGAAGAAAAAGTTCGAAGAACGACATGCTAAAAAAAGGGGGGCGTTGAATGGGGCATTGGAGAATACTGAACCCAAAAAGCAAAAGCTGGAAACATCGGCAAGCGATGACGCTTGAGTGTCCAGCTCCATCTAACAGCACAGGATGGCAGCAGTCCCTTTTACCTTTCGGAAACTTACTTTCTCATAACGATATAAACAGGATAATTTTTTCATGAGGCACGGCTCTCCGAGTTGATACCGGGACAGTTTTCACGAATGTGTTACACATACAAGTTCTAAGTTTACACATAAGTTGTTACAACATGTACACTTTACACTTCGAAGGCGTTATAATGCGTCCGACAAAAGCACGAGCTCTGGCCAGTATATTCTACAATTTTCAAACTTAATAGAGGGTGCATTCATCAAGCTTCGGTCTGAATCTTTGTGGCTTCGACGCTGGCTTGCAGCTTCGCGGCGCGAGAATGTTCACTAGCTTCCCGAATTGCCCAAGTTAACTCGTATGTCCTGACCGCATCTGTATCGTTATAGACTCGCTAAGAACAGCTGATAAGGAATCATTTTCAACGACTCACCGTCGTAGGTGCTCAAGATCTGAGCAGCCTCAGGATCTTCTTCAATATCCTCGATGATGTCGATAAGGTTGGAGACCTCTGAAAAGAAGGGATCATCGTCAGGGAATCGAATGGCCTGTTCATTTTCATCCCCAGGCCTGCGAACATAAAGTACAGGCTGGACATAAGGGTTCACCAACCTGAGAGGCGTGATGTGAGCAAGGCACAACGATGGAATACCACGAGTCATACTTGAGTTGATAACCATCAGCAAACACTTCCAGTTCACAGCTGTAATTGGTATCTTGAAGAGCCACGATATGAGTGAAGCTACCGACAGCCCCGCTGTCATATTTCCTGTTATGCAAGATCAAAAAACGATATATTCAGGAAGGATTTTGATGTGCATACCACGTGGCAGCCGTTACACGAGGAATCCTGTTCTCGGGGGCAATCTTGCTCTCATCTATAGCGATTTTTGAGAGGTGACCAGCATTCTCATCCCACTCGAGCGAGTGCGCGCTGACAGTGGAAATGTCGACCTCGCCGCCAAAATAGCGAGAAAGATCACAGAAGTGAGTGCCTTGTTCGATGACGGGGCCAGCACTACAGCACTCATGAGCACTTGATAGGGGCACAACTTAAAGGTTCACTACAGACCTCTTAGACTTATCCCACCAATCTGGCTTGGCGATCGCCTCGTATGCACAAGCATATCGTGCAATCGTAGCCATAACGGTAAGATTGTTTTCTTGAATGATGTGTTTCATCATCTGGACTGCTTTCAAGTACCGAAGCATATAACTTTGAGAGCCTTTGAATTCGAGTGTTCTCGTTGAACCAGGATGACTTACCCAACAGAGCAAATTGTCTTCGAGTCGCTGATGGTCTTTGCGATTGTGAACGCGTCCACGATTTCGCTGGGAGGTCCGGTAGCAATGGGCTTTTCAATGAACATAGCGACGCCAGGAAAGTACTTGAGTATTTGCATTTCGATATCGCGTCCTGGCTGAAGCGAGCCACGGAACATAGAGGGGCTACCCACGATGACAGCGCGAGGTCGGTCCTTGGGAGCCATGCTTTTCACAAAGTCTTCAAGAGTCTTGAACACGCGGGTATCCTGATAGGCAGACACGACGAAAGAGTCGCATTTCTTCTGGAGGACGGCTGTTGCGCGTTCGATAGCTGGATCAATAAGGGCGACGACCTTAAGACGCCGCCCTAGTTTGCTGTACGCACAGGTTGATACATATGCGATTTTGTAGGGTTCGAACTCACTGTTCAAATCGAAACGAATGGTTCCACGGGCCTTCATCGGAGCCTATAAGGATTGATGTTAGGGGCGCATACTGAAGTCGGAGGAGGATATGCTTGCCGAACATGATGTTTCCAGCGCCGATGAACACGACATTGAAGTCATCGGAGCCGCCGACATGGCTCGCCCTGGAAGACCCGATCAGTTTGCAATGAGAGCAGAAGATGAAACGGACTTGTCCATGGGAATGAGTCTCCACGGGTCGATGGAGGGGCGGCGAGAGGACATGCCGGAAGCTCTGCGGTCTGAAGGGCGGCGTTCTGAGGGTCTACGACTGGACATGGCGGTTGAGAAGAAGAGGAAAGAGTGACCACCATGCTTTATAGATCAGGCGTCGATAATCTGCTCCACACTGATATCGTCCTGTCATACACACTAGTATAGTAGCAGTACACGTCTATTTCATGACGATGGCGCTTCCATTATCGCCTGCTGCCGCCTTGCCAGTTCCTCGCGTCTCCGTTCAGCGGCCTCTATTCGGTCCGTCATGGCCTTGAGCTCCGCCTTCAGTTTCTCGTTCTCTTGAGACAACTTCAACACGTTCGATGCTCGTTTCTGGACCTTTGCCACTCTGCATCATGAATTCACTACTCGTCCAATACATCCGCCCGTGTAGGGAGTGATAGAACACTTACTCGGCATTCGCAGACGTGCCGAGGATGGAGGACATGTCCAACTCAAGGTCAAGATTTGCGCCAGGTATTTCTGGAAGGGGAATGGATGGCGACTTGGAGCGTTCTTCCTCGTCTTCCGTCTGCTCGTCGACGGGCTGCTTGTTGGCAGGCCTCGAGCCCACGCCCGTCGCCGATCGAGGAGACTGAGTGCTGGGCAATGTGTATCAGACGAGATTCGCCATCTTCAGGGAAATAACACCGACTCAGCCAACTCATGCTCGTGTGTGATAGTATCTGACATGGAACTCATGGTGGCCGTCCAATAGCAAGATAACTTATATATCAAGAAGGTTACTTCACATCACCCTGGCAACCAAATTTGGGTATTTGGACTCTTCCCTTACCATCATGTAAAGGTAAATGAATCGAACTCTGGTGCTTGCACATCACAACGGTTCTGACTTTTCACTTTGAATAGATGCCATACAACACAGGTCATCTCATCCTTGTCTCTTCAGTTGCATTTTTTGCTATTGCGAGTTATGCCATTCTGTTCAGCGCGCTCCCCTCATCCACCGGTTTTTCCGTACGTTCCTATCTTTACGTCTTTGAAGACGTACTCATCAGTCATAAGATGCTTGACATACTCGCCAATGACACCCATTACAAGTATTTTGCACTCTATATCATCCCGACAGGTGCCTATTTCGTCATTGCGAATTGGGTAGGATGGCAGTATTATCGTAATTCGTGATACATAGGAGGAATGCAAACGTGGGGTATTATACAAGTGCAATAAATAACCAATAAATACAAGGGGACCTATCCCAGCACATTCTACTTGTCTCTTGCACGTGAACTCAAAGAGGAAGGCCGAGATTTTCTCTGGACGCCACGCAGTTCGAACCAAAGTCGGTTTCTTGCGCCCTCATTCCCGCCGGCATCACTGGAGTGTGCTGCTCGCGTCGGACTTTCATCTCTCTCAGTGAAAACGGTCTTCGACCTCGCAGGGCTTGTCTCGCGTATTCGCAGACCCGCAAACCTTGACGTTGGACTCCTTTCTGAAAAAGGTCTTGCTGTGAAAAGAGTTGTAACAACAGGGCGTGGCTCTGGAGCCTTGTCGTACATCGGTCGTTGTACAGGAGGGCGCGGAAATGGGGCAGAACTGGTCGGAAAGGTTGATGTGGGCGTCGGTCGAACCTGCCGGGGAGCGGCAGTGGGAAGTCGAAGATATCTCGCCCGCCTGGTAATCAAATAAGTCTGCATGTGTGTGTACCGAGTAATAGCAATTCCAACTTACGCCACGGCTTTGAGATGTTTCTTTTTACGGTAAATTTGAACCCATTTATCCAGATATTGCGCTACAGTCGGATATAATAAGTTGATAAGTGACTGCTCTAGATATTAAACTTACAAAGAGTGGTACGGCTGTCTCTGTCGCGTGCCTTCTTAGCTTGAAGAGCTCTCGGCATAGCGTGTCGCCAGATTTCGAAATATTTCTGTTTCGTGTGTTTTGCCTCGAATCGTATAGCGGGGAGAGACTGAAACAAGCAGTTTGAAACTATATCGCAACGACAACAGGATTAAGCTCTTTACCTTGGTCTTGGAATGCCACAAGCCAAACGCGCGAAATAAGGCATTCCTTTGAGTCTGGAGCAACACCATATGTTCCTGACAAAACATTAGTCACTGACACAAACAGCGTACACGATGACTTACAATGGGACGCAGTCGTTCGTCACTAAAGCGATCTCTCCATTTTTCCCAGGTGTATGTCATCACGGAGAGTCTGATCTCGTCCTCTTTTTCCTTTAAGGTAACGCGTCGATGTCGCACGATGCGGGCGAGCCCCAACCAACGAGAGAACACACGGCGCAGGTTTTCTTTAGTTGGGAAAATGGGTGAGTGGGAAAATTAGTAAGGGTGGATGGGAACATGTACCTTCTCTCTTAACCAGAAGATAACTTTGCATCAGGCTGAACTTCTCTAAACGACGAGCGTATGCATTCTTCCATTTTTTGAACGTGACACTAGCAAAAGGTTTGACGAATAGGCAAAGCAAATGATTTTAACACAACGAGAACTTACGTTTGTAAGGCAGTATCAGAGTTCTGTGCTACATCCAATTCCTGTAGCTTAATGGCAATAACGCGATTTGTCCAGGCGGTCAAAGTATCGCGTAGAATTCGCTAAGTTTAGGCAGAGTTAGATAATAACTTAGAATATTTGCATCATTCCGACCTTTGACGCATTATTAGTAAGCGATTCTTCAACCAGTCTGAGATGCTTTTGCCGGCGTGCGCGATGCAACCACGCTGTTGTCTAGTGAGTACTTCAGGACACGAAGGATGATGCTGAACTTACTATACAAGACCCTCTGGACCCGTCGGACTTTGAATTCTTCGAGGCGTTTCTCAATCGCTCTTTTACTCAAGACGTTGTGCCACGCTTTCCAACTACGGCGAGTAGCAAAGAATTGGTCGACCATCCTAGCCATTTTAGCCATCTTCAGATTGTCACGGAGTCTCATACGCCAGGCCAAAAGTGCTTTATATCCCAGTTGTTCGGAGTCGCATTGTACAGCGATCATGTGGGCATTGCGATGCGTAAAATATGCCTCACGCCATTTATTATACACAGAGATCAACACGTTGGAGCCAGGGCGCAGGGAAAACGCTACTGCGAGGTCTACAAATCATAGTTAGGTGGGGCTTGACGGGGAGACCAAAGCCTACCATTATCACGAGTATGCTCGCGTAGCCGCTGTCTCCATAGCGAAAACGAATCCTGGACAATTTTCAACATTTTGGCGCGTTCTAACAGTTTCCCCTGTCCTCGGGCCTTCCAAACCCTCGACACAGCTCGAAGAAGTAGATCATCCTGGCTAGCCACATGTTTAAGGGCACGATTCTCCATAATCTGTCAATAGAATGAGTACCGCGGAAGGAGATTGAAACGGAAAATCGTACATGCAGGCGATCCCGAGAGGCTTTCCAGCGTTTAATTGACAGCTTCATCAGACCAAGGTCGTAGAATTCAGCCGCCAACCTGTAAGCAGACCTAAGGTAGGTCAGCACCAAAACAAGGAATCAGGTATTAAAAAAGCCTCACGCCTGTTGCTGCCATGTAGTCACAGCATCGGTCATCAACCTTGAGTCAACCCTGTGAGAGATGATTCGCTCAGATACTCGTAAATTGCTTGCGATCCGCCAGTGATCCCAACAGTGCAATAAAGATTTCTCTTGCGAGGCTTGAAATGCTTCATCTGCAATCAGCTCGAGTTCGTTGGTTGTCGATAGCCGCTTTTTCCAACGACCATAGAACCGATGCGTAAGCTGTTCCAAATAGTGCTGACCCGACAGATGAGAACGATATGATTGACGCCACTTCGCCAATGCATCTTTACATAACTTTTGTTCTCGTTTTTCCGTGATGACCTTCATTTTGTGGCGCATGTCTTGACGCCACTTGTTTTGTTCCTTCACTTTCAGCCGACTTCTCCAGATAACAAGAGCCTTTCTACAGCACCGGTTGTCGGATAGAGTAGTGATGTGCTGGTAGGTTTCTTGGCGACGTGAGGTGGTGTTCCTCCAGTGTTGGAAGTGAATACGCAGAAGCAAGTTATCACGAGCCTCCCCAATTTGTTCATTGGTCATCTATAAAAATATCAGGATATAAAATCAGCAGTGCATGCAAATTAAATACACACAACTATCCATTGGAATCCTTGCCTCCAAACCTCCCAACAACGCTCCAAGAGTCGCTCCGTTCTGAACATGTCTGCGTCCGCCTCGTCTCTCTGCATCCTGATATTATTCCACGCATCCTCTTCGTTAATAACGCTCCCCCTCCGTTGCCTTGCATTTGCGATAACTTCTCTTGCTGTGGCAGAGTCTGGTGGCCCCCGCCTGAAGAGGGGCTGACTTGTGGGGTGTGAGGGATAATTGGTGGCGGCACGGTATGACGGAGGTGTCGTCGAAGGAGCATAGTTGTCTTCACTGTCTGATCGCTCAGCGGGGCCTGCTCTCCATGATCGATGTATTAGTTGAGGCTGGGGCGCCGTAGACGCTTTGACTGGCAACAAAAGCAGGGAACGGGGGCTTTGGCCGTCAGAAGTATCGGATGTTATGGTTTGAGTTTTGGGGCGTCGCTCAAGTCGTTTGGGAACGTAGGATTCCAAGGTTGACGCGGATTCTTGCTTCTCACGGGCAAAGTTGAGTGTGTTGGCGATCGGGGAATGGAACGTTCGAGTGGCTATGATTCCTGGCGCGGCCGTATTTGTTCTCGGTGGTCGGCGGTGTTGGTCGCCATCATCTGGCAGACTACACTGTGCCTTGACCATGTTCCATTTATCGCCCCAATTTTTCCCCTTCATCGTCCCGAGCTTTAACAACTTCCCATAATAGAGAACTTCTTTTGGGTCAATCCCACGTTCACGAAGAACGTCATCATACGCCTTGAACACGGTCAAGAATGTGGTCGCTGAAGGACCTGCTCGTTTTATAACGGTATCTAGAAGCTCGATGTCCTCGGGGGATAGACCAGTGAGTTCGGCAGCAGAAGCATTGGTCGAAGACTGGGAGATGTCAGCAGCAAATCTGGCTTCAGGATGGCCTAGTCGGCGAGCTGCTTTGGAGGGGGGAGATGCACGAGTGGGAAGAAACTGGGACATTGTAGTAGACGTCGAGCATCAACGAGCAACACTTACTAGAGCAAGTTTACTATGGTTGTATTATAGAACGTGATCGAGCAAACGCGACTGACCGATTCGATCAACAAGCCTTATTTGTACTTATTGAATGATTCCGAGTCCTCTGAAAGTTCAACGTTCAATACTACTGACTGAAAATTTTCGCATTCTCAAGCTTAAACTACCACTACTAATTTATCGTTGTATCCGAATAAAATTATACCACACGCCTCATTCTACGTCGCCCACAGATCCGCAAATTGCATGGCCGCAGGAGAGCCGTGTAGGTCCCACCTCAGCCCTTGCGCATTATTGGAGACATCAAGATATGGCGTTGGTTCCGGAGCCATAGGATATTCCTGAGTGACAGTCCTCACAAAGTGAGAGAGACTGAGGTCCATGTCAGTTTCGCCCAGTTGAAAGTGCCCACCGTGAGTCGAGGAGCTTCCATCTTGGTGATGTGACATATTCACATCGTATACAATGTCTGGCCAAGAATAGGTCAAAGGCTGTGTGGGTTGTCTACTATGCTGAAATTGTGTGACCGGAGCGTCACTAGAGGGCGACACGGAGCTGACGCCGGGAACACTGTTGTGCTTGGCTAGAAGAGATGACAAGAATCGAGAGTATAAAGCTGGTGTATGTCGACCGTCCAGTGCTACATCCTTACAACCCAAGATGTCTATCAGCTTGCGAACATCTTGGATGATCTCAGCCTGCGTCTTCTCATCCAGAAGAGGAAGCAACTCAGGACGCAGAAGCTATGAACGAGATTTGTAAGCTTGAAGAGGATAAGAGATCCAATTTATGCGGACTCACATTGATCAGAAATGCCGCCGCAAATGAGACGTAGAGGAAATTAGCCCCCATAGCGAACCGCAAGTTGCCTGTTGGGTAAAGACGTTCTACCATGATTTGAATCACCTCTTGGGCTGCACTTATTGACTTTGAAAGCAATTCGGAATCTCTAGTGAGACCTGACTTGACGGCATGTTGAACGCCAACAGCGAGAACAACCAGACGTAAGTACGACGTGATCCTAAGTAGAATCAAAATATGTCAATCTTTCTCTTATAGAAAGGAGGCAATTTACATTTGAGTTGTATTACCCCGATAGTCACATATCAGGAGTGCTGTACGAATAGTCAAGTTTGGAACACAAGGTATGTGAACCATCACTTACGAAGATATGTCAGTTGTTGGGCATAGATGTGGACCCATCCCGACAGCTCCTGTGAAAGCTCCGCTTCTGTGTTCAAAGCTAAAGCAACCACATCAAGGTCCTTCCCTCCCCAGTCAGGAATATGCCTGCCTGCGATCATAAACATGACACACTCACCGGTGACTCAGGCTGCCTTGCCATGATAGCTCGGAATTTCGCAACAATAATGATGATGTGCACGTATGCACAAAGGTGAACGTCAAACGGCAGAGTCATTGCCATTTTGTACCATTCTCGTGAATGCCTGGCTAGATAATCGTCTAGACGAAGCATGGGCATTTTACCGAATTGAATTGCATGCGACCCATCAACGCAATAACAATTAAGCCACGTCCGCGTCCTATTAAGTCTTTCTCGCTCGCTGCAAGAATCTGGTGGCGGTTGATTCAACTCCAGCTCTATCGCCATCCTTACATGCACGCGTCAGATAATTGGGGAAATATCATATCGTACATACCGGATAGCAACCCCCATAAGCAGCCAGCTACGATCTTCAGCCCATTTTTTCTTGGGTACAGGATAGACAGCCATCAAAAGATAAGCTTGACATGCATCCACACTCTTCGAACCATCGATCAATGCGCGCCCAGCTGCATCGCGAGCAAATTCCATGGCCATCATGTACATCGTAGGTTTTTCTTCATAATATCGAGAGGCAACAGCGCAAACTATGCAGAGGCAGAAGTAAATACTAGACACCGTGAAAATGGAGCATATATTATATTAGGACTTACTAACGGTAAACAAGAATGGGCATGTCCAAATAAGTTTCTGAGGAGTATGAAGCTCGGGGTCCAGAATTGAGAAGAACGGCTGTGAATATCGAGTCAAGGGCTCCTCGTCACAAGGTTTTAAATGCATGTACGTACATTGACGTGGTCAAAAAAACTGGGACGCATTAAATCAGCCCGTAGTTTTAACGATTGCGAGGCTTACATTTCAAACAGATATTTTATTTCCTCCGCATACAACCCCAGATATCTAACGATGTCTGGCGGTGATAATGATTCGGGTCCTTGAATAATAGAAGTTAAAAAAAAGCTCATCCGGGAAGTAAGCTTCCAAAAGAACCTGGAGAGAAATTGATTCGAATAGATTCCTCTGGAGTCCTAGCAGCTGACGACCATCTGCGAAGCATCAAACTTTTTTCTAGTAAAAGGGGTAGCCGATCAGGCACTATGCAGCCAGGAACATTTGGTGACCATACTGGCGTCGGGTGGACGAAGAGATTGTGCACGCGTCATAGACTCTTGTATTCGGCTGTCTGCTTTCAATTTGTCAAATTGGAGCAATAATTGCTGGATCTGGAGGTCCTGATAGTGGGCTTTCGCCTGTAGATCTTCGTGCGTACTGTGTGCAGACATAAGTTCCTTCCGCGGGTGATCTAAATGTCCACGCACGGGGCTGGCTTGCGCTTCTTCCGAGATCGAGCTAGACAACTGTGGTTTCCCACTTGACATCTACGACAAGTACTTTCGCCACGTTTGAATTCGCACTTGACCTGAAAGAAAAATCAGATGCTGTAATTCGACGTTGTCATCGTGTAACGGACTTTTAAAGACTTGCAATGTACACATGCTCCAGAGCTTCAAGGATCGTAAGATAGGGATCATTCTAATACTTGTACACGAGACACTCACGATCTTGACACCACCTGCCTCTGTCTTTGTGCCCCAGCCTGGTCATCCTGAGGTTCTTCGTCGCTGTCGCTGCCATTTACAGGGCTTGAGAAACGGAAATCTTGTTGAGCAAAAGAGGGCATATTGAAAGTGATGGAGGTCTGCTCAAAACAAATAAATATGGGTAAGTACATATCCAGTGACACTCGCTGGATAAGCGCCCAATATTCAATAAGTAGTACCAGTGTGAGACTTACGACAACAGTGCGCCGATAACTATCACTATAAGCGCATGCCACAAACACAAACACCGGCGCTCAATCTGGAGGTGACGGAATGCTTCGTGTGCACGAAATAGCTGAGAAGAGCAGAGCGACGCGTTGAGGCCGCAAAGATGAAAGTCGGAGGCATTTATATACCGTGTGGACTGTGCCGTACAAGTGATGCATCGATGATCTTCGGCTACCATCCGAGGTCAACGGTCTCTCCAGATGCTAAGATGCCGAAGTCATCGAAATTTTTCGGAAAAATGGGCAAGCCAATTCACCCGACGGTCATATAGGGCTAGTATGTTATCTCATTCATTCGCCGTATTTTGCTGGTAGAAGAGTGTGCGTATAGTTTCAAAGATGTTCAAGTGTTCAATACTTGTCATGATAAGGTTACTCCACATGGTGGGCCCAAACTCTTCTTACAAACATCCGTTAGCATCGGTCGTAAAGCGCAAGGCCGAGGAACCACCAACTTGCGAACTTGGTGCTTTTGGTAATAAAGACACCTAAGAGCTTGAGCACTGCTTGGCGAGTCGTTGAGAAGCCGGTAAAACACCGTTTACTAGGATTGGCTCGCCACGCCGCAATCCCCTGCCCTGTTTTCGCCACTGTTTTCATAAACCTGGTCGTAACCTACAGACTCGACCCAGATATGAAAATGTGCTTAAATTTTCGGATGCCTCTAAGTAAGCAAGCCAATACCTACCGGTCCGGCGGGCCGCAGGCCTCTTGTGTCACCTGCCAGGAGAGCTTCTAGCTTCTGACGAGCACTGATCGTAATCTGTCTCCTCTTGTACACCTCGGTCATTCGTACCGATGCCCTGATTTCACGGACCGGTTTCTCGACCAGTCTTTCGCAATAAACGATTTCATTGGCGGTAAGTCCGAGTCGTTTCGTCAAGGCTGAAACCGTGACCAACGGAAGGTCCATCAACGTATCTCAGAAGAATCTACTAGAAAGTTGGTTGGTCAACGATATCTCTTATCGTCACGATGCGAAATGGACCATCTCCGTCAAAAATCGATTAGTGCTCGTTATGCATAGTAAGTACGTCCAGCCGCGTGGCAGTTGCCACTGCGCACTCAAGTTTGAATGAGCTCAAACAACGTTGGAGCTTTACTAGTGGGGCTAAATCCTGAACGTCCGCATGTACGTATGCGGCATCCTCCTGACCCAGCCCTACTTACCTGGAAGCGTCCAAATCTCCAAGGCCTCGCGGTTGTGATTAAGCGTACAGTAACAGTAGAAGGCATGGATGCGATGAGAGGATGCGGCCTTTCAGTCACTATACATGGGGATTCCTACTCTCCATCGGTTACTCTTATATATGCATGGGTTTTTCTCTTTGTGCAATCTGAGGCCGCACCCGCGGAATGTTACCTCTGGATTCGGAATATCCCCACATTCATTCGTCGGTTCCACAAGCTTGTTACAACTTGGTCAGTACAACACACTATCCTCGCATATTACCTATATAAAACAGAAATTCTGTAGCTTGCAGAAGGACCGAAGGCATGCAGAATATAGTACTCACGTCCTGAGACGCCACAGGATTTAGTGACGATCCTCACTCGTGTCTCGATCCTCACTACTAATGCGACAAGACTCTAGTCCCAGTGAAAAAATACCGGTGTGCCCCTTTGAAAAGGATGTTCAAAATGTAACGATCGTTTTCTGCCACGATGCACCGGAGTCTTCAGCTATTCGAATGCGCTTCTTTGCCCTTCGCAGGTTGGCACACGTCCTGCTGCGCATGTTACCCATTTCGTACCATGATTTCTAAATTTTGATAGTTCCAACATATACACACACTAGTTTTACAGCAGAACGAGAGCGAAAGCGCTACCCTGAAGGGCTTCAGAGTCCACGTCACATAATACGGACTGGTTCAACACCGTCATCGCACACATGGTAAACATTATTGTTATTTTATATTATTACAGTAAGTTGCCTCGACCCAGTATTACTTGTTCTTCAACTCGATGGATTAAATTATAGTTGGAGAGAGACAGACAATCCGAGTCTCCCCGGGTACGCTATGTACACCGCGACACAGACACTGACAGCACTGGTTATTACTTACCTAACGTACGGAACTTACCTTTAAACTTGATGCTTACTAAGTCACATCAGAACACAGCTGGGAGGCGATAAAAGAAACGTTGATTTATGTAATTATGTGTATGTGTACATTGCAGATTTATGACAGGTCCGAATACAGATGATGCAAAAATATCAGCATGACGCCCATTAGTCGACCTCCTCGACGCTGGGACCATCCTCGCCGGCACCGGGGAATCCTCCAGGGGCGCCTCCAGGGAATCCTCCGGGAGCACCGCCAGGGAATCCACCAGGGGCACCGCCAGGGGCACCACCAGCAGCACCATAGAGTTTTTGCATGATGGGGCTAAAGGGAAATTCGTTAAAGAGCGATCACCAGTCTGACAACAAAATCACATACTTAGCAATAGCTTCCAACTCCTTTTGCTTCTCCTCGTACTCCTCCTTGGAGCCTTCCTGAGAGGCATCGAGCCAAGAGATGGTCTCATTGACAGCGCTCTCCAACTTGGCCTTATCGCCAGCCTCAAACTTGTCAGCCAGCTTCTCGTCGCTGATGGAGTTACGGAGGTTGTAGGCATAAGACTCCAAGCTATTCTTCGCGGAAATGCGGGACGCCGCAGCCTCGTCCTCAGCTGAAAACCATAAAAATGATCAGAGTGGGCTTTAGACGAAGGGCAAGTTCCTCTTACCCTTGTATTGCTCAGCCTGCTGGACCATGCGCTCGATCTCCTCCTTGGACAGGCGACCTTTGTCGTTGGTGATGGTGATGCGGTTGGATTTGCCAGTGGTCTTGTCGGAAGCGGACACGTTGAGAATACCGTTGGCGTCGATGTCGAAGGTGACCTCAACTTGAGGGACACCACGGGGAGCAGGGGGAATCCCAGAGAGCTCGAACTTGCCAAGCAAGTTGTTGTCCTTAGTACGTGTACGTTCTCCCTCGTATACCTGGATCAGGACACCAGGTTGGTTATCGGAGTAGGTCGAGAAGATCTCGGATTTCTTGGTTGGCACGGTGGTGTTGCGCTTAATCAAAGCAGTCATGACGCCACCAGCAGTCTCGATACTGAGTTGACAGTCAGAGACCAAGAAGCATACATCAGATGAATGTGCTTACCCAAGGGACAAAGGGGCAACATCGAGAAGCAAAAGATCCTGGGTCTTCTCGGAGGTGTCACCAGAAAGAATGGCGGCCTGGACAGCAGCACCGTAAGCAACAGCCTCATCGGGGTTGATGCTCTTGTTGGGCTCCTTGCCGTTGAAGAAGTCCGACACGAGCTTGACGATGCGGGGAATACGAGTCGAGCCGCCGACGAGGACGATCTCGTGAACGTTAGACTTATCGATTTTGGAATCACGAAGGACCTTCTCAACCGGCTCAAGAGTACCACGGAATAGGTCTTGGCACAGCTCTTCGAAACGAGCACGAGTGAGAGAAGTGTAGAAGTCGACGCCCTCGAAGAGTGAATCGATCTCGATGGAGGTCTGGGTGGCAGAGGATAGGGTTCGCTTAGCACGCTCGCAAGCCGTGCGCAAGCGGCGGACAGCACGAGGGTTGGAAGAAAGATCTGTGAACATAAAGATTAAAGATTAGATCACTACATAACAAATCAAGCGGGCATTGTACCTTTCTTGTTCTTGCGTTTGAACTCCTGAGCGAAGTGGTTAACGAGTCGGTTGTCAAAGTCTTCGCCTCCCAAATGTGTGTCACCGGCAGTGGCCTTGACCTCGAAGATGCCCTCCTCGATGGTAAGAAGCGAGACGTCAAAGGTTCCTCCTCCGAGATCGAAGATCAAGACGTTGCGCTCTCCAGTGACCTTCTTGTCGAGACCGTACGCGATGGCGGCAGCGGTCGGCTCGTTGATGATACGGAGAACATTCATTCCAGAGATAGTACCAGCGTCTTTGGTGGCCTGGCGCTGAGAGTCATTGAAGTATGCGGGGACGGTGACGACGGCGTTGTTGATGGTGCTACCAAGGTAAGATTCAGCGGTCTCCTTCATCTTGAGGAGAACCATAGAGGATATTTCTTCAGGAGACTAAGTAGAGAACATTCAGTTCTGTGTAATAAATGTTGTGATGTTAAATTGAAACTCACAAATTCCTTTTGTTCACCACGGTACTCGACGCGGATGTAGGGCTTGCTCTCCTTATTGAAGACAGTGAAAGGGAAATGCTTCATGTCGGACTGGACCTCGGCATCATCGAACTTGCGGCCAATAAGACGCTTAGCATCGAAGACACTGTGAAACACATTAAGATAAATGATAGTGAATAAAATAAATAGATACGCACGTGTTGTGGGGGTTCATGGCGACCTGATTTTTAGCGGCATCACCGATGAGACGCTCGCTCTCCGAGAAGGAGACGTAAGAAGGGGTGGTGCGGTTACCTTGGTCGTTAGCGATGATCTCGACGCGATCGTTTTGCCAGACACCGACGCAACTGCAAAAGCCAAGTGAGTGCTAGTCGATGGATGGCAGCAGGATAAGGCAACATACGAGTAGGTGGTGCCGAGATCGATACCGATGGCTTTGGATGAGGACATGGTGGAGGGAACGGAGAATTTTGGAGTGGTGCAATCCGATCTGACATCTTTATATTATCTTTTCAGACCAGAACTTCGAAGAATCCTGGCGAAGTCTCTGGAAGTTTCATAAACACGTGACTGATTGACGTCATTCCACATATTTCCATTTCATTCCAGAAAATTAAAAAAAATAAGGAGACTCTACAGTGTACGTTGTAGCTTAATGTCCAATATCTCACAGAGATACCCTACTACCCCTCTCTGTTGTTGTGCAAGCCAGGACCGTCGTCCAAGCTCCTATGCGCTTGTAGATCCCGTAAGACAGACGGATCAACTAATATCCATCTTCAGCACACAGGTAGTAGATCAGTTTCAATCGATAACGCACCAGGCAAAACACTCTTTCGGCGTGAATGCAACCCACCAGTCGGGGAGAGTTCGCCTCCGATCTCAGGAAGAGGCCGCTAAACTCTGCATTAACGCTGTTGCACTATCCGCCAAGTTGAAGCACATACATCAAGCCCGGGATCTGCCATCGGTACCCTCTCAAGTTCATCAAGGTCCCCCGGCACGTCGTCGATGGAGGCTGCATTGAGCTCGATCGACAAGTTCAGAATATCAGCATCATCGATATTCGATGGCGGTGGTGGAGGGACATGCGGAATTTCAATATATCCCACAGGCAACTTGCCCCCAGGGGCATTTTTCAGCGCCATTTCTCGTAGCCGCTGCCAAGCTTCATATCGTTGGACAGCATGTTGTTGTTCTCTGTTCGACAATAAGCAGGCATACTCGTACTGCAAAGAGAGACACAAACTCAATCTTCCGTTGTTTGTAATGTTGCATCGTTTCATCGAAGAGATCAGGGTTGATCTCCATGAACAACTTGAGCGCGTTATACACCATGCCGTGAATTGTTCTGATAATGTTATTTAGAAGGCATTGCCATCGCAATTAGTGGCTTACCGATTCCAGTGTGATTTCGAGTTGGTGTATAGTGCCGGAAAGACAATGGGTAGAATAACCGCCAGGTTGTCGCTCATGAGATTCACCACATACTCATTATTCCAGTATAAAAGTGCCCTCTCCGCGACTTGAAAATGCTGGCTGTTGATGCATCGGGCAATTTGATGGAAGAGGGCGACTTGTATCTTTTGGAATTCCACAGGATCCGTTACATCCAACACTTCTTCCACTTCGTTCAGGAACATAACTTCCTTCGGAGAATTGACTTTGGGCCAATACTTCAGGAGCCCCATCATCACCTCCTCGGCCAACGAAGGGTCTTTTTCCAAAAATTGCACGACACAATAGGCCAGTTGTGGATGGTATAGTGATAAACTCTTCACTTTGTGTAGAGGGATGAGAACGCGTGTCAAAAAGATCTTGTGTTCTTCTTTGAGAGGCAAGGCGAAGCCATTGATGATAGAGCCCAAGATCTCGAGAAGTTCTGCGATTCCATTGTGACGTTCTGTCTCGTAAACGAATCGGAAGAAAACATTGTTGATTGACCGACGAATGAAAGCCCGAAGGTTGAGGAATTTTCCATAGATGCGGTGCAGCGTAGTCTTCAGAAAGTCACGCTCTCGAGGGTCCTCAGAATCGAATAGCTCCAGGAGATTGAGAACAAAAGGTTGGTCGATAAACCGTTTTGCCATATTTGTGTTGAAGTCAGGGCTTTCAACAAAGCGGAGGAAAAACTCGTAAACAATTTGAAGATGGGGCCATGCGAGCTCAAGGACAGGCTCATCTTCTTCGGGATCGAATGCATCACCGGTGGGATTAACAGGAGGGGGTATGGAACGGAAAAGATTGATGGCAAACTTGTGATCGTCTCAGAACGCATTGTAGATCACGACGATGGACAACTTACCATGTTTACCACCTCAGGGTATATATTCTCCGTGATGACACCACGCTGTGTTGTAATATAATCCAACATTTCATGCAGCGTCTGCGCTTTGATTTGCTTGCCCTTGAGCTCAGCGCTGGCATCATTGAAATCAAAAAGGACGCGACACTGATGCAGTTTCTTCAAGAACAACTGAGGACGTTCATTGGGAGCGGTTTCTGCATTAAAAGTGATTGATCAGGAACTGGAAGATGCCTTTCGTGAAGGTCACGCACCCATAAACGGAGGGAGGCGCTCGATCTCGACTTTCTCTGTGACAACAAAACGGCTGCTTCGCTGCTTACGCGGAGGTTTGCCCACCATAGGTATGGTATCTTTTGGGCCAGCCCTGAGACGGTTCAAGGTCGTCGCGCGCGGCGGTGCAATTGTGTGATCTGCGGAATTATTTCCGTTGGAGCGATTCGATGATTCTGACGGTCCATCTGAACTAACGACTACGATAGGAGGAGCAGGGGACCCATTATCACCAGAAGATCTTCGATCAGGTGTCGAGACGCCGGAAGTGACAGGAGAAGACGATCTATGAGATGAAGAGGGGCTCTGAGAAGGACTCTGAGCGGGCACAGTGTGGTTGCTTGGGTTGAGATGGTTGACTGAGCCACCAGGGGTAGGGAGAGGTTTTGCGCTATAAGGAGGGGGTGGCGGGGGTGGCGCCGCGTTTGAGCCGTTATTGTTCGACTTGGATTCCTTTTTGGACGAGTTGGAATCCTGGGAGGTCTTTCTGAGCTGTATAGACGAAATAGATATAGTCAGGAGCGATGATATGCCCAGTTAGCTGCAGAACTGACCAGGGTTTTCTTGAGATTTTTCATGATCAGTCGTTACAGTAGGCCACGGAAGAGTCAATGAAGTGCGTCGTCGACAATGCTGGCTGCTGTCGCCAACCACTGCCGTCGCTGTCAGAATCGATGAACAACGAGCGTGTGACTGTGACAGATCTGTGACACATGCTACAAACACCACTCCACCAAAGTCTATTCTAGGGAAAACAGAGTTCCATTGTGAATATATGTGCCTACCGCCAACGTCGCTGTGTCCTAGGCACTCTCAGAGCACACGGATACCCATAGGCAGCCTAACTCATCCTCTTGTAGTGGGAAACAGCCCGTTGTTATGGGATATGGAATATATTTGGAACATTCATCACGTGGTCACAGGACCTGATACATACGATCGCGGTGGGCAGCTTTTCCTCTTATCCCTCTCACAGTATGGCTGGTACGTCCTTTGCTGTTCTCCAGTGTCATTTACTCACAAACTTCAAGCCATATATGCTGTATATACCTCACCCACCCACCCGCCGATTCCCAACCACCTCCCCACGTTGATCGTGACTCCTCATGGTCAGTTTTATTTAATTTGATCAATCTCCTATACTACTAAAACGTTTTCTAGGTCAACCGTCTAACATTCTTTACTCATATCTTCATACAAACTTTGTATGTCTTACAACGTCCCATTTTCTTATCTGTCGCTAAGACTCCTTCATTCACCATCAGAACACGGAGAACTATCTCTTGACGCCATCCCCTCAGGGCGATCTCTGCGTTGCTAAGCTCTTCCCGCCTCGTAAAGAGGGAGGCAAGACTTCAGCGTCAGACCCAGGTCATTCATCCTCTTCGACATCTCGAGTCGTTCGTTGCGAGGCGTCACGTAACCTGAAATGGTCCATCGCGAACACTGGAGTCATTTCCCCCATATACAAGTTATCTCTCCCATCACCCGACTCGCCGGACCTTCCTTTGTTCCAAATCTCCAAACCTAACCCCAACGCGGCGTTCTGGAGCATGTTTTATTTCGCCTATGCCGGTCATAATATACCCCCAAAGCGCATTGAATTTGGCAAAATACAGAAAAATCCAGCTGGCCCAAATGGCGGTGGAACTCGTATAAGCATCACTGGCAAAACTCCCGAAGAGAAGGCTGTTTGGCAAACATTGGGTGAAGGAAACGAGGATTGTGTTGAATGGGTTGTTCTCTGCGCGGCGTTAAATCTGCTTGAGTAGGATCTTATTTCTTCTTTCCTCTGCTCATTGGTACTGACAAAATGTATCAGTGATGAGATCATGAAGGCCGCTGAGAAGAACCCTCCTCCCCCCACACCGCCCACTGTAAATGGTGGACCAACTGGTCGCCCTGCGCCTGTATCACTTCGCGACCCTGGCCCAGCATCTGCCAACCCTGTTGGCGCTGCGCCTCGTGTACAGGCTCCTCAGCAGCAGGTTCCTCCTCCCCAGCAGCGTCCTCCCCCGCCGCATGCTCAGACGATGCCTACTGGACGTCCGCCTCCAGGGTTTGTCCAACCGCAGCCCCCTCGTGGCTACCCCCCTGGTCAAGGGCCGCCTGGTCAGGCCGGATATGGCCCGCCGCCGCCTCAGGGATACGGCCACGGCCCCGGCCCCGGCCCAGGCCAACGTCCGCCTCCGCAGCAGCAGATGCGGGGTATCCCCCCACCAGGCCCTAGCCAGGCTCCTCCTGCGGGGTATCAAGGACGCCCTCCTCCGCAACAAATGCAACCACCACCTCAACAACAGTATCCGCAGCAGCCACAGATGGGGCAGCCCCCACAGAATCAAATTCGAAGATTTTAATCTGTCATCGAGTATACTTTGGGCTTTGGGCTTTCAGCTTTCATTGTGTTTCCAACTTGAACCCTCTTTGGCCAAGGTCTTGTAGTAAGTTGTTCTTGGTATGAAGCACTTCAATTTTGTACTGTACTTCGTGTACCTTCCGGTATTCATATTTATAAATGGTCAATATGTTTGGACTCTATCATGGTTTGGCGAGTTTCTCCAGTGCATCAATGGAATAAGCTAGGCATGGTCAATAGAATTGTTAACCATGGAGGTAATAAGGACTTACATTTTGGTCGCTCAAGTGGTAGACCAAGAGCTGAAAGGCTTTCGTTAACAGCAGAACCGATGATAACTAGATTTGCGAACCTCGAGCCCAGACGAGTTGAGTAAGCGCGCCCAACGCTGTTGTAAAAATATCAGCAACGGCTTGATGTTGGCTGTGACGCTGCTACTCACCTCTGGAAACGCCAAAAATAACGGTATAATACTTCATGTGCTGATTTAGCATCAAACACCAGTGCAATTCTAATAACAAACCTTGAATTCCCTGAATCCATAGTGATATAAAACACAGCCTAAATAGCAGTCAAGATAAGCTCAAGTGTTGATAATCGGAATACATACCTGAAGTTGCGTCAACGTTAGGATAGGGATTTTTAGTCTGGATTTTATATTCAAATCAAGTCAATCACAGGAGAACTTAAGTGTGTCACCTTTCCGTGCTCTTTCAAGACACCTGGAGCAACTTCAGACGTCTAGGCTTCATTAAGTATCCGTGACACAACATCGGAGAAACCCAGAAGTCCCACCTTATTTACTAATTGAATGATGGGGCTATTCTGGAGTTCGGGTCGGGTCTGACAAAATTCTTGAAGCGCGATGAAGCGAGGGTCGGGATTACGCAGAACGCCATGCCCATACCTGATGCCAGAGTCAGGAGCCATCTACTCGGAGCAAATGTTCTTACCCTGGGACCACTTGCCCACTCTTGAGGGTCTTCCACAAGTATTCCTTGATGTTTTCGTTGGAATAATCGCTTCCAACCTCATTCTGCATGGCCAGCTGCCATCTCAAAACTTCCTGATTGGCAAGACTGAGAAACAAGATGGTTGAAGTCAGGGAAAGCTGTTGTAGAAAAGAATATTTCATACCCATGCAAGGGACCAGCAAGCGCGAACAGCGCAGCTGAATAAGAAAGGTACGGGTCTGCAAGGGTGGAGCCGACAAGGTCTTCACAAGATTTGAATTTGAGTATAGTTGGAGGTACTCAAAGGGTGTTAACATACGGGCCGTGTGGGCAGACGCATTGCCTCCTTCATGATCGCCATGGAGAGCGATATATAAACGAAGATATTCTGTCAGGCTTTCGTTTTGGCCATATCCAAGGAGGTTGGAGTAATTGCCTGCGCCGAGTTGACGATCACAGGTTAAGAAGAGGAACAATGACCGACTGACCAACAAGATCCAAATCTTTGTTGATAGCAGGCAATGTGGTCGCAGGCTTGTAAACGTTACGGTAGATGCGAGCAGCGAGGGCAGGAAGCTTTGCAATGAGGTTCATACAGTCCTCGAAAGTATGAGTCCAGTATTCACTCTTCTTCATGCCCTTTTCATAGGCTGCCTGAAAAGAGCTTTCTTTATTCAACGCAGCCACGCCAATGCCAAGCTGCGTCATAGGGTGAAGTGTGGTTGGGAGGCTGGCAGTGAGATCAGTATCGACACGACTCGAACAAAGTTACTCTGAGTTATATACTTACGAGTCAAGCAGGCTCTCAACAAAGGAAGGTAGTTCGCCTTTCTCTGCAAGTTCCTTAGACAATTGGCGAGTCTGATCCACTGTCGGGACCTTTCCAGTTAACAGAAGCCAAAGCATGCTTTCGGCAATGATCTCTTTACCACCTGGGGCAGGAGGTAAGACCTTTTGGCAGTCTGGAATGCTGAGACCGTGGAAACGGATGCCCTGTTGAATAACATCTCCATTGCACGCGCGAAAAGACCTGTCATAGTTATAAACGGACCTCGTTGGGGTCCAACACGGAAGCATCCCAAAGCATGGCTTTAAGTCCTCTCATACCACCGATGATGTTCTCAACCTATAACACATGCAATCGAGATGAGAAACACGTTGAAATAGAACACGGCAATAGAACGCGCCTTGACATCACCGACGACGGTTTGTCCGTGCTCAGCTTTCTATGACCAGAGTCAAATTACGGCTTCATTGGAGTTCTTTGACATACCAGGCGCCTCAATTGTTCCTGCTTTGCAGGAATAACCTCCTGCAGCGTCTCCCGTAACGACTGTAGGTAGTTGAATGGACGGAAACATTTGGAGGGAGATATAGGGAACGGTACCTTGGTGGAAGCCATCCTCCTGTGAAGAGCATTGGAGTTGATGGTGTGCTTGTAGGCCAAGAGGCGACTTCGAGCGAGCAAGTGCATTGTTGAAGATGAGCGAGTAAGGTCCGTCCAGGATTCGGCTATAATAATACCAATAATACCGGCTCTGTGTTTGGCTATGCTCTTCATCGATGACGACGACCTGTAATCAAAGTATGTACAAATAGTACATATTCACAGCAAGTGAAGACACGTCGCCACGACGTAGCAAACATATACCTCCTCGCAATGGCCTCCGTACTTGTACCAATCGTGTACATCATAATCGTCTTTGGTGGTCTCTTTGTCTTCAGTTTTTTCTATCGCAAACACACGTCTAGTACGCATATATTTATTCTCTTCCACTTCTCTCATAGTATTAATACCTCTCATCCGTAGCACAATCATACGAACCCTACTTTCCTTCACATCCCGAACGCAATGCCTACGTGACTCTTCTTCAAAGTGAACCTCGTGCATCTGACTCCCTCCTTAAATCTGCTCTCGTTCGACGCGCTATGGCTGATGTCCAGCGAGTAATACGTATACGAGAAGACAAGCCCGCCCTCCAAAATCTTTTGCAGAAGGGTTCCATTGGAGACGATCTTTGGAACAGCCTTATAAGTGCTGAGAAAGAACTGGAGGCTGAGATCGTGGAGGTCGTCGGGGAAGCTAATTCTTTTGTTGAAGGCTGGGGTCAGGTAATCTTCCCGACTGCGAACGAGATGCTGGCCAACGAGAAAATGCGCGCTGTATTTGAACACATACCAGCTGCAAGGGCTGAGTTAGGTGAGTTTTAGTCGTCTTCTTCGGGCATATTTTCCAACCTCTTTTACAGAACTCAAATATGAAGTGAAGGCCAAACACACTAGTACGACTGCTCCAACCTCGCTGCCCAAATCATCCAACGGGTTGACACCTAGTGCTGGCACAGAAAGTGATGATGTGAGTTCAGACGACCTATTATCCTTTCGCAACCATTTCTCACCTTGTTTCCGACAGTCCAAAAAAAGCAAGAAACGAAAATAGTTCGTGAGAGTCAGACATGTACATATTATCACTCTGAATCATTTTCGACTGGGCTTGTTCCTTTGACATATATAGCGGAGAACTGTCTGTTATTGGTAATTTGGGAAAGAGTCAAAGAATGAGAAACAGCAAAATAGAATGAGATGCTCCGCGAACAATAACTACGCATGATATGTACAATTAACCTCTGATGACGATGGCTTTCTCTCCAGCTCCTGCCCTCGTCTTGCCAGACTTATCAAAGTGATCTAGGCCAAGGGCATCTTCGGGAGCAAATTGGTGCTCATAAATAGTATCCTCTGTAGAATGTCAGTTCTAAAAATGAATAATCGCTTGAAGTAGACGTACCATCTTCAATGTACGACGGTTGCTTGAAGGTGGAGACTTGGATTAGGGCAAAGCGGTATTTCGCAAGATCCTTATCGGATACGCCTATTCGTGCTTGTAGTCGTTTCTTTGTATCTGCGAATTTCTCTCCCTACAAAATGAACGAATGTTTTAGGGTCGAGTAGTTGAGGCAATACTTAAAACATACCCGTTTGAGAACGAACTTGAAAGGAATACCATGTGTCCGCACGAGCTGATTATAGAAGTGGAAGACACTGATAACTTTATCTGAGTCGTCCGCTTCCAGCTCCTCTCGAGGGATTTCCTGAAGTTATGAGTATCTGGCGAACATAGAATAAGATATGAACAAAACTGACCTCAGCATAGAGCTCCACCGGGTCAGGAATATTGCCTATCATCTCGGAACCCGTGAACTCCTTCTGCGTCTTCCCGTCCTTAGAGATTTCAAAAACGCGTATTTTTCCCGTGCCACTGGGTGTCAATGTGACCAATTTTGCAAGATGATCAGCCAAATCATGTACCGCGCTCGTTTTCGGCAAAAGGAACGGGTGCGTCGCCTCCTCCCTATTATGTATGCCGGTCCAAATGACCTTCAGGCTACGCTTCGTCTCAAGTTCAACGATGCTAACATCCAGTTTCTCGTAGAGAATGACTGTCGTGGTCGGGTTGATGTAGGTTGGTGCCATGATCTCGGCTATACTTTGATTAAGAGACCTCTTCAGTACAGCTTTCGCGGTTCCATTGGTCGCGTGAGTGGTAGTAAATCGTAGCTTGATAGGGTCGTGGCGTAAGAATTCGCCCGCCTTCACTGACATCTAAGACAATATGGTTAGGTAAATTCAGAGGAAGACAAGAGAGACCGACGGTGTCATAATTCTGTTTCTTGCTCAGAATGAGACTGAATTCAGGATGGTCATGATCAGGGTCTTCGAGCTTGGGCCGGAACATAATCATGGCCCGGTTCTGCAAGAAATCGTAGAACTGGACGGGGTTTGAGTACAACCCTTGGCTTTCAAGATCGTGAATTCTAAAAACATCTTTAGACAGAAGGGCAATAGAAACTTGGAGAGATCTCACTCCTTCTCGGGCAGATCAACTTGGAAGCATATGACATCACCATCTTGAATCTCGCTCTGCGCAAATGAAAGTTTGGGCTTCATGAGCTCAATCATCCCAGGCTTGATTTCCTAGTCAATGACATCAGCACAGAAGCATTAAAAAATGGTATCATAGCTACCTCGTACAACTTCAAGGGAGTGCCAGGTGTCCACCGCATCTTCTCGTTGATGACAACGGCCAGATCACCCACTTTACTTGCCCTCAGCATGTATGTCTTACCGATACCTAACAATGTCTGTTTGGATGTATCAAAATGTTTGAGGAAGATCATGATGGACTGAGGAGGAGGGTCGGGCTAGTAAAGAGCGTGAGTCGTGAGTCGATGGAACATCTCGTAGTAAGTCATGATCACCTTCGAACTATCTGTTATCACGTCGAGATACAGACGAAGATCATTTTGTCTTGCAGCCATGTTGTTTCGAATAACCTCGACGGCTGTGCCAAACTAAGTGTTGTCATAGGACGTGGAGATTTGAGTACTCACTGAGGGCAGGCTCATTCTCTGGGATATGAGTATCTGGACGGACAGTTTTATTCTGCCGGTTGACTAGCACCCATAGCCGGATTTGATCTTCGGAAAAGTTGAAGTGTTGGGCTACACGGGCCTTGAAGGTACCATAAGTTTCTTGCTTCAAAACGCGGAAACTTGGTAGTTCAGATGGTGGCCAGTTCTTCTCGTCAAATGAAGCCAGATCGAATCCCTCATGTTTAGAAAAAGTGTCATCTGTGATCACCTGCGAAGCATTAAGTATTCACTTCGTGTGAGTTGAACGTAGGACTCACCTTTGCGGTCAGGAATAGGTGCTGCTCTTCGCGTTCCCTTTTCTTTGCTTCAATCTGAAGACGTTCTTCGTCGAGTCTGCGCTCTAAAAGAAGGAGGATTATTGATAGTTTAATGTTGCAAATGGTTTTGCTTACTCAAATGCGGAGGTGTATCTTCATCGGTAAAAGGAGCCAAAACTTCATTAATCGCCGACTCCCGGATATACACCAACATGTAGGCATTCGTGAAACGTTTCATGGCTCGAACCTGATTGCGTTGAAGAGATGGGGGTACACCATTCAGGGCTTCGCCGCCGTAATTTTCCTCTAGCACTTCCTTGTCGGTAACGGGGGTTACTCGGTCGTCATCAAATTTGAGCCATCTCGTTTCGCGATCAGGCTTGATCAAAGCAAAATAATGCCCTCCGTGCAAATCACCAGAATGGACTAGAACGCCATGAAGTCTGTAAACCCAGGGTTGTGACCGGTCAGCACTTGTGTCCAGGAACTCATCCAGATCAATCTCGAAAGGAAACTCATGACGGTCGTTGATCTTCACCATGGCGTCGCGTTGTATGTCATACTCGAAGCGTTTCAGTTGAAGGTGAAGGACGGGCGGGAAAGACTCGAAAATAATGCCCTTCTTAGCGTCCTGAAGTCCAAATCCCTCTGCTTGATACTTATTTTCTCCTTCAAGCATCTCGACAGCGACATAATCTTTAAATGACTCGTAGAGGTTCTTCATGTCTTTGACGTTGAGCTGAATGTCTGTGAATGGCATAAGACGAAGACAACGCAAATCCAAATCGCGGCACACCATTGAATTCTTCGATCCTGGACGATTCGTAGTCAACATTGACACACTTGATGTAGCTCTTCATCTTTCCGACAAAAAGTTTCGCGATAGCACCCTCCGCTTGGGTTCCCTTTGCCAAAATTCGTTAGACGACTGGTCATGTCCGAGAAGGCAGTACATCACACCTTCATCTTTGACTCCAATTTGTCCTGGAGCACGCGATTAAATTCCTGCACGTCGTGCTGTAGGAATGAATCGAGAGATTTCCAGCCGAAGGACTTCGTCAATTCAGTTGTCCCTGTTGCTAAAGGTGAGTCAAGATGACGCTGTATATGATGATATGACTGACCAACAGGTTGGTCCGAGGTCTGTAAGTGATAGAAAACGCGTTGAAGAGCCAGAGCAACACTTTCTGTAGGATGGTCCTCCTCTGTAGGGATCTGATACACAGCCTAGGCATGGAAAATATTATGAGGAAAGTTGATCTTCATGCATATGATAGCTGACCTTTCGGAAATAACGTGTACAATAGAGCGATTGAAGTAGGGAGTTCATGTAACAAGTAGCTCCTTGATTCTTGAGTCCAACGCAACCGGTTTCCTTCTTGGAGTCATAACTAGTACCAGATTAACCAGCGTCTCTCGTTATTGAAGTATGAATGAACGAACTTGACAAAGTTGTGCCACAAGACGCCTGTCGGATCTTCTAACACGCGAACATAGACAGTGATGTCCGCCGATTCCTCCTCGATGGTAGGTCGGTTATGTCCCTCTTGAATGCTGAAAAGTTTGCGGAGTTCACTGAACCGGGTAAAACCCCAATCACACTCTTCCGCAATAAACCTGTGATGCGCGTCTGGACATGGATTACTTTAGTGGTATCCTTGTCCTAAGGGGAAAATACACGCACGGCTCACGGTGAACACCGTGGGATCGTTTATATTAGAGATGACAAGGGCAAACTGAGCGCATGCGTGCCATCCCTCTGGTGCCTTCTTGGGTTCTGCGTAGTCTAGATACACAGAGACGGTATCGTTCGGAGGAGCATTCGAATTCCCGAAAGGAAATAGAAGGATTCGCCTGCACACAAAGGATTTCATCAGTGCAAAATCAGAATTATGATAGGTTGTGATCCAACCATTTGTGACCGCCGCACTCAAACTCTGGACTCGTCAGCTTCTTCTCGAGTTTCTTCCAGTTGCTCAAGCGCCAAGTGAAAACCTGAAAGTCTTTCACGTCATGTCCGAGGTCTGGCATATGTTTGGCCGCAAAAGCCTCATCTGTCGCACGATGACGACACGAAGGTAAGATTCTTGCGCCAGACGAGGAGCACACAACTCACGATCTCGAACAGATACAACCTCGTCAATCTCCATCGCAGGTGCACCGTTCTGCTTCTCATCTAGCACGTCCATAGTGTCGCTCTGAAGTAACAATGTGGCAACATGAGAAAGGAAAAGACACAGTGGCGGCTAAAGCGCACCATCGAGGCTAGAAACGCCAATATCAGTGATCAACCGGGCCTCCAAAGCTAATCAGTGGATGTGCTGGACTTGAATTACGTCGAAAGTCGTGTAAATGGAATGCGGAATAACTAAGGAGTTGGGAGCGATAGGGAGCGGTGAATTACAAAGTCAAGACTCATGCCCCAAGAGGGGCCGTTCGGCTATGCCCGTACAACAAACGGCATTTTCCGAATCCAATATAATTGGCAAAAGCGCGCAATTTTTTATTTTTCCTCTCACAAGTCACTGCTCAGCGCTCAGATCTTAGACACCAGTGGTCGCCTCATTTCGACCCAGTCGGCTCCATCACCTTCCTTCGTAATGAGGCTACTTCTGTTTATTCTTCTCTTATTTCGTCGCCACACGATCCTTAAATTGTCTTGACAGGAAGACTCCAGTGTCTTCTTCAGCCTCTTCGCTGTTCTACTGTCTTGTAATGAGTCAAAATCGTGTAAGATCAACTCGGGGAATTATGATTGTCTTTTTAGTCTCGTTTTGAGGCTGATTAGCTGGGTTTTCCCTCATGTTCCTGAGCTTGCCTTCAGCACCTGTACCATCGCATGCCTCATTTCCATATGACGGTTCTGCGTGTCAAGGCATACATACATATTCATATTTCCAAAGCTGTACGTATGTGTTACCGGGATAAATGTATTATTTACATTAATAGTATGTGTACTGCATGTTGTAAGAATGTTCGTCCATTCACGTCAACAAGCTCAAATCTCTTTGAAAGAATCCTTCACTTCCTCTGTTGCAGTTTTGGAACGATATTTGCATCTGGATCTTAACTAGCTGTGATTTGGGTCTGAAACACCTCAAGATCTACGAGGCGTCGCTTAGGCCCACCTTTCCATAAGTGGCGGCGTTTACTGGTGTCCGTTTTCGCCTCATGTCGAAAGCATCCCTTGCTCTTATATTCCGCGTGTCTGTCCCTCAGATCCTGTTACAAAGAAGCGGACCCTTTCCAGGAGTTGTACCTCCTTCACCATCTCCTCAGACCAACGTTGGATGAAGAGCTTCTTCCAACGAATACAGGACGGCCACTCTGGCACACGTAAACCAACACACGACCCAATTCCAACATACCAGGTTTGGTTGCCACCCGTAAATCCCAGTGACAACGAAGCTCGTCATCGATTAAACACCGAACCTCTCAATTCGACTTCCAATCGCAGGTCAGGTGAAAAACGAAGTTCTAGTCGTGCTCCTCGCGCGCCAGAACTCAATTATGGGCCCCATACTGCACCTTCAGGCCATGACTACTACGCGAGTATTCCATTAGATGGGAAGGGGACCCGTGCAGTGACCGGCGCTCGAAGAACTACTACCACTGCGGTTACACCAAGGCCCTACCCAGATCCTGCTCTCCATGCTACCGTCGCATGGCCCATGAACGAGCATCCGCCAGGACCGGCCCCCCCTCTCCTCCCAGAACCACGTTCTCAGAGAGTGCCTGCACCACACACATATACAGAAGGTGGACCGAACTACAGACACTGGGACCCGAAGCGAGAAAGAGACGGGAGGTATGGAGAAATGGAGAGAGAAAGGGATAACGACGCCATGCGACATAAGGCAAGGGATAAAGAAAGATCTCTGCAAGAACATGACCGGTATAGAGAGATGGGTGACGATAAAGGCCGAAATCGAGGGGAAGAAGGGAAAGATGTCCGGGGCTGGGATGAAGATAGGAGAGACAGAAACAGAAAGAGGGACAGGGACAAAAGGGACAGAGTCCGAAGTAGGGACAGGGACAGGGACGCGGGCAGGGACGGCAGAAACAAGGAGAGAGAAGGCGGCAGAAATGAGAGAGAGAAAGAGAAAGAGATGGAAGGGGGCAGACCTAAAGAAACGCGGGTCCGGGAGAAGGAATGGGAAAGTAGCCGAGAGCGCGATCGGAAGAACTGGGATGTGAGGGCGGTAGATGAACGGGAAAAGGAGAAGGGAAGGTTGCGTGAGCAGGAACGCGCGAGAGTATACGAGCGACGCGACACGAGTAGAGACCGTCATCTCGTTCGGGAGCAGCAGATAGCCAGAAAACTAGAACGGGACCCCGACAAAGACGCGGAACAAAAACACAGAAGAAACTACAGTGAACGAAAGAAAGAATCTCTGGATCAAAACGGGAAGGTAAAAGCTAGAGATGAAGAATCCATGAACAATACCCTTGGCCTGGCACGACGCGATCACATAGCGTTGATAGGAAGACCTGAGGTAACTGGGTTCCCTGAAGTCCATAGACGTGGACAAGAGGACGAAAGACTATATCACCCCTCCCAGCGCGATCGAGAGCAAGAGCGGCGGAAACGAGAAAAAGAGGAGTCGCGAGCGAACGAGAAAAGGTCCGAGGATCGCAGAAAAGCCCGAGCACTAGACCAACGCGAGCATGGCCACGGTGCGCTCAAAGACAAATACAATTACTTGGACAAAAGGTATGAGCCAGAGAGGGCAGCTTGGAGTTCCACCTCTATCTTCGAATCTCAGCCTCAAGCACGGCAAAGACATCTTCCAGTGCACGATGAAGCGACATCGGACAGCTCACCTCAAAACAAGACGCCCAAACTATCGAGGCATAAGCGCAACTTTACAGACAATGAAGCCCCTCGTCTTTCTGTGAAGGTATTTGCGTTTACACCATTATCTGTGTCATCAAGCTGACTTTTACGACAGGGCGCACGGATACGGCGTGACTCCGTTCCCTCTGCTCCTTCGGACCCTGCATTAGCACATCGTCAAGCCACGTTTGCATCTAGCTCGGAAAATCAGGCTCTCAACGCAAATATCGATTCAGCACTGTCCTTTGATCACGGAAACTTAGCCTTGGTTTCCAATGACCAGCAAGGTCGAGTTCGTCCTTTGACATCAGACACAGCCTTGGACGAGAGTCGGCCGAGCTATGAAGAGGTATGCTCCTTGTGGGTGCCGGCTCTCCACCAGCTGCAAATTAATGTTGTTGTTCTCAGTCATCGAAAGCCCTGTCTTCGCGGTGGCCTTTTTTTAGAGGGAGGAAGTCATCAAAAACACTTGTCCCCCAGATAGAGAGCACCCCATCGAACCATGGTACCAGTGTGAAGCTCGAGAAACTTCCAGGCCATGTCAGTTTTTCTTCTCGCAAATTAATTGGGGCGATCTGACTTGGCATTGTAGCCCATAATAGATATCAAAACGTCGTATTCCAGTGCATTTAAAGAAGTAGCATCTCAAGAGGCCCCTATACCCATGCATCCCCAGGAGATCGTTAGTCGCTTAGACCTTTAGCTCCGCCTGTTCGTCTTGACAAAAATCCTGACAGAAACCGCAACCACAAGTGCTGCATCCATCTGGAAAACTGTATACTCGCCGCCTTCCCTCGCTGGCCGTGCCTGCATCCAATGATCTGGTGGGATATTCAATGGTGAACTCTCGATCACAAATCCAACCTTTGCCAGTCGCGAAGGATAAGAGTGTTCGTGACGCTAACACAGGTAACGAGGGACAGCAACCTTACGAGGCAAACGCTCCGTATGCAGGACTGCCGCATGCCAAGACTGAGCCGCCATCTTCAGCTGTGCCGAATGCGACCCAATTACCACCTCGTCAACAATCAGCACAGGTGCCCTTTCCATACGTAAGTAGAGCTCCTTCAGGTATGCCGGATGTCGATACAAGGAAGCGCACGGGGTCAACAGCATCAAGGGATCGTGTCACACTAGCTAACCAAGAGACGGTTCGTACACACGACACTTCTCGGGCTCCGTACCATGTAGTTTTCCCCAATATCCAAAATGTCCCCATAACATCTGCGTCAAGCCGAGCGTCGCGACCGCTAGAAGAACGGCCATTACAACTTCATGAGACACATATACCCGATCTTCAGAATACGCCTTATCGCGTCAAATCGAGAGACTCGTCACAACAGCTTCCACCAGGTGCCTCGACATCACATATGCGAGAGGATCTATCCCGAGGTCAGTCTTTTCGTTTCATACTCAAGTGCATCGTATTAACCTACTTGCTGGACCCGACAGGGCCACAAGGACGATTAATACCCGTGCACTTCGCGCTTGACTCCAGAAACAACTCTTCTGATCACCTAAATAACGCGGACCAGCACCCAACGTTAAAGGACACCTCCTTCACACGTATACAGGAGACTCCGTTTGATACTGCATCACGGCCTCTGATCAATTCATCCCATATCCCCCACTCCTCAACGAACTTACTCGATGATCTCCGTTCATCCCCGCTTCTCATTCAACCTAATTCCATAGTGATAAACGGCGAGAGTACTTCTCGTCCACTTGACTTCGAAGTAGCAAGGCCCCATATACCTCGTGTGTTTAACCAGTCTTCACAAGCACATACTTCACAGCCTCTTGAACGACCATTTGTTCCTGCTGAAATCATCGAAGGCCAAATGTCCCGTTCACGAGCGCCGTCGATGCACCAAACCCCGGGTCAACAGAATAAGATTGAGTCGAAAGCGGGCATGAGCGTGAGCGACCACGCAACGAAATATCAGAGAGGACAGGGTGCCGACGCATTTCCAGACCAAAAAAATTCTTCGCAACCGTCTCTCACCCCAATGTCGCCCACCCAAAGCCCTCACCCTACATTGTTGACGTCGAAGTTGGCATTCAACCTTATACCAGCGAATTCCCGTGATGCAATGTCACGTTTCGAGGTACCAGCACCCTCGCAAGCACCTATTGTTGCGGCCCCAGAACGTGCTATCAATTCTCAGCATAAACCAACACACGAGTACATTGCGGTTGCCGATTTGCCATCTGCATTGCTTCATCCCGGTATTGTCCGTTCTCAGCATTCCGATACAAGAATGGTAGTGAGTGTAGAAGAACCTCTTCCCTCCTTGGGCGACGCTGGCAACATTGGTTCTCCATTTGTCTTAGCAGATGTAAGTTCCCAAACTCAGCCTGTTTGTGGCTTAGGTTTGACCTCATCGATCACGAAATTGACTTGTTCTTTCTATGCAAGCGGACTCCGAGTATCGACGATGGGAATGATCGGGATGGCCGAGGTAATTTCACACCACTTCCAACCACTGTCCCAAAGCTGGTCGCTGAATATGAAGCAAAATCGGTCTCGAGTCACCTTCGATCGGATGCCGGCTTTCACATACCACGATCATCCACTGCGTTAGGGCATCGGCAATTCAGTGGTGAACGTGGCTTGCGACCTACAGCCCATGCTGTTGCAAGAGGGTTTGCGGTGCCTCCCACACCCTTCCACGAGGATGTAGATAACACAATTAGGACACCGGCCATCCAGCGACCAGCATCAGCTATGAATTCCAGGCATAATTTACAGGATCAGCCTCGATTTCCCAACCCTTTGTCAACGCCCATTCATGTTAGGCCTTCCATGGTACCATCATCACGCAACGCCGACACAGGCAATGCTTCAGCGCATATTCCCGACCGTCAAGCTGTGAATCCGCAGCAGACGGTTGTTTTGCCGCTCCCAGCAAGTTCTCGTGAACAGCAGGTTGAACCCGAGGGAAGTCCTGTTATATACGTTGACAAGACTGTAGCCCCCGAAGTTATCAAGGTCGGTGCTCCTGTCGAACTGGCAAGTCAAGGAATCTCGTCTAGGGATATATTCACTGAACCTATGCCGAACCCTGGACATCACGACGAAGATCAAACCGCTCGACTGCGTACACCGGACCCAGCTCATAAACTGGCTGGTTCTCTGATGCCCATACTCTCAAAAGGTAGTAAGTAACACCTACCCCATACCATTGTATTCTCAATTGAAAAATTAGGAGCCAAATCTGAAAAGGCAACTCGAGCCGAAATGCCAGTCAGTCAGGAGAGCGCAGGACCTGCTAGCACTCCAAATTTTGGACACGGCGGTATGAATAAAGCTCAGCCGGATCAGGACTACTCAAATACCAAATATGACGTTCGGCATCATCCTGTCCCTTCGAAAGGGCATCATCCGCAGATACAGAACGCTAAATTGGCTGAGCTCTTGTCAAGCCCAACTCCCGTGCTCCAACAGCCTCCTGTTCTTCTGACTGTCAAACCTCCCAACGAAAAAACTCGCTACTCTCCTCAGAAGCCCGACGTTGACTTACGTTCTCGTGCAGTAGTTAGCAACACAGCCGGAGTCCCAGAGCATTCTCGATCTCAACAGAAGCCGGATTTAACCAACTTGCAGGCTGCACCTCGTGAAACGTCTGCCCCCCTACGTGGTACGCAGGAAAACCATACTGATGCATATCTCCATAAACATGCCTTGCCGCATCTACAACCATCCGCCGTTGTCTTTTCTTCCTCAGGTCATGGATCTCACTCTCACGTCCAGGATCAATTTCAAGCGATCTCGCGGGCTCACGAATCCAAGACGTTGAAGCAGCCGGAAGACAATACAACCCCTTCTCTTGACCCTCCCGCCGCAGTTCTGGCCCCGCAGATCGCGAATTTTTCCCCAGCGCAGGCGTTTATACATGGGGAAACGAGTAGTCGAGAACATGACAAGGGCAAAGTGCTGCATAAAAATACTACTCCTTTACCCTCCTCTTCTACAAATACAACAACCGTCTACCCAATCAACAAATCATCAGCGCAAACCCCGATCCAGCAACTACATGGGATATCTAACACGCGGAACTACGACTATAATAAACCGTCACACAAACACCCTCCTGCTGTCACTTCCCCCACTTTGCCTACCACGTCTGGCTCTTCTCGATTTCGAGCAGCCGAAACGACACAGAGGACGCAGGGAACAGAATCCTCCCGAAATCGACCTCAGCTGAATTCGCATAGCAACACTCCGTCTACCTCACAGGTCGATTTGACAACTCGCCATGTATTACCATTTTCTTCGGAAGTTCCTCGCTCTCATCAGCAAATGAATGTATCCATGCTGCCATCTCAAACTGTATCATTATCCGTTGACCCAGTCTCTATATCTCGAACCAAACCTATTAACTCCACGCAGGCAGCCTCACTAATCCCCTCAGAACCACTCCCCCATGATCCCAACTCACAGACTTCGTCTGCATCGGTACATGCCTCCCAGTCTCGTCCAGATATCACTTTGCCACAATCGTCTACCAACAATTCTTCTCGTGTTCCCGCCCCCGTGCCTCCGAAGCATCGTGACGTGACACGAAAGCCATCTGAAGACTCTATTCTTCTCAAAACACCCTCATCACTTGCTCCTACCATTTTGAAGCCCTCTGTGTCTCGTACTTCTATTCCAGCGTCTTTCTCTTCGCAAACCTCGTCACGAAGGCGGGGGTTGTTTAGCATGTTCAAATCCAAGACAGCTCAGCCCCCAGAGGAACTGCAAAAGCCCGTAATAGAACGCAACAGCCACAAAGAGCCACGGATGAAAACAACTGATCTTCAGGACAGCAAGGTCACTTCTGTGCCATCATCACGAGTTAATCCCCTACCTCCAATTGCTGTACCAATTTTAGTTCAGCCATCTGGTCGCAAAAGCCCGAATTCGAAGGTATTCACCCCCTTTCGATACTTGACCTCTAAAAGAAATCGAAGGGTTTCGGCAGCATCTCTCGAGGCACAAGATGGGACTGCAGTGAGCTTTATTGTGTGCATACCCTGAGTTTCGGACTCTAATGCAAATATTTAGCCAAATACTGTCATCGGGTCTCCGACTACCTCTTTGCATAGTAGCCAACCTCCCCCGATACAGCTACCCTCTTCGAGAGACGCGTTTGTCGCGACCCAAGAATGGAGGCACACCGAAGCTGCAGGGGTGAGAGAGGTCACTGGTGGAAAGTTAAGAAGAGCTCGGCCTGGAGTTGTCTTCGATGTAGCCGAGGATCCTATGGAGGAGAAACGTCGAAAGATCAAACCAAAAAGTCGTCAAAGCTGACGGTGTATTTATATTTTATGTATTATATATTAGAGAGCTGGGACTCGGTAGAGACTCACTGAATGACAAGGCTTTAGCTTTACAATGGCGAGGGAGACAAGAATAACTTCGATGATCAAGGCACCGACCGATCTTCGATACCAAACTTCAACTAGTGTTAGGTAAGTGCGCCACATGGCTGACAGACTAACGCACGTGATTCTCACGGCCACCGCCGCGTGGTCGGCAAACAACTTTAAAGAAGTCGGACGACCTGCGGACGACGTTGACGAACACGATAATGAGTTCACGAAAATCCTCTTCAATGGCCGAAGTCGCCCCAACCGTCACAGTACAGGCCAAAGCTGAGGCTCTCCACCAATATCAGGACACTGATGGCCATTTTTCTCTTGTGAGGTATATTATGTATTCTATCGATACTAGCGTGTTCTCTTTGCTTATGCTCGTTATCCTTTAGAAATTTCCGTCTCGCAGATCTTGTGACTGTTATGAATGGCGTCTGCGGATCCTTTTCCGTGTTTTCATCCGCACACTACCTCCTCACAGGAGACATCGACTATCTGTGGTCGGCTCTTTCCTTACCGCTTGCTGGCCTGATGTTCGACTTTTTTGACGGCAAGGTTGCGAGGTGGAGGAAGTCTAGTAGTATGCTTGGTCAAGAGCTTGACAGTCTCGCCGATTTGGTATGTCGAGTTATCAACCGTTTGCCACCTGAAAAAGTCTGACCAGGCGCCCAGATATCATTCGGTGTTGCGCCATCACTATTAGCATTTGCAGTGGGGCTACGGACATACCTTGATACTGTGATTCTAACCGGCTTCATATGTTGTGGGCTTGCACGACTCGCACGTTTCAACGCGACTGTTGCTATTGTACCTAAGGATGCAGCAGGCAAGGCGAAGTACTTTGAAGGCCTGCCGATCCCATCGTCCCTAGGCCTTGTATCTGTGTTGGCTTACTGGACAAAAAAAGGGTGGATAGAGGGCAGAGAAGGTATTCCATGGGGAACGGTCACGCTATGGGGTGAGCCTGGAGGGCGGGGAGAGTTGCATTTGGTGAGCGTAGTGTGGGCACTGTGGGCAATGGCGATGGTAAGCAAGACACTGCGGGTACCCAAGCCATGAGAGGAGGAGGTTGAGTTTGAGGGGTCGTATATAGAATTATGGGACTCCATCAATTTGCAATTTTCTACATTTAGTAATGACACGAACGCGTCTTTTGTGACGCGTCAACATGGTTTCTTCAGACGATGTTCAGCGTGTCTTCCTTCAAGCCATCTTTTCTCGTGCAATTGTTTCTATCAAGCTCGCTCAGACTCTCTGGGCCAAGTCTATCGACGCTGTTAATGGTCATCCCTCATTTACTCCATTATACACTCTCTTCTGACATTCATCTTCAGCCGCAAATCCAGAGCTCGAGCTTCCCGTTCCTGCTGGAAGGGATGCATGGGATGCCTTTGTGACTAAAATAAACAAGTCTCTGGACAGTCTTGACCTCGAATTTCGCCATCTTCACGACGAGCGCTCTGGAACGGAAATGTATGCCATGGTAATGGATAGATTAGAATGACTAGCCCGATCTTAACCCCTTTCCTCAGGTCAACCGAAAGGGCGATGAGATTGCACAAATCGCTACGGAGTACAGTCCAGTAGAAATCGCTTTTTTCAAAGCCATTGTAAGTGTTTTTGGCTTGTTTTCCACTGCAGCAGTCGTCAACATGTTATGTAGATCGACTTGATCATGTCGGCCCCTCGCGAATCCTTCTCCGTCTCATCTACTGCTGCTCTCAGAGAAGTCAGTGCAATCAAGCCAAAGACCAACATGAGCAAAACCCAAGCTGAAGTCGTGCTGGGAAGCTTTGTCGCCAAAGGATGGTTAGTCAAGAGCAAGTACGCCGACACTTGTCCTGGTCATACTTTTTCCTCTACTCACCCTGATCCACTCTTTCAGACGTGGACGTTACACTCTTTCGACCCGCTCCCTACTCGAACTCCTTCCTTATCTGAAGACGAATTATCCTGATGAACTCAAGGAGTGTAGTATCTGTATGGAGGTTCGTCTTTCCTATGGAAGAAACTCTGCGCTACTCGTCTCAGACAGTAATATCACAGGTACTTACCCAAGGTGTCGCCTGCCATACCAACAACTGCAAAATAGGCATGCACTTCCACTGTTTTACCGCTTACAGACGTCGTCAGGGCGTCTGCCCGTCTTGTAAAGCCGATTGGCCTGCCAACCATTCCGAAAAACCCCTCATTCCTGTTGGAGAAGCTGCTGCTAGAGACGGGGATGATGCCAAACGCTGGGAAAGGAGCGAGGCAAGCGATGAGGATGAGAGTGAAGCTGAAGGTGAATTTGACGACGAGCCCCGCGCAATGCAGTCCCAGTCACAACCAAAAACGCAACGAGCACAGCGTGCGAGAAAGGCAAAAGTCATCCAGGATGAGCCTATGGATACAGACGAAGAGGAGGAGGAAATTGCGGATCCTGTTAAGAAAGGAAAAGCATCTCAACCCACACGACGAAGCACAAGAAAATAGGCAAATTTGTAAAGTATATCTGTCTAGTCTATGGAAACTATCTCCAACATACCATATACACTGTTGCCTGCTATGACGCATCCACAGTTGATGAGGACCTCGAGGTAGAATGAACAACTCTTGCGTTCCCTTCATCTTTATGTATCTTGTCCGTAAACCCAAAGCGTCCCTTGCCCCAGAATTGTTGACGCTTCTTCTTTCTTCCCTCTCCGAACTCATCATTCCACTTGCGAAGTTCTGCGAGGCTGCCTAGCGACTCGGAAGACGATGGTGTAATCTCCTTAAGCGCCTTTGTAAAGTTATGAAGGTGGAGAACGCGACTGGGCTCTTCCGTTACGGACTGGATCGAAAGTAGAGATGCAGGAAGGGAGATGTTTTCGCTCGAAGATGAAGTATCACCAACAGGAGACAGGACAGCTGGGATTTCGACATCATTACTGGAGGTGGGAGGGGCTAGTTTTTCTTCAGAGGTGGCTGTTTCAACGGCTTCGTGCATCGAAAGAGTTGCCCAAGGAAGTTTGACATTGTCTTTGACAGCATCCAGAGCGGCGGAAACACATAAATCTAAACAGAATCAGAGCAGAAACAGGACTGGCCGAATATTTGACTTACGTTTGAGATCTGAACCGGAGAAGGTTTCCGTCTTCCTTGCTAGATCATGAACATTTAGATCAGCCGCTAGGGTCTCGTCACGAAGAAGAATCTTCAAAATCTCTGTAGTGTCAGTGAGCAGATTTGTCACACAAGCAGAGGAAGACATCATTAACCTTCTCGCTCCCTCTCGCCTGGAAGGTCAACGAGTAAGCGACGGGGTAAACGACGAAGGACCGCATCATCCAGGTCGAATGGCCGGTTTGTGGCACCAATGACAATTACATTGTCTTCCTTCGAAGACTTGAGCCCGTCCATCTCCTGCATGAATTCAGTTATAACGCCCCGATGAGCAAACGCGCCTCCGCTTTCGCGTGCAGACATGCGGGCGCCAAATAAGGCATCGATTTCATCCAAGAAAACGACACATGGCGACAATCGTCGGGCGAGGGTGAAAAGCGCTTTCACCAGCTTTTCGCCTTCGCCAACATACTGTATTTTGAAAAAATTTCAGTGACAAGGACACATATATCGAGCGTCGAGCATACCATATCCATAACGTCAGAAGGGGAGACCATTAACATTCGGCAGCCTGCTTCTTTTGCTAAAGCACGAACAACGAGAGTCTTTCCAGTCCCTGGTGGACCAAAAAGCAGACAGCCCGTCATCCCATGCTGTTTCAAAATCCCTTGTTGGAAGGCTTTTGGATGCAACAAGGGTAACGACACGATAGTTCTGATAGAATCAATCGTGTGGGGTGGAAGATGAACCTGGTCAAAGGAGGTCGGCATCGAAGCTAGGGAATGAATGTTAATTTAATTCAGATGATTGTACCGTTTCGCAACCTACCAGCATCCACGATACATCCCAAGAGCTTTTCCTCGTGACGTCCAAGTTCGGTGTCATTTTTAACCCTTTCTATAACCTCATCGAATTGTTCCCGCCTTCCCTCTACATTGTCCTCGTCAATTTTCCCATACCCCCAGGTGAATTTGTGGACCGAGAATGCCTCTTTGAGCCATGACGACCGAAGGTCTTGAGCAGAGCGATGCGTTACCCAGGCATCATGCACAGCTGACCAAGACACAATAGTCGATTCAAGTGAGGATCCTTCAGGAGAACTGGACATGCTGGAAGCCAACGTATTCCCCAGAGCCCGGTCAGCGATCCTCCGGACATCAGTCCACACCTCTATCCTATTGCCCCAATCCTCCCACATCTGGGCTTGAGCAGAATGAGCCTGAGGACTGGATGGTTCTGTTTCAGGAGTTCCGGAAGATATTACCCAACTTGCCATGGAAGAGTGGGGTGATGCAGCAGTTTCTTTATCTAGGACGCCGCCGGCAGCTCCAATGCCCATGCGCATGGTAAGTTCATTGATTTCACGTCGACGTGCTATGCGAGCGGTACGTTCGTCTGCCACTGAGCGTACTTTTGGAATTAGAATGGATGTTCGAAAGAAGGAAGGTTTGTTTTGATTGCTATTGGACGTCGACGAGTTCGAACCAGGGAAGCCAGGTAGCCCTATGAAGACGACATCTGGCCGATTTTCGGTCTCCTCGCCCTCCTCAGCGGTTGAGAGTTTGGGGAATTCGTCCGCAAGCATAGCATCACCACTTTCCCATTTCTTTAGTCGATCGCGAAGCCGCTTTTCCCTTGACTTTTCAGCAGCATCATCCTCGCCCCAGTCAAGTTTATCTGCTTTAGGTGTAGACGAGATCTGAGGTGCAGAGGGGGTGCGACTCGTGAGTGTACTGACCAGACTGTTTGCAGGGCCACTTTGCGTCGCCGGTGGGATAATGGGAGGGGTAATCCCGAAAATAATCGTCATCGGGTTGCTCACTGGAGAAGAGGGTCGAGAAATAGGTCCTTTCCTACGCTCTCGCACGGCAGAAAGGAGGGGTGGATACCAGGTCGCTGATGTTGACGCAAGCGTCGGAAAGTCGCGAATATACACTAGACGGGGGCGGTTTTTGCTAGACAAGGAAGTTGCCTCATCGAGATCTGAAGGAGTGTTCACAAGGGCATCGAAGAAGACTTTGACTTTGCTTGGAGGTGTTATTCGACGAGCAGACGATGTGAGTATTGCGCGCCCTTGCATAACGTTAGTTGGAGGAGTCATGAGTGCTAGCGATATCCTGGATGGTATAAACCCGCTGTATGACTCTTCGTCTTCGTCATCTAAACTTTTGGACTGCGAGTGAGCATTGGGGGAGGGGAAATGAAGAGGATTGCGGGGGAGGGAGAGTGAATTGGCCGCTGAAAATATTTCTTTAAATTTAGGATCTACAAAAAGAACAATAGACACACCTGGGCCAAAATGACCCCATTCTCCGGCAGCAAGCTGTACGGCATCTAGTACCAGGACTTCTGCGCCAGTCCGACGAGCAAGCTCCGCTACAGTGGCGTCGATGATGTAGTCGCTGCCTTCGATTGGAGAGTACAAAGCAAGAGTCGGCTCTGTAGGGGCTCCAAGTGGAGAGGCATATGTTGCACGATGTTGCGTCTGGGGATGCAAGGTAATGAGCAATTTGTGGAGGGCATCGTCGAAGTTTTCCGGAGAAGGAAGGGCCGAGGCATGGCTTGGGTCTTGCTCTCCGTCGGGCGTCCAGAGAATGTCGAGAGAATCGGGAAGTTGGATAACAGGATCGGGCTCCTTGGACAGAGTTAGCCTCGTTCTACGAATCTTTGTTTTATCGTCCAACAGAGGTGGTGCATCGGGGGTTGGTTCGTCAGCAGAAGGGTCAGAAGCGGTAGAAAGACGCCTCGTTGAAGGACGACGGGGCTGATACGAAGCGGGAAGAACAGAGAAGGGACGAGGAGCAAACAGCAGGAGTTTGGACCTGCGGAGGACAGCTGGAGACCGCATTCACTGTCGACGTCGTCCACCAAAATTACCAGCTCACGTGTTCTCTCAATTCAAGCTAAGCGCTAAGCGTCGAATATGAATAAGTAAATTACAGATAGCTATAGTGCGAGCTCTACTATTTAGATCGCATGGATGGCACCAGGCCAACTTACGAACCTGCAAATTTCCTCTTCTCAGGCTCTACATATTCCATCCCCAATCCCTCAAACACCATCTCCTCCTCTTCCGAGGGCAGAAGTTGCCAGAATCCCTCTCCCTCTCTTTCTCCTTTACATTCAACGTTATCGGCATTAAGGGTATCGTCGGAATAAGGCGTAGGGTGCCAGCGCCAGAGCCCAGTAGGCGTAAAATGCAGACGAAGCTTGTCCGCTTTACTATTTAGAAGGCGGAGGAAAGGTTTGGGGCCCGTTGCATATATCAGTGCGGCACCTTTTGATTTGAAGGGCGACCATTGTATACGTCCGAGCACGTACTCCCCCTTTCCAGCCCGTATTTCCGCAAGCCTCTCAGAACTAGTACCCCACACCCATTCGGGCTCCTTGCCCTTGATTTCTCCCTCGTTCTCTTTTCGCACCCCGGGTACACGGAATACCCCATTCCAATAATACCATGCAGCCAACCGCGCGGGCACAACAGCTAGCCCCCGGTCAATAAGTGCAGGCATAAGGGTAGCGTGGAGATGGGTGTCTTTGAGTAAGCCTGGGGCTTTATTGGGCATGGGTACGGCAAGCTTGAAGGAGCCCCGGGGCGGTGGGTCAGGAAGGGGAACATGAACTAGGGATGGGTGGGAGACGAGCAGAGGGACTGAGGAGGAGGTGGCGGCATTGCGACGGCTGATATTGGGAATTAGTCGTTTGTTGGAAAAAGCGAGAGGAAGTAAGGGGACATACTAGCTTCCGACGGGGACGATTTCGTATTTGAGAGAGAGGTGAGCGCGCATGAAATCCTGATTGTAGCTAAGCCTTGGAGCAAAGGAAGAGTGGGGGGTTTGACTCACCACAACACGTTCTGTTTGTTCTCGGGTAACCGGTTTTAGGAGGTGTTCCGCGTAACGTGCATTGGTTTGTATTGTCGGACTCAGGGAATTGAAGAAATGTGGCCTACGGAGATCCTTCAGGCCGCGACATCCTGCATCAATGAGTTTCTTTGCGCGTACTATCCTAACACAAGTGTCAGCGTAGTTAAAAGGATAAATCCGCGCATACACACGATAACCCATGTACGGTGGTAAGCTCTGCAATGATGTTTTCGACGTCAGACGTAGCGGCGTTTCCTGTGTCAAGAATCTGTCAACACGTTATAGTTGTACGCAAGGGTAAAAACCGTGAGTGCACCCTTCACACACACCTGTACGTTCCTGAGGAAGATGAGCTGCGACAAGTTTTGCGCCTGCTAAGCCTACTCCAGACAGCTATGAAGTGTGACGAGAAATATAGATGATCGAATGGAAAGAACAGCAGGGAGAAGCGACACACACGTTTTTGACCATGTCTGCGGAGGTGAGCTTGTAATCAAGCTTTTTGATAGTCTCTACAGCCTTGACGAGAGAACGCAGACGCATGACATTGATACTTGCGCGCTGCTCTTTGGTGATATCTGTCGATATTTAGAATTAAATTGAATAAATACTGGACAGTGGCCTGAAAACCTTCTTGCATCTTATCAATCAGTTCTTGGTTGACACAGGATGAGGCATAGTGGCGACGGAGGGCTAGCACTGGTGTCAGACGTATTCGAGCCAACATGATGGACGTAGCAAAAAGAATGTGACAGTCTCCGTGACAGGCGCGTACCAACTTGCTTTCTCCCAATGGACCAGGCATCGACCTCGACCGCGGCGCTGCCGGCGTCGACAGCGTACAACACTATGAGCGACATGCAGCTCAGGCAAACAATTTCCCAGTTATCGTCCTATGCATCACCCACGCCACAAGCGAGAGGTGTGTATAACTTTGAAAGTGATCAGTTAAAATACTTATTCTCTATCTAAAAGCGTACCAAAAGAACCTACACACCTGGTCGACGAACAGCACACCCCCTCCAAAGCTGCCTGCGACAAGCGCACGGTCTACTCGTGCCCGAACGGCGCGCAGCAATCTCGCGAGCACCCCGCAGCCTCAAGCAATCTACCAACCGCCCGTCTACCAACCTTCCTTTCCCATGCCAGTTCCCATACCAGTTCCTACAGCTGCACCGAATCCTCCACGACCTCCACTTCCAACGGCCGCGCAGGCCTTACATTCAACATACTCCTCTCGCTTACGCACAGGTGCAACACTTCTCATGCAGCCTATCCTCGCCGTGCCCCCGACAGGTGGGGGCACTACGCGTGCAGCTACGCGCCGCGGAGGCATCATTAACTACGCCGATCCTGGTTCTGGTGACGACATGCCTGACGCGGGAGCTCTAGATTCAGACGACTCAGATTTCGTCGCGAGTGGTGGAACGAGGACGTATGTCAGGCAGGGAAGGACAGCGACGCCGCTTCCTGCGACTTCGAAGATAGACAAGGCCGAGTTGGACCAGAGTTATCTTGGCCTCGTGCCTCCTGCGAAGTTCATAAAGGCAAGACCAATGCCGCCTACCCAACATATCTATCCGTCAGTCCTCGTCTTTATTTTCTCTGTCTTCTCCTATTTAGCCTCATATAATATCGGCACAGTTCTCAAGATGTGATGGAGAAACACGCCATAAAACGAACCTCGCTCATCCCCATCCGCGTCGAATTCGAAACTGACACGCACAGAATCCGTGACTGCTTCGTCTGGAACCTTAACGAGACCCTGATTCGCCCCGAAACATTCGCCCGCACTTTTTGCGCAGACCTCGATCTCCCCCTCCAGCCCTGGCTTGATACTGTCGCCAACCAAATACGCGCGCAGATCGAGGAGCACGAAAGTGTTGCCGGAATGGACCTTGGTATCGACGGAGCGATGGATATTGACGCACCTCCCTCCACACATGGAGAAGAAACGCCTGAATGCCGTGTCATCCTCAGTGTGAGTCCCACTGAAGACAGAAAACATGAAATACTGACCTCTCTTTCCCTCATCTACAGATCGACGTCCAAATAGCCAACCACCACCTAACAGACCAGATCGAATGGGACCTCCTTTCCCCCCTCACACCAGAAGCTTTCGCCCGTACCCTCTGCGCCGACCTCGGCCTCGCAGGCGAGGCAGCCCCTCTTATCGCACACGCCGTCCACGAAGAACTCATTAAACACAAAAAGGACGCCATAGAATGGGGTGTCATCGCTGGGGATGCTCAAGACCATTCGTCCAACCGCCCTGGTGGCTCGACTGGGCATGGCGGGCATGGAGGCCAGCAGCTGAAAGACAAGACGGGGCTTGGGCTGGGATGGGGAAGGGCACCGAAGGAAGGGAGGGGACCACGTGCATTGAAGAGTGTGTGGAGGGATTGGGCGGAGGCGGAGGAATTTAGGACAACCTTTGAAGTGCTTAGTGCTGAGGAGGTTGAAAGGAGGGAGGTAGAGAGGGAGAGGGCTAGTCGGTGCGTTTGGTTTCTTTTCGTATCTGTGTGTAATGGGTGCTGATTGATGGCTCTTACTTGCAGGCGGTTGAGAAGAGAGACGAGCAAGTTTCAAACTACAAGGAGTTCGAGGAGAATACGGTATTGATACTAATTTGTTCTTCCAGTCTATGAACGCCCAGAACACAATCTCAACCTGTTTCTTCATAAGAATGATTTGGTATGCAAAATAACAGACTTCAATTGCCCTATATTCGGTGAAACAGGCTCAAGGAGACCAGTCATGCTGACGTCCGCGAGTGTTGAAAAAACTCAATACGAAATTTAGCCCGCACAGCGATGGCTAATTTCCTGTTTATGCCACGAGGTTTTGATGCTCGGTATAAAGAGAGAAGCCTATGCGACATGGTGGACTCAGTACTTACCGAGTCAGTAAGAATGAGTAAACATGACTCGTTACCGTACAAATATTGAAATGTATTCATGAAGATTTATTTACGACGGGTCAAGGGATATATATGCATTTGGTACATATACGATGGCACGTCAACTAAAAACGAGAGTAAGTATGTATTCCCATACAGTGCACGGTATCAGAGTCGTATCGTACGCATGATCAGGCGCTCGTCATGACGTTTTCATGACTGCCATGTATGCCACCCACTAAATATTATAACGAAATAAATATCACCTGCTGCGTCCCTCTTGCGCCCTTCGAGCATTCGCCCTCTCCGCCAAATCCACTCCTACAAGAATCTTTGATGCTTTCCATAATTGCACCAGGTTGATTACATTCTTCAAGAAACAGATCGGGAAACTGACCAAAGCCAACGCCTGTGCATATGTCAAACTGCTCAGTATAGAGGGCAGTCCAATAGGCACCGCTATCCACTTCATCAAGTACAAAGACACATAGAATAGCTCGTTGCCTGCACACACGAAGAACAACGTTCGCTGCAATGGCAGTCAGAGTTTGCTCATCAGCGAAACGCAGGCAGCAACACTCACAGAATCGTTGTAATACAGCCACAAGATCTTGCTCACGTCACTCGTAACAAGCTTATGACTCCTGGCTCCCGTCACGAGAGAACTGTATCCTATGTGTCACCCATTGCCGCCGACAATCATATAGGTAACATACCTGTACATGTGCATGTAGTGGCTGCTAAAGTCCAATGCAATTAAGAACTGGAATACTATCGCAAAATCGGGGTATGCTGAGGCCAGATAACAAAGGAGACATGATGTTGTGCATCTGTTCCCCCCAACGTTAGTAGCGAAACATGGCATAAAGAAAAAAACGAACCTGTCAGTGACCATATCTAACACCGCTCCAAATTTCGACGTTTGGTTGAGCGAACGGGCTGCCATTCCGTCGAACGCATCCAATAAACAGGATATCACATACGCGAGTGTGCAGTACTTTGGATGATAGCTCATATAATGCAGGGATAAGCCAGCAAGAAGAATGCGCGAGTACCCTGTTTAGAACATGAGTAGTCTGAGAGACAATTGGCGGGGACACATACCAATGAGATTGGGTACGAAGAGGAACACATTCTCCGAATACGTTTGAGCCGTGGCCAGATCCACGGCCACTTTTGCGTCCACCACCTCGATGGAGTGTCCTTTCTGCCGCTTCTGGGAAGAAGAATGGGTCATTTGAGGAGGCGGTGGTGAGGGGCGTTTAGCGAAGGTGACTGTTAAATAAATGGACCCTTGCGAACTTTTACACGCGTCGGAGGACGCCGTAATTTCTGATGACCCAATATATATGTGTCAGAGCAAGACACAGGTTTCAACAAGGTTTCAAAAGCCTTTCATTTTTCCGGTTGTAAGCTCTGCAGGTCTATTATTGAATAAATAACACATATATCACTAGTCAAGTCCCAGCTTAGTGCCTACTAAGTGTCACAGCCAATACAATGGCGATGATGATTATGATGATCATAAAAATACCAAAACATATCCACCGTCCTTTCCGGTAGCTCCTCCCTAAAAGGCTTATCAACAAGATACTGCGGCGCTGAGATACATTGCTTCCATACCTGATAACACTGCCTTCCACATTTGTCCCGCTCTTGATTCAAGGTCATTCATGAGAAAGCTTGGGAGGTAGAAAAAGGAACATACGCTTTCTCTGTGTCTTGTTCAACGGTCTTGGCAATATTTTCAACATTAACAATAGTTTCATCTTGTTGCTCGATAAGTGTCCCCATCTTTTGATGATCATCAGTCTTAAGGCTCTGTCTCGAAGCAAGGTGCTCTTACATCTATGAAGAGCTGGGCAAGTTCAGCTAGGGTTTCTTCCATCTTCTTAATTTCAGTCTGTCGCTCCTGTACTTCGCGAAAGGCCATGCGAGATTCTCCATAGCGAGAACTTGAGGTTAGCTGGATTGCCCGATGAGCTAAGGGTCTTCAGCGAAATAAGTTTCTCACAGCCTGGGCAAATATCTGCTGGCCGCCACCCTCTGCGACGGCTGCAACTTCTTCAGGAGTCGCGTCAGGTTTAACTGCAAGATTCACTTAAACTGTGGGAGAAAGGTCGTGGAAGATTGCACTTGCCGATCTTTAATTGTCTTTCGACGCGTTGCTTCGACTTGATGCGATATTCTTGCTCAACTCGCTGATAATTCTGAATTGCTTCAAGAAATTTTGACCGTACAAAGGCCGTCTAACGACGAATTAAGCGCGGACTGCATCTTGATGACATAGGTGCACTTACTCGGTTCTTCCGCATCTGCGCATCTGGGCCAAGAGGAGCGCGCTCCAATGCTCTAATTCTTTCCTTCACGTTATTGCTTAGTGTTCTAGTTTCTGCCGCTAGCTGGTCCAATTGTGCTGCATCTTGAGTTTGCCCTTGATCCATGACATTCATTATTCGAGCATGCAACGTAGCGATGTGGTGAACATTAGCATTGATTCGCTCAATACCCTCCTGTATAGAAGAGACCTATAATAAAACTCAATTAAAAAGTCGCATCAAGAAATTGCATCGTCTTGCCTCAGTAAAGAAGTCGGAGGTAGTATTTGTGTCAGATGGACCTGAGAGTTCCGGAGGTCCTAAATTGTCCATTTCATAGCTGGTGGCAGCGGCATCTTGTTGTCGTCGAGCCTGCTAGATTCTAAGAAAGTGTGGAAGTATAATATTAAGAGACACACCCTAGCAGCCGCAAGACGGTCTCTGGACATAGCGGTGTGAAACGATGGAGTCTAACTGCGTATAGCGCGGCAGTTTTCGAATTCAGTAAGGCGTCCCTGAAAATCAATCATATCTAATCATATCTAATCTAGCCCAACCGAGTCATCGGACGAAAATGTCCATTCATTTTTCGGAAAACCCGACATTGAACCCTCGTATCTTCTGACTCCCTAACTGCCACGTATCATGTGCGGAATACTAGCTGTACATCGCCTCGAAAAGCCATCGTCGGAACGAGCGCACTGCATTGCGCTTTCCAAGCGCCTTCGTCACCGTGGTCCTGATTGGTCTGGATGCTATGTTGGGAAGGAATGCGTACTTGTTCACGAACGACTTGCCATTGTTGGCGTCGGTAAGTGTCACCAGATTTGCGAAAGTATAATCTGTTGTTGAGATCTTGCGACCGCAGACACTGGCGCTCAGCCCCTCGTGAGTGAAGATGGCAAAGTTATTCTTGCTGTCAACGGCGAAATATATAACCACATCGCACTTCGTGCTAGTGTCGGACCAGATGTAAAATTCAAGACTCACTCGGATTGCGAAGTTATCATCCCCTTGGTGAGCGTAATGTCTAGCCCGGCGCTCTGACTGTCGCTAATCGTATGCAATACAGTACAAAAAATTCGACAAGGAACTTTGTAGCCAACTTGACGGCATGTTTTCTTTCGTCCTCTTGGATGAATCCGTAACGCCTTCTCGTATCATCGCTGCGCGTGACCCCATTGGAATCACCACATTATATCAGGGCTGGAGCAGCAAATATCCGGGAGCCGTGTTTTTTGCCTCCGAACTGAAGGCTTTAGTCGACGATTGCGATAAGATTATTTCATTCCCTCCCGGCCATGTGTACGACAGTCGGGATCAGTCTACAACAAGATATTATCAGCCCTCGTGGTGGACTGGGGACGAAGACGGTGGTTTCACTGCCAACAATGCCCCTGAACTCACACTTCTCCGGGAAACCCTCGAGGCAGCAGTCCGCAAACGACTGATGTCAGAAGTACCTTATGGAGTCCTTCTCAGCGGTGGTCTGGATAGCAGCCTCATTGCATCAATCGCGGCAAGGGAGACGGAGAAGGTTGCTCAGGCCCAGTATGAAATCCGGCAGAAGAAATTGAAGGAAGCGTCCAGTGGACCTCCGACCCCATCTAATAACGGTCTTGTTACTGAGCAAGGTGAGTTCCTTCACATATCCCCCTCGTGCCCCCTTTAACACCTACGCCTATAGCAACCCTTGCTGCATGGCCTCAGCTCCATTCATTTTCTATCGGATTAGAAAACTCCCCGGATCTTCTGGCGGCTAGAAAAGCTGCCCATTTCCTTGGAACTGTGCACCACGAATATGTCTTCACTGTCCAAGAAGGGTTAGACGCGATCCCTGAAGTGATATACCACCTGGAAACATACGATGTCACAACAGTACGGGCTAGCACCCCGATGTATCTTCTCAGCCGCAAGATCAAAGCCATGGGAGTGAAGATGGTACTGAGTGGAGAAGGAAGTGATGAAATCTTAGGAGGCACATCATCTTGTTTCTCCCGCCATAGTTGACGCTAATTTTGGCGATTGTTCTTAGGCTATCTTTACTTCCATGCTGCGCCTGACAGCCTGTCCTTCCACCAGGAATGTGTGAAGCGTGTCAAAAACCTTCACACAGCGGATTGTCTTCGAGCCAACAAGTAGGTAAAGTTACACACACAACGAATTTGTCGTACTCATATTAAACCCTAGATCTACCATGGCCTGGGGCCTCGAGGCCCGGGTGCCTTTCCTCGATAAGGCATTCCTGGAGGTCGCGATGAACATCGATGCAAAGGAAAAAATGTTCCAGAAGGGCGCAACCCAGGCAGTCGATCAAGATGGATGTCCCAAGATGGAGAAGGTACCATCTCGCTAATCAGGAGACACAAGTCCCGAAAACTCACACTTCTTTTCAGTATATCCTCCGAAAGGCATTTGACTGTTCCCCAGGTGGAAAGGTACAGTGAAAAAAAATATTTGTCGTAAATTATAATCCCTTCGATTAACTGGTTTTCTCAGCCCTATCTGCCGCGGTCCATTCTTTGGCGACAGAAGGAACAGTTCTCGGATGGAGTCGGTTATTCTTGGATCGATGGGTACGTTACCCTCGTTTATATCCCACTCACCCGGGCTTATCTTACGATCATCTATCCCCAGAATCAAAGGGCACGCCGAGTCTACGGTATCCGACGAAGATTTTGCAAAAAGAGGAGAGCGATGGACAGAAGGTGTCCCGGACACCAAGGAAGCATACTTTATCCGCGAGATTTTCGACGGTACGCTCACACGAATTCTCCACTTTGTCCCATCGATTAATCATATCACATACAGGCCTCTTCCCTTCGGAGACCGCTGCGAGTACAGCCGTACGGTCCGTAATTCTTCCATTCGCTTCACTTTCATGTTCCTTACTGTGACTTTCAGATGGATACCTCGCGGAGACTGGGGTTGCGCCGCCGACCCAAGTGGTCGGAGCGTTAGCATTCACAACGCTGCCTACAGCACAGACGAGTAAGGGGTTTGAAAGAAAAAAATTCCGGATTTATACATCGTGCCAAGTAGATGTGGAGTGAGTGTGAAAGGGGTCGTGGGTCATGCGTTGTCTTGTAGAGAATAAGTAAGATAGAAAAGGAGCGTGGTGCAGTGGTTGAAAAAACAATGAAGCAATATAAATGTCACAAGCAGGGTAACGAGAAACCGATGAAAGAGGGTAAAATATTGCTGACCGGGGAGGGGTAATAATAACGTTCTGGGGGTAATAGTATAATGATGGGGGGGAATATACGGGAGGGGGGCAACCAAATATGAATGAGTGAGTGTGTGCAGCCAACGTCTACGACTTCAGACATTATTCAGCAACGAATCCTGTGCGATATACTGGCGATAGAAGCCTACCCCAGAATCTTCCGATGGAACAGGCGAACTGACAGATTTCGCGGGTATCGTCGCCACGCGTGTGGCCGCGCTTGTTTGTGAGGTATTCCTTGAACGCTTAGAGGGCGGGGGAGCAGGCGAACCCGCACCAGCACCCCATGCAGGCCGCGTCACAGTGGACCGTGCATAATTGGGACTATCGTCTAGAGTCGGCCGCCTCGTTATAGGCGTGGCAGCCTGAGTTCTCCGGCTCATTGGCCGGATGGCATTAGTGCTGTCGCCAGACACGAGCCTTGTTCCGAATTTGGCATTGGCAGAGGATTCCCGCCCATACGAGGCGGCGGTGGCACCGCCTCGTCTTGGGGTGGAAGATGGCCTGCCTTTGATAAGTGGTTTCTGGACAGTGACTTTGTCGGCGCCCCAGTAGGAGAAGCTCATTTTGCTCTTCCTATCAGAGTCGTCCGACTCGTTGGCTTCCTCGTCGTCATCGGGAAGAGGGACAATTCTGGGCTGTGTCTGGACCTGCGTGCGCGATCGAACAACACTGGAGAACCGGGTTGAGCCGAGAGGTATTAATTTCATGTAAAATGAGACTTACTCTTCCATTGAGACAACGCCCTCCCGGGGTTGTATGACGTCCCCGATTGCCCATGTTTCAATCTGCATGTACAAAACCTGAGGTCAACAACGGGTGCGATCAAAGAGAAAATCCTGATCACCTTTATAAATTTATATAGATTTCGGGGTTTGGTTTGTACATTTCGGCGGCCGGTTGTGGCATACTTGGCCTTACCCTGGAGTTCGGGGAGCGAATTTGTCCGTGACGTCAAGGCGGCAACCAAAGGGAGGGAAGTAGTTCCTGTCCTCTGGCACTGCAGCACGACGTCATTGAAGACAACAAACCATAGGTCCTTCTTTCCTCCGATTCCGTTATTCCCCTGCAAAACATCGCTTAGGCGTTTGAACGACGCCTTTCCCCGTACGCCTTTCGCGTTGATGACAGGTGGGGGTGAAGACGCCTTGAGAGGGCTGTTGCCGGGGATGGGGCACGGCCGCTCCTCGACGAGTATCCGCGAAGGCTTGGGCAGTGCCAGCTGTTTAACCTTGTCCAGCCCCTCAATACGAGCAAATACATCGCGAGTCTTGTCGCGCTCTTCCCGCTGAATCTTCTGGTCCTCGATACTCCGCACAATATTTTCAATCTCCGCCACCATCTGCAGCGTGCTCTCGTACTCGAACGTGCTGGGATCGGTGTGGAACAGGAGATTCTGGAAGAGGAGTGGGTATTTAAGTAAACGCTGGAATGGTTTTGACAGAGTGATGGCGAGGCCGGTTTCTCCTTTATCGCACGCATCGCCCTCCAGTTTCTGAAGGAGCTTGCATACTTTCTGCCACTCGGCAGCATCTTGGTTCTTAGGCTTTTTGGAAGTAACGTTATGTAGGGCAGCATCGACTTGCTCTAGAGCTCTCTCCAAGTGAAGCACATAATCCTTGTAGCCTGCAAAGATATCAGACTGCCACGCGTGGTAAGCTTATGTCTGATCTGAGCATGAGGGACGTACATTTGAAACAAAGACGTCTGCAAGGGATCGGACAAGAGGATATTGGTCGTCGTATCGCTTCTTGAGAGCCTCTGAAAGCCGCCGGTGACCATCAAGGACGCCCGCGTCGACAACTTCTAGACACCGACGGAGGTCATCCGGGATCTGATGGGGGGCAAGAACACCTCCAAAAACGGTAGCTGGTGATGCCGTGCTCTTCTTAAACTTTTTCAACATGCCAGTCTTGTGTGCATTATCTCCCTGACTATGTTTTCGCTCACGTTCCTTGTCAACGACGGTGGACTGACGGCCGAGGGAATGTGTGGATGACGACATTTGATTGCGAGGTGGTGGGGGTAGAGAAAAGTGTGATCGGGACGGGAAGGGGACAGAGACGCCAGCTGTTCGGCCATAAGTCTTTGTGGAGGTACTGCCGCGGTATGGGGACCGCGGATGATCGGCTTTGGAGACAGGACTGGCCACGCGTCTGGTGTACGCTCGCTGATCGTCGGCCTCGTCATCTTCGTCTGTTTCTAGTGACTCGCCGTCAATGTTTGGGGCTTCTTTAATACGGGTTGCGATTGAGGTGCCTACGCTGGGAGGGGGGCCTGAGGGCGAGGGCGACATGAAGCGTGCGGCAATGGGAGGTAAATGTTCACCGGACTCTTGGGGAGAATCTGATCTATAAAAGTCAAAGTCGAGGTTTGGAGTGGATGAAGATGGGGGTGCAGAAGGAGTGGGTGTTGAGAATGGATGGAGGAGAGGGTCGATGAAGGTGTCCTTCATCTTGATTAATTCGTGGACGTATCTACGGAGGGAGATGAGTTGGGGGAGGAGAAATGAGGTTGGAAACGAACCTCTCTTCGCTGGAGATGATTTCGAACAAGACTTCTTGACGTGTGCGTTCTCGAGAACCTATATTTGTGACAAGGTCTTCTGTGGTGACTTCGCTCCATGAAGCAGCGGCGAGTATCCTGCTACCACTGCTTGCGGACATTTGGGAGTACGGGGTGGTAGAGCGGAGAGAGGCAGCAGAGGCTTCTACCTGTTTCTGTAGATAGGGTGACGCGGTGCGTGTCGAGGTGGCCTTTACAGAAGTCTTTGTAGCGACATCGGACTTGGAAGAAGAAGCAGCAGTAGAGAGAGAGACACGAGGTTCCTTGCCGTGAGTTGCCTGAAAGCGGGATACATTTGTCTTGAGAGGGGGAGAGGCGGCGGTTGGGATGGGATCTGGGAGCAAGGGTTGATCTGGTACGACTGGGGTTGGCGAAGGAGATACAAAAGCGACCTTTTTGGGAGGTTCAGGGATGTCAATAGGAGGAAGAGGCTTAAAGGCGGGAGGGTGGAGTTGCTCCTGAGGCTGAGGGGGCCATTGAGGGAGCGGTGGGAACTTGTCTGGAATGAGAGACGAGTGAGTTGGAGTATTCTGGTCTCTGTCCTTGTCCTTGCCGCCGCCGATGTGGAGACGGTGGAAAAAAGCCTTCATGGGGGAGGGCAAGCAAAGCTGAGGAAGAGTGTCATCAACCCAAATTTTGAGCCTCGTGGGAAGCACATGTTACAACCAGCCCACTACACTAAACACGTCCACAGTTTGAATTACGGTTCCCTAGTCCTTCAACAAGACAATAACGGCCTCTCTAATGGAACAGCGCTATGGCTCGGTGCTCAGTGTCTCTCTGCTTATCTATTCACCTTATCCCCGCCAAAAAATATAATCGAACTAGGCAGCGGCGTCGGCCTTACTGCGTGCGCCCTCCGCCCTCTCTTTCTTCTCTTTCTTATCTTATCCAAGTCTCCTCATGAGCTCACTCGGCTGCAATGTCCTTGCTACTGACATTCCCCACGTTATCGACGCTGTTCTCTCTCCAAATATCTCCTCCAACCGCTCCCCTGCGTCTGGCACCATCCAAGTCCGCGAACTCGACTGGACAGTACCCCCAGAAGCATGGATATGGAATAATCCCTCTCTTATCGCCTCTGCCTCGTTGCCATCACCTGACCCAGATCCTCACAACCTTCTTGCTCCCCCATTTGACCTCATCTGTTCCGCCGACACTGTATACACGCCCTCTCTCATCCAGCCCCTCCTCCGCACCTTTCACGCCCTCTGCACCCTCTCCGACCGAAAACCCCCCGTATACCTATGTCTCGAGCGACGCGACCCTCTCCTCGTCGATTGCTGTCTATCAGACGCACACGACATTTGGGGTTTCAACGTCGAACGTATACCCCACAGAAAACTCGTCAAGGCTATGCACAAGGCTGCCCTCAACTGGCCCAAAGAGGAATGGGAAGGCATCGAGATTTGGAAATTAACCCTCCCTAGAACCTAGCTATAATAGCTTCTCATGACCGTACATCCTCCGCCTCTTCTCTCCTCGTAGCTACCAATTTCAGCATTCTATCAAACCCGTGATTCGACTAAATACAATAAGCATCCGTCAAAGCTCACAATTCGAGCACTTTACTCACCAAATCTCTCCAAGTCTCTTCTTCGTCATTCTCCGTCTGTAGTTGGTATATCTGCAGAAACCCCTTGAACCTAAAAAGTCCTTCATCAGATCAACGCCTATGCCGTTACCTTTATTGAACCTACGTGAGTCCACCGTCATCCGTGACATCAAGAAACTCCACCAGTTCGTCCTTTGTCTCTTGAGAAAATGGCGCCCCGTTCGTATCCTGCGCCCACGCATCGAGGCCCTCTGGCGTCAGATACGCACTAGCCGGTGGCTCGAGCAGCACTCGCTCGTGTCCGTCACCCGCAGGCCCAGACAGTGCCTTGGGTACACAGTATTTTGCGAAAATGTGCTTCAGACATGCTTCGAGCTGATGATTGAGTTCAGTTGAGTTTTGCGTGAGATGAAAGAAATGGAAAAGACCTGATTCGAAATCCCACCATCGTCGTCGAGGAGCTGGACCCCCGCCGCCGTGTTCCTGCGGCCTTGAAGGGAAGAGGGCTCGGGCGTCTCTGGGCGCGGTGATTGTGGAACCTCGTACATCTTGCTCAGAGGTCTGGCCAGATTTTTCCAATTATCGTGATGGCACGTGCTATTATGTGTACGAGTCGCTCGGCCGCGCGCACGCTTGCACACTGACCTGACTCGCGCTCCCATGGCTAACCGCTCTGAGCCGCTCTCTATAGAGTCACTGCTGCACAAGCAAAAGGCAGAAAAGGAGGCTGCTGCCAAGGTGCGCATCCGGTTGTGCTGTGTTGCAGTCATTCATATTTAATTTCACAGCCTAAATTCCTCTCGAAAGAGGAACGGGCCAAGATTGCGATTGCGGCTCGTGCCAAGGAGATTCAAGAGCAACGAGAAAGAGAAGAGAGCACTCGCAAGGATAGAGAAGAGCTTGAACGGGAAGCAGAAGAGTTGAGGCAAAAGGAGCGTGGTCAGGCATCCTCGGCGGGTGGGAGGTACGGAGGTGGACGTTGTGAGTTTGACTGATTATTCACATTCAAAACTATGAATACAACTATTCTACAGATGAAGACAGGTATGCACACCCTGAACGGGACCGCGGTGATCGACATGGACGACGCGATAATAGACGAGGAGGCAATAGCAATAGCAACAGCATGCCACCGCCCCCGCCACCTACCCAAGGCACGCGAGAAGGATACCAGAACGTCCCCACTGGTCCCCGAGCGAGCCGAGGCAAGCCCATTCCGCCAACAAACGGCAACACCACCCCCTCTGAAACGCTGCCAGAACAAACAACCCCCTACGTCCCCCCGATGACCGACGGGGATCTGTCCGCGATCCGGTCGCGGTACCTGGGCGTCGACAAGAAGAAGCGCAAGATCCGGAAGATGAACGATCGCAAGTTCGTGTTTGACTGGGACGCGCAGGACGACACGTTTGCAGAAGACGCGCCTGCGGCAGTGGGGAGCGCAAGGCAGGGAGCGCAGGTGATGTTTGGGCGGGGTCGACTGGCGGGGATGGATGATGGCGGGGGGAGTGGACCGAGGAGGACGGGCGGGGGAGGGACTGAGCTTGCGGACGCGTTGGAGCGGAGGATGGCGGCCAAGGCGGGGCTTGACGAGAGGCATTGGACGGAAAAGCCGCTAGAGGAGATGAAAGAACGGGACTGGCGAATTTTTCGCGAGGATTTCAGTATTTCGGCACGAGGTACGTTGAGAATGAGTTGAAAGATTTTGAAACTAAGAATTTTGAGTAGGTGGATCTATTCCTCATCCCCTGCGTTCCTGGACAGAGTCGTCTATTCCTGGAGCGATCTTGGAGTGTATTGAAAAAATTGGTTACAAAGAACCATCCCCTATCCAGCGACAAGCCATTCCAATCGGTCTACAAAACCGAGATATTATCGGTATCGCTGAAACTGGTAAGGTTAACAATGGGATTACGACTGCCCCGCTGACGATATGATGTTTCAGGGTCCGGAAAAACGGCAGCATTCGTTATCCCGATGTTGGCATTTATATCCGGTCTTCCACCCTTTACAGACGAGAACAGGCACCTCGGCCCGTATGCACTCATTCTTGCCCCGACGCGCGAGTTGGCGCAGCAAATCGAAAGTGAAGCCCGCAAGTTTGCGTCCCCACTAAACTTTAACACAGTGTCGATTGTCGGAGGGGTGCGTAATTTTTTCACCGACTGACTTTTGAGTTGACTGACGAGTGCACAGCGAGCGGTGGAGGAGCAGCAGTACAACTTGCGGGATGGTGCCGAGATTATCATTGCCACGCCGGGTCGGCTTCGTGACGTCATTGAGCGGCATGTGCTCGTATTGTCTCAGTGTCGTTATGTCGTGATGGACGAGGCAGATCGCATGGTACACCTTGGCTTCGAGGCCGATCTGACGTTTATTCTGGATGCGTTGCCCAGTGAGACCATGGAGGGTGAGGATGCAGGAGAGCAGATGGACGTGGATGGGGAGACGATGGTGAAAAAGGGTCGGACGCGTGTGACGACATTGTTTTCGGCGACGATGCCGGCAGCGGTTGAACGGCTGGCGAGGAAATACCTAAAAAAGCCGGCGGTGATCACGATCGGCGAGGCCGGCAGGGCGGTGGATACGGTCGAGCAACGAGTGGAGTTTGTGAATGGAGATGAAAAGAAAAAGTTGGTTTGTATTGCTGTTCAAGTGGGCTATGCTAATATGATATTTTGACAGGCAAAAGCTGTTGGAGATTCTGAACAGTGGGCAGTACGCCTCGCCGATTATAGTGTTTGTGAACCAAAAGAAGACTGCGGACATGGTGGCCAAGGATCTGTCTCGTGCAGGGGTGGGTTGTGATGTTGCTGTGTTGACAGATTGTGCTAATTGGAGGACTAGTGGAATGCGGCGACACTGCACTCTGGCAAGAACCAGGAGGGCCGTGAGGCGGCGCTGCAGTCTCTGCGGAGTGGAGAGAGTGATGTGCTGGTTGCTACTGACCTTGCAGGACGTGGCATTGACGTGCAGGACGTGTCGCTGGTGATAAATTTCCAGATGGCGGGTACGATCGAGGCATACGTTCACCGAATTGGTAAGAAGGATCGGTTGGTGGGGTCGTTCATGTGCTGATTTGACATAGGACGAACTGGACGTGCAGGGAAACTGGGGACAGCGATAACGTTCCTGACAAACGATGACGACGAAGTCATGTGGGTGTTGACTTGTTTTTTTTTGTTGTCGGATAAATTACTGAGATTGATGCACAGGTACGATCTAAAGCAAGGTGGGTTGGAGAGGGAGTTGTAATTGAGAGATTGCTGACAATTTAGCACAGAAATTAGCAAGAGCCCAGTGTCAAAGGTACCAGCAGAACTTGCTAAACACGAGGCAGCGCAACATAGGGTGTCGCGGGAGATGAAGCGGAAGCGGGAGGTTGATGAAGATTGAATCGGACCGGGTAATGCCGGCAAGTATCGGGGTGGATGACGGGTTTAGTGTTTGTCATAGTAGTAAAGTCTCAATGAGCATGCCCTGTACCGTGAAATGCGACCATCAGCAGTCTGAACAGCAGTCCTCCCTTGTTATCCGCTCCATAGCCCACTCCACCCACGTCCTCCTCGCAATGCCCTCAAACTCAAAGCACGGACCACTTCACGACCTCAAGCGTTTCCTCAACCACCACATCCCCCACGACCATCCCCACATCAAGCAGTCCAAGGACCGACCCGACGACCACTCTCCTCCATCTCCTGCACCGTCTCCCTCTTCTCCTCCCCGTGTCCCCTCATCTCCCCGTCCACCCTCAACCCCAGTATCCTCTCTTCGCGATGCCACTCAGGTACACCTTTCCAAAAAGTATGGCAAGCTCGGCCGTGTCCTTGGAAGCGGCGCTGGAGGCACCGTTCGTCTCATCAAATCCAGCAGCAAGAGCGGCGGTGTCGTCTATGCAGTCAAAGAGTTTAGGCCAAAACGAACTGGTGAATCCGAAAAGGAGTACCAGAAAAAGGTCACCGCAGAATTTTGCGTAGGCTCAACCCTCAAGCACCCCAACATTATCGAAACTGTCGATATTGTCTCTGATCACGGCCTCTACTACGAGGTCAGCCTCTTCTAATTCTCACTGAACCGTCTATTCAACTATCCCAGGTAATGGAGTACGCCCCCTTCGACCTCTTCAGTGTAGTCATGTCCGGAAAAATGTGTCGTCCAGAAATATACTGCGTCTTTCGCCAAATATGCGATGGCGTAGAGTACCTCCACGAAATGGGCCTTGCACACCGCGATCTCAAACTAGACAACTGCGTCATGACCCGCGACAATGTAGTCAAGCTCATCGATTTCGGCACCGCCACAGTCTTCCACTATCCAGGCAAAGCACACACTCCCGCGACCGGCGTCGTAGGCAGTGATCCTTACCTCGCCCCTGAGGTCCTCAGCAAAGACTCTTACGATCCCAGAAAGACCGACGTATGGAGCGTCGCCATTATATTCATGTGTATGGTCCTCAGGCGCTTCCCTTGGAAGATCCCCGACCCAAAGACAGACCCCAGCTTCAGAGCGTTCGTCCATGCCCACCCCGATCTCTCTCTCAAACCCCAACCAAAGCCGGCCAAGCACCGCCTTCCCAATCCGGAAGATGACACACCCAAACGCGGTGCCACCCTCCCCCCGTCTCTCTCGTCTCTCCACAAGCCTCCCATACGAGAACGCGCCGCTAGCACCGGAACTCCACACCCAGAGGAGGAGGGCTCCTCTAGCACCAGCAACTCTTCAGAGAATGCATCAATTCTAACCTCTGCCTCCTCCGAGTCGACAGCTATCACCGATCCTCCATCCCGTTTGGCAAGCGAGACTCTTACACCCCCAACTGACCTTTCGGCCGACCGTTTTCGCTCCCCGGCCAAACTTCATTCGCGGAGCCTGGCCACCCTCCCCATGATCGGCAGCAGCAGCCTCGTGCCGTCCGAGAGCCCACGCGAAATGGACCCTTCCGTCCTCACCTTTGCACGCCCAGGCCAGTCCACAGAATCCCTCCCGAGCCCCATGCTCAACCAGGATCTGCTGGCTCCACCACGCTCAACCACTGCCCTCCGCACACGCGCCTCGACCTTCACCGCCGTCATCGCAGAGGACAACGAGAGCCCACATACCCCGGTCCCCCGCGTGGTCGCCGATCCGACACCAGTAGCCGACACTCCCACCCCCGCGCCACCGAAAACCCGGCAGCGCACAGACAGCGTGACCACCTACCATGGCGGCGGCGCAGAATCCATTTTTCGGCTCCTGCCGCGCGAGACACGTCCCGCGCTCCGCCGCATGCTTTTTATTGAGCCGTCGTCCCGCTGCACCCTCACCGACCTTTTAAAGGGCAAGGGCAAGACGAGCGGGCTGCTCTGCGGATGCGATACGTCCCTGCACCATCATCGCGATGGCACGACGGACCGGGCAGAGAGTAGCGGGTATTGTGTTGATCATGATGAATGTGACTCGGAGGACGAGGACGACGGCGACGAATGGCTCAAGAGCATCGTGCCGTGCTCGCAGCCTGGCCATGTGGCTGACCATGTACATATCAAAGTCGCAGAAGACGAAAAGAAGGCTGGAAAGCGGCGCTTCTTTTAGGCAGCGGTATTGTCCGCGTCATACGCATCGCATCGATGGACGTGTCGCCCGTCGCCCACACTATTATTCTCATGTCATAACGACTTCATCTTTATATATCTATTTTTTTTTCTCTTCGTTCCAACATCAAACCAACCAACAATTTGCCCTTCTAGAAGTGTGATTTATTATCCATCCGTTCCGTTTCCCCCCTTTTTCTTCTTTTGTTTTTCCTTTCTCTCCTCATGTCGTGGTCGCACACAACATGCTCTGCTCTACAAACGGATTCTGGCGGATTATCATTTAAAATACACCTATCCCCGTGCTGCCCTGCTTGCCATACAACTACTTGCCTACTTGCCACAGCCTACCCCCCTTCCCACTACCTGCTCTCTTCACCCCCCTCTTCCGTCGACCCCCGCGTTGCCCCACGCCCTCATGTATGTTGTTTATGTACCCTCCCTCATGACCCGTCCTTCCGTAGAGAAAATCTGAACATGTACTAATCTTCTGATATCGGGCCCTGTTTCTGGTCAGAGGTTTTTGTCAATTACGTCCCTCTAACAGGAGGGATGAATAGAGATCCAAATCGGGGTGGCGAAAAAAGCACAATTTCCTAATTCTCGCCCGCAGTTAGCAGGTGTATGATACCGATCATACTGTTTACAGCCCCCGGTGGCGAGCCGATGTGATGTGACTTGGATCCCCCAAGAAATAAATGTATATGGAAATGATGTAGTCGATTTAAAAGGCGAACAATTGCCCATGCTGTGTGGCCTATGAATTCAAGTGGACAATGAGCCTCGGTGGTAACCGGTAACCAACAAAAAAAAACGTTGCATGCCCCATAAACTTCTTGATCAGATCTCATTGAAACAGCTCTTCACAGCCATCGAGGGGGAAGCTCTTGCGAAAAAGCCAATAAGAATGCAGCGCTCACCGATGGATTCTCAACATCATTGATTCCTAATTTTAATTGTGGGCACACGTACTTGGCAAACTTTTTCTGATTTCTTGATTCAGATTCCAGAAGTTCTCGATGTGGCGGAAAGTTCCTCTTGACTTTCCAAATATTCCAAAACGTTTTTGTGGACCCCCTGACGATCCTTTGCCTTGGGCAAATTTGTATTTTTTTTTTTAATCTCAAGAGTACATACACCTCTCAACTAGGAAAAAATTATATATCTGAATCGCCATGCATGGAATAAATATTACAATTCCTACCAGGAATGACAGAGCAAGGGTTAAATATGGGACATTACAACTCATCGCGCCGGGGCCACCCTCTCGCCGGTTTCTTGTTCTTATTCTTTTTCGCCTCCACCTGCTTCTTTTCCTTTTCTTTCCCTGTTGCCTTTGCCGGCTTACCCTTGATATCATATCCAGCCGCACGCAGTGTCTCCTCGAGCTTATCCATCGCCGATATCTGGTCATCCGACATGTCAAACTCCTCCACGAGCTCAAACACAACCCCGTCCCCATCCGCCATGATTTCTTGCAGCGCCACCTTGCCGTTTGTTTCGCCCGTCAGCGCCTCAAGGGCCTTGCGCAGGAGATCGTTATACGCCTTGTCCCCGACCTCGGCGCCACCGACTTTGACCGCCTCCTTCACTGGCGCGGCAGGTAGGACGGGCCTGTGCCGTGGTATTTTAACAGGATAATCCAATGAATCGGGGGCATCTGCGAAATCGGCCGCAGCATTGACAGCCTCCTGCGTGTCGACAACCTCGCGGCAACGTATCTGATTCTCCTCACCCGTGTCCCGGTATGATTTGAAGCCGGGCTCGCCACACAGCCGTGGGGTGTTGATCACAAGCACGTAGGAGCATGTCTTGGCTTCTTTAACGAATAGAATGTTATCTGTCATCGTCATCGAGCAGTGAAACTAGAGATGGATGTAAGGGAATCGGGCCGTGACTCGAGACTCAGGGTCAGATGATCCTACATACCTGGACTTCAGTTTCGCGAGGTTTGTGAGTCTTGTCGCAGAGTGTTCCATCGCTCCATCTCTGGACGAGATAGCGCGATCCAGCACTCTGTCCAAGCTCGAGATTGGCCTGAGCATTCTGCTCTGCAACCGTGAGGTCGGCTCCAGGTTGAGGAGCCCTGCCGAGCGTAAATGATTCCCACTGGCAAAAGAAGCGCCTCGGTAAGACTTGAATTGAAATATTTGAATGGACACTTACATCGGGGTCTTCTTGTGGCGGTTTGTGCCCTCCTGGAATTAATATGTGAGTTAAATTAATCAAAACGACCCTTTGTGGATAACGGGGGGACGGAGAGGGTGGGACGATCGAGCCGAGGTGCAGCTGGATAGGGAAGGGCGAGAGACAGGAAAGAACTATGCCAAGGGAAAGAAGAGGCGAAGGAGTAGTTACCTGCGGAATTTGCGGCTTCCTTGAATTGTCTAATTTCTTGGTTGTGGCAGTAGGAATAAGTAAACCACCCTTGTCGATGCTTTAGACGTAAGGGGGTCAGTGTGCGCTATTGGAAGAGAGGTACACGACGGACGTAAAGGCATGTTCCAGACAACGGCTGGAGGAGGGACCAGCTCCGTGAAGGGGCCAAATCAAAGTCAGATGAGTCGTCGTCAGATGATGGGTGAATAGAGTCGTCTGGTTTGGGTATGAGACAGAGATAAGAGTCGTTCGGGCCCATCTTCAATTGCTCGAGGGTATAATTGACTGATGACTAGAGAATGTGTTAGATTGAGCTTGCAGGGTTGACTGAAGGATGAACTTGAGATATAGGGTCATGACTATCGAGGCGGTCCGTCCAGGGCAGTTCGAGAAACTCTGGCTCGCCACCGCGTAGACCGTCGGTCAGCCATCGGTGAGCGGTGGTACTTAGAAGGGGAAGACGGTTAAGGAACGCGACACGAAACTTGGGGAATGCATAGGCGTCCTCTGGGAGTGAGTGGAGGAGACGGGCGGCGAGGGCGGGGGCAGCGAGAGTGGCGAAGACGAGGAGACGCATGAAGATGTTACTGAAATTACACGTTTACATTGATGAATTCCGCGGAGTTTCCTAATATGGGTATCGGTGACGGCGAAGAGGCCGGATCGGCGGGGGAATAATAAAATCCAGAATTATATGTTCAGTTTCTACGACGTGAGTCGGCTCCAAATGCGGTTTCTTGAAAAGTTTGCGCACACATCTGTATTCTCATTACGTGAGGGCAACCCCCCAAAATCAGGGGTAATTTCCGCCCAACAGGATGATTGCTGAACGATAATAGTAATACTCTACTATTGGCTCTCATCCCAACAATTCATTTTCGAATTCTTCTATATTCGGTCCTCAATTTCTTCATTAAAGCCGAGTCCACGCTGTCTTTCCCCCCGCTTTAGCGCTTTCCCTTCAACCAACACTATCCCTGTCTCCTCACTGCCTCCCTCGACCCCCGCCCTAATCTTGCTCATCGCGCGTATTATTTCTCATGTCGTCCTCTCCACGCGACCCTCCCGATGACGCCGAGGACAAGCAGAATCATGACGAGCTCGACGAACAAACCGGTGCTGATGACGGTGAGCACCCGTTTCTCTCCATCGTCCCCGCTATCTCCCAACCTGTACCCCCCGGTGATCCCATGATTCTTACTGATCGTGTTCGTCGGTCCATTATTGCCTTTTACAGAACCCGCGGCGAAAAATACGCCCGCGAAGCGTGGACGGGGGAGGCCAAAAGGTAGCAAGAACAAGCGGCCAGGTTCAACTGGCGCAGCTGCAGCTCCTGCAGGTGGATCATCCACAACAAATCCGCCCCGTAAGAGGGGACGTCCACCAAAGGTACGTTCTCTCTCACTGATCGCGTTTCTCACAGATGTGTCCCCCACTCGTTTCTCAAATCATGCCTGACAACTGTTCGCAGGAAAAGGACGGCGATGGCGATGAACCACCCGTAAAACGGAAACGCGGTCGTCCTTCAAAAAACCCTAAACCTGACACCGGAGATGGCGCAGAGGGGAGTGGCGAAGCCCCTGAACCCAGCCAAAAGAAGAAACGGGGCAGGCCGCCCAAGAAGGCGTCGGACTAGTCAGCTGAGCTCTCTCATTTTTGTACATGTTTTCCCGTTTTTTTTTTCCTATACAAGGCTGGTAGTCATTTCCTCTTGGTATTATAACAGACTTGATGTCCATTTGCTTTGTCGCTAGTACTTTCCACTTTACGACCACCTCATACGCATGTCCTCTTCACGATCTGTTTTTACTATTATAATAGTTGTCGAACATTGTCTGATTAGCTTTCCTGATCGTCACCACTATCGTTTGTATATTCATGCTGTATACCTCGTACTACATATTCCCACTCTTTCCGTAAATCACAGGAAGAAGCTAGTGTGAGCCTCGTGCTTACTTGTGATAGTCGAGTTTGGGTGCACATGCATCGAAGCATTTACCTGTCGTTGCCGAGTATGAGAAAAAACCTAAATCGACCAACGATCTTGAGACTATATTATTATTATTTTGTCTTACAGCATGCATCCAGAAGGCCGAACATCCCATTCCTGGCAATTAGGTTCAACTTTCGCTCCGGTCCAGGCTTGACTACATAGAGAGCCGAGATGCACACAATCCCGCCACACTGATCAGCCCCAGAAACGCCCAACCTAGCCCGTCTATGATTTTTGCCTGCCGTATAGCTCTCCTCTTAGCCATGGCATAGCTGATGTCGGGTCGGAAAGTAACCATTGTGTATAACGGGAGCCAGCCATACGGTTCTCCTGGAGGGTATGGGACACGAGACAGCAACGGTCCGAGAGAAGTGAGGGGAAAAAATGATCTAGAACTTAGTGAATAAAGAACGTTGTCTAATGTTTTCTTAAATAGATAAAGTGGAGTCGTCACGGCGTGTCGCATCTCTACACTAGAAGGAGCATCAGCTAGCGAGTAATAAAGAGGTAAATGAAAGGATATACTAATTATCCATAGCCAAGTCGCAGATAGCTATGAGGTCTTCATGCCGACTGTCTGAATACCGGTCAAGAGCACGAGCCAAGTTTAGATCAACAACATTGGCCGATTCAACCTTAATTGACGGCGCGGTCGCCTTAACTCCCTCTTGAAGCAGCAGGGTCATTAGAATCCTGACATCTTCGAGACCGCAATTGAGGCCCTGTCCATAGAAAGGGACCATGGAATGTGCGGCATCCCCTAGGATGATGACACTGTCTTTATAATGATAAGGTTTGGCCTGGAAAAAATTACAATGGTCACATCGGGGTTGCCCTGGACGTCGACAGCCGACTTTACCTTGGTGCAAATCAAGGGGCTGCGGGGATTGCGCGTAAAATCATCCACAAGAGTTTTCTCACCGATGATGGAAACAGCATCGGGGAAATGAAGTGTGAACCATTCAAGAACAGTTTCAGGGCTATTGAGACGATCAAGGTCGGCGCTGGGTGCAAAAAGCGTGCAAGTGAATGTTTTATCCTGCTCAGTCGGAAAATCACTCTCGTAAATAGATTATTCCCATGGAGTATAATGGACGTACTTTATTAGGTAGAGCGATCAACATAAAAGAATGACGCGGCCAGATGTGAAGATGATTTGGATCAAGGAGAAATGTCGAATTGCCATCGTTATCCATGCTTGCCGGCATTTTTAATTCGATGTATTCATGTTTGATATATTCCTGCTGGTAGTCCATCCTACAGTTGATGGACAGCGGGTCATTGATGAGAGAAATTCGAGGGTGCACGCCGCTTGCAGAAAACGCTCACCTGACAACTCTCATCATCTGCCGTCGAACGATTGAATAGCTGCCATCTGCACCAATGCAAAAGTCAAAGTCTACGGAGAATTCTTCTCCCGAGTCTGTGTTTCGCATGGTAATGCACTTCTTGTCAAAATCTGCCGACACGACCTTGTGTTTGAAGAAAACACGGATATTTTCAGACGCAGAAGCCTCCTCCAATAGTTCTTCATTGAGCAGCGCCCGATCAATAGAATTGATACACTGTTGAATTCAGGTACAAAGGTCAACGCGTAGAAGCGCACTAAGTCATTGAACACGACTCGCCTGTCCGTCTCTGTCGTATATTTGACTATCAAGATCGCCCTTGGGGCTGTGAATCATACGTCCACGCATGGGAATCACGGTCTGCATAAATCGTTGTGTGAGTCCCGGATCGACGGCTTCGAGAGCGGCTATTCCACGATGTGAGATTGCCAGGTTAATTGAGCGCTGTTGGTTGGCTGCCTTGGACGAAGGTAGCCGCAGATCTGGGCGGCGGAGGCGGAGGCGTGAGTTGGTCAGTCTGTTATGAGAACTATCATACCTGGGCGTCCCTCGTAGACATCGACCTTCCATCCTTGTTTGGCAAAGGCCATCGCGGCAAGGCATCCTACGGGTCCAGCGCCGACAACGATAACCTTTCTCGGGGCGGAAGCCATTTGTGACTCGTTAGCAACTGTTATAGGAGCGTCGGACCTCAGGACCCTCAGGTTATTCATCGGCATCTAATCTAATCTATCTCGGTTCTCGGTCCTCATCCGATCCCGTTTTGACATTCCTACCACCCAGACTAAAGGGTTGTGTCTTCTCCCACCACCTTCATAATGTCTGCCACTAGCGACTCAGACTTCTCCTTGAGCAGCGATTTTATCTACCCTGTTAACAGGGATGTTCAGGCAAAGCTTCGACCTGACGGCGGTTGGTAGCTGTAACAATCCCGATTTCTACGCTTCTTATGCGATTCTAGATTACAAAGTTACCTATCTCTGCGGAAACTCACTAGGGCTCCCTTCTAGGCGGTCTGTTACCCTTGTGGAGGAAGAGTTGAAAGTGTGGGGAACACAGTGAGTCTTTTCACTCTACTATTCAGCCAGGCTAAAGCGCTCGCCACAGCGGTGTTGTGGGCCATTTTGCGCATCCACATAATAGACCTTGGGTTAAATACACCGACGAGCTTAACCCCCTCATGGCAGAGGTCGTAGGTAAGGCTCTAAAATTGGCTCTAGAATTCCGGGTTTACAACCGACTTGTAAAAGGGGCCAAGGAAAAAGAAGTCGCTTGTATGGGCACGCTGACGAATAATCTGCATCTTATGATGGATTCCTTCTACAAACCGACTGCAAACCGTTTCAAGATCTTGTGCGAAGCGAAGGCATTCCCCTCGGATCAAGTGGGTGATATAGCTCTTTTATTCCTCGCGAATGAAGCGCACTGACGCTGCATTTCCACGGTAGTACGCCTTTGCATCGCAGGTCAAGGCCCGTGGTCTGGATCCTGCCACCGCCATTATCGAGGTATCGCCTAGAGAAGACGAATATACCCTTCGGGAAGAGGATATTCTGGAAATAATCGCAAAGGAAGGACCCTCTATCGCGCTTGTTCTCTTTAGCGGAGTGCAATACTACACTGGTCAATGGTTCCCCATGAAAACTATCACACGGAAGGCTAAAGAACAGGTACGGGGAGCACGAAACTCTGCTTTACGTCTTCCCATAGATACCTGAAGGTTGCCCAAAAATCTGATCTGGGATCTTAGGGATGTATCTGTGGCTGGGATCTCGCTCATGCGGCTGGGAACGTGCCGTTATCTCTGCACGATTGGGATGTAGATTTTGCGGTTTGGTGCACGTACAAATACCTTAATTCGAGCCCTGGGGGCATCGCGGGCCTATTTGTGCACGAAAAATGGAATAATGTTGAGCTTCTAAAGTAGGTTTGAGATTAAATCACCGTCCAGTAATTTTAACTGTCTTTTTCCCTAGGTTCGCCGGGTGGTGGGGCCATGAACTTACTACACGTTTCGAAATGCCACCGAAATTCTCACCTATAGTGGGCGCTCAGGGATTTCAACAATCAAACCCCTGTATTCTCGCTCTTGCCTCCCTTTTGGGGTCTCTCCAACTTTTCAAGGAGGCGGGTATGATGGGACCGATTAGGGAAAGGTCTTTGCTGCTTACAGGGACCCTGGAGCGTCTTCTGATCAAGTCCAAGTATTTTGTGGCTCTTGGTGAAGTAGGCCAGCTGTATCCGCAGTCCGGAAGTGGCAAAGCAGCATTCACGATCATCACGCCTAGTGATGTGTCGGAGCGTGGCGCTCAGCTTTCGTTACTGTTCTTACCTGTTGGATCAGGGCTGATGCAGAAGATATTTGCAGGGCTGTCAGCTCAGGGGGTGATTGGGGACGAAAGGGAACCAGACGTGATCCGTCTAGCGCCGACGCCCATGTACAACACGATTAAAGATTGCGAACAGGCGGTTCATTACCTGGAAACAGTTTTCGACGAATTAGAATAAGAGACACGTACATCAGACACACATATTTATTTAATAGAGATCAAGGATGAACTTTTTAACAATGTCGACATATTCTAGACCCAGGAGAATATCATTGTGCTCGCCGTCAAGTTGGTCAGTATTGCGAAGAACGTGAGTGACGGCTCGACTACCATAAAGGTTAGAGAGATGTCGAAACATGGCCTCGCTTTGGGGGAAATCGATAAGGGTGTCTCCTTTGGAATGAATGATGAGCCACTTGATGTGGGCGCTAATCAAGGGAAAGGCAGTGGTCGAAAAGGCAGCGTATGAGTCATGCTGGCCAAATGTGGGACGAATGAACCACTGATGATAGTCGGGGAAGGATGAAAGGAGGAGATCGAGGTCATATATGCCTTCAGACATGACGATTGCCTTGACAGCAAGGAGTAGGGGTGGCGCTGGCGTCAGGGTCGGAGATACAGCCGAAGAGTTCAGGAAGATGGAAGATAACATGTGCGCACTGCAGCTGTGCCCGATGAGAATGAGCCGTAGTGGGTCATAGAGGGGGCCAACGTCAAGGGGGCCAGGCCAGGCGATGAGGAAGCGAAGGGCCTCGAGGGAGTCCTCGGCATGAGTGGGGTGGCTCAAGTGGTCGTCGTCGGTCGGATCACGGGGAGTGAGGCGGTAGTTTATGACTGCAACGGGAAGACCTGTTGATTTGGTGAGATTGTGGGCGAGTTTCTTGTGATCGCGTTTGTCCTCGCTGTTGTGAGTAGTGAGGACGGGGAGTGTAAGGGAATGAAGTACTCACGAGCGCCATGCACCGCCGTGAACGAAGACGATGAGGGGAAGAGGATCAGCGGGGACGGCATCTTTGGGCAAGTATACGTCGAGCTGGCGGTGCTCGTCTCTCTTTTCGTCGCTGTACGGAATATCCACAAACTCCATCCTTGTCACAACGTCACACGTACCGTTCAATGATGTCATCGGCCAAGCAACGCTTTATATACTCGCCCCCATTACTAACTGAACACATTTCTCCCACTCATGGCCTTCACGACGTCCGACATCTGCAAAGTTAGTTTGACTCTTCCCATCTCCCCACTCCCCTCACCCTCTCCATTTAGATCATCGTTGCCATCTTCCTCCCGCCTCTAGGTGTATTCCTCGAGCGTGGCTGCGGCGCCGACCTCGTATGCTTCTATATTCTCCTCTTTGTCTCATATTCACATTGTTCTAGTTGATAAACATCCTTCTCACCATTTTGGGCTACATGTAAGTATACTCCCTTCCACACCACGTTGTTTGCTCACTCCTTTCCTAGTCCCGGCATTATCCATGGTATGGCCTCACGCTCTTGCTTATTTTAGTATCTTCTAACCGCTCCACAGCGCTCTACATCATCCTGAAGTATTAGGACTTGAACAGTGTAGAGATACCCAATCATGTTTACGACGCTGAAAGGACTGCATAATACACTCTATTAATTTTATTGTTTCCTACCTGCGTCTACAACTGCCTCGTCTTTATGTTTCGGGTCAACACCCCATTCCCCACTATCATCCGAGTCCTCCTCAGAGTCCTCTTCCTCTTCGCTCTCTTCATTCACCCGCCCAGAAGCTTTGCTATTCTCTTCGACGACCGTAGGTTTAGCGTCTTGTAGCGACGTTGAACCCACACCTGAACTTTTTGCATTGTCCTTCTGACTGGTAGCCATCACCTTATCCCCATCATCCTTCCACTCCTCTTCACTGTCTTCTTCTTCACTCTCCTCTTCGCTAGTGTTGCTTGCGACTTGTTCTGAGGGTTCAACTTTGCCTGTCCTAGTAACTTCTTCCCCTGCCAGCTTCCCGAAATCTAGGACACCTGGTGCTGGCGCTGACTGGGTCGATGGAGACTCCTTCGTAACCTCTTCTTCACTATCCTCCTCTTCCGAGCTCTCTCCTCCTCTTGCAGCATTGTTCGCTGAAGTCTTGGTCTCAATCGCGACACTCTTCACATCGCTAGCCTTTGGCAAGCCCTCATCAACCTTTCTCTCCATAGATTCCGCCTCACTTTCTTCTTCACTATCTCCCTCCGAAGCTCCGCTTTCCTCTTCTGACTCCTCTTCTTCTGACGTTTCCGCTACGCTCGTACTGGCCCCTGCTTTGGCCTCTACACTCCTGTCTTTCTTGGGTACAACTGCATCATCTTCATCCTCGCTACTCTCTTCTTCCTCGGAATCCTCCCCGGTTGTGACCTTTTGTGCCGCAGGCTTATTTTCACTAAGATCGTCGTCGTCGCTATCCTCCTCACTCTCACTTTCTTGCTCGTCAAATTGCTTGATCATATGCGCTCCAATGGTCCAGCATTTTTTCAGATTCTCGAGCTCATCCTCGGTGTTCAGACCTTCGCCCTTAGATGTAGGGAGGCTATGCCACTTGCGGATGTCATCTTCATCCACAATGTCATCCTGATACAGGGCTGCAAGAATCTGTCCAAATAAGGGGAGTCTCTTTGAAGACGCGCAGTGGCTCTACAAACGACGTCAGCACTCTGTTTATATAATCTTTAACTGGATTATGCGCACCTGAAGTGCCGATACAGTCTCTATCGGATCCACACCGCCAATTCTATCAATGAGGTCTCCCCACCTGCCAACCACGTCTGAGATTTCCTTGCGCTGGGCTACTGGCCCGCTATCCACAATCTGGATCTTCTCCACAATTGCAGCCACCACCGCCTCTCGCACGCGTGTTAGTGGTACGTTACTCGCCATGCGTAGAGTCTTGAGCTCCACTGCGGCATTGTCCACTGAATGCCCCTCCGCGAATGCGCGCTCCAGGGACTGCTTTACCTCTATCTGGAACTCGGACTCGGCCATTGGTGAACCGGCGGGAAGATTGAGTGGCGGAGAGGTGTCAGAGGCTGCAGTAAGCGAACGGGAGCCCAGGTCGAAATCGGAGTCATCCTCAGAGTCGCTTTCGCCGCTCGACGACTCTGAGCCATCGTCGGAATCGTCTAGGTCAGACGCATCGTCCCCTACGAGGACAATTATGAAAAGCGCAGATCCTATTCATACCATATACATACCAAGCCGCATAAAACGTTCATTCTTGAATGTAGCGATATCGTCCTCTTCAGCATCCTCAGGAGGAGCCGTAGGCCATATAATTGCGTTAGAATCCTTGCCAAGAGTTTTTGATAGCGTATCTTGCTCTGATATTAATATTTTTTATTAGGGCAGGGATTATCACTAGTCCCAAAAAAGTGACAACTTACGAGCTTCGACATCTTCTAGATCTGAGTCTTGGTCCTCTTCATCTTCCGACGATAACGCTTCCCGTAAGTCACGCTTCTTCGACAACCTCTCGTAAGGCCTAAGGACTGCTGAAGGGCCTACGACAACGCCATCTCCAACCAAGGACCCCCGATGCACAACCGAACTATCCTTGATGGAGACTCCTGCGCCAATGATACTGCGCTCAATTACACAGTCTGAGCCGATTACTGTCCCGTCAAATATGTACGAATCACGAATGATAGCGCCAATTCCGATGCTGCAATTTTTCCCAATTACCGACGCTATGATCTGAGCATTTTCATTAATTTGAGTTGAGGAGCCGATTAAAGTGTTGTTTCCGATTTTACAGGTCCTGTGACAATGGAATTCATAAGTATCAAAGGCAAAAAAAAAGCGGGTTAAAGGGTAGCGTACCGTGCGAGGACAACCGTATGGTCCTTTGCAATGTACTTGTTGCCGCGTTCGTGATCGTATATGTGCCCACTTGGATGATTGTCGTCGGGAACCAGTGGGAATGTCCAACGGGAGAGGATGTCTTTGCTGTACCTCCGGTGAGCACTTAACCAATAAGTAAGATGGTATAATTACCTCACAGACTCGTAGCTTTTTGTATCCTTGACACGCGCCGCGTATCCATCCTTAGCGACATAGCAATGAATGTTTTTCATGAGAAGATCCGAAGTTAGCACTCCATGAACAAAGTCCCGCCGGATATCTAAGTAATCAAAATTGTCTTGGAATAATGAAGGGACCTAGCGCAAAGTCAAGCCAGGTGAAAAAGCGATTGAGTTGTAAAGACTAGCCTCTACTGAACAAACATCAATGGAACAATCTATAAGATCATTCCTGATCTCTAGCTCTGGATGCGCGGCGAGGATTTCACGCGGCACATGCGCAAGTGTAGTTGGCGGGTACGCAGTAACGGGTTCGTAGTAGAGGCATTCAGAGGTCTCCGGGTCCAGCACAAACACTGAGGAATCGCCACGAGCTCTACACGATGTTAGAAACACAAACTAGTCTCGTTCAACAAAAAATTCACTTTGTCCTGTGCCTTGCGCCGCCTTCTTTCACAACCATAGTCATAATAGCATCCTTATTCGTCTTGCGTCGCTCCTTGTGCACCCGTACAACTTCATCGATGCGGATGTTGCTCACAAGATCGCCCATTACCAGGACAAAGTCACTGGTCACTAATCCACGGGTGTAGATGTCGCGCATGGCGTCACCGGGCGAGAACGTCTCCTTCGCTGTTAGTATGGGTACTATCTTGATTCCAGACCCGGGCTTGGACCATTTTGATTCCCTGGTAAAGAAAAAGGCATCTCGTTGTGGCGTTCTTCGAGCATGGAATAGCTTGTACACACCTGATCGCCGCCTTGACTTGATCTGCGTAAGATCGACAAATTACAAAAATCTCCTGTACGCCAGCGAGTGCGAGACTTTCGAAAGTCCAGTCCAGTAGAGGCGCATTACAGATCGGAAGAAGACACTGGGTTTTCGATCAATAGGGAACGTCGTACAGAAATTGGTCTAGTCTCACTCTAGGTTTACGCGCAGTAAGAGGTCGAAACCGTTTGTTAAAGCTGTCGGCGAGAATAACAGCCTGTAGGACCTCTTCGTCGTCGTCGATCAGTTTATCTTTACCAGAGGTCGACGACTTGAGTGCCATGTATAATTGGGAGGTAGGAAGAAAATTTGTGACTCATAATTTCAACAGCTAAATCGGGTAATTGACCTCGCGAAGGCTATAACCAAAACCTCTAAGAGTCACAAATGATTACAATTGAACCTAAAGACATGCAACATGATCCGGTAAAAAGAAGGTATGTGGGTATGAAACTCGAGATAGTGAATCGAGGATTAGGTATAGAAGAGCGGATCAGGCTAGTCGTGATAAATGGTCATCAAGGGGTAAAGCAAATCGAAAAGCAAATCCGAGATGTATCGTAAGGTGAAGACATGTGAGATCATCTACCAAGGTGCTGGCAGTGACCGACAAAAGAATGAAAGGAAGGGGATCATCATGGTCATAAAGTAAAAATAATCAATGCATGATTACGCAGCAGCCGCGACAACGGGGGTAGCAGCAGGAGCAGCCTCAATAGGCTTGGCAGGCTCCTCAACGGCGACAGGTGCGGCTTCAGCTTCCGAGGCGGGATTCTCGAGAGGAGCAACAGGGGTAGGCTCTTCAATCTTGGGCGGGTGCTCGTCAACCTTGGCGGCAGCAACTGGAGCTGTGGCCTTCTTTCCTATGTTAAAAATAGAGAAACGCTTCTTGGCCTGTAGAACAGAATCGAATGTAAGTATGAAGATGATACCGAGAAAATGCAAATAACACTTGCCTTCTCCGTCACCTTCTTTTCCTCAACTACTGGGGCAACATCAGCTGCAGGAGCGGCGGTCTCACTAGCCCAAGAGGTCAGTCCATAGCCGCGCTTTCGAAGTTGGAGCAAACTTACGTCTCCTTGACGGCCTCAGTAGGCTCTTCAACCTTGGTGGGCTCAGTTGCAGCGGGCTCAGTAACAGCGGGCTCAGCAGCAGCGGGCTCATCAGCAGCAGGCTCGGGAGCATCCTCCACCTTGGGCGCCTCTTCAGTGGCAGGGGCAGCCTAAGAGCAACATCAGTCACAAAACTACTCATATTAAACATCCCAACGCACCGCAGCAACAGGTTCCTCCTTCTTCTTCTCTTTTTTGGGGCTCTTGGGGGCCTTTACTTTCTTCTCAGTCTTGGCCTTGTCACTCTTGAAAGGAGCAAGGAGCTTAGCGAGTAAGCTCGGGCTCTTGGGACGTTCCTCCTTCTTGACCTCAGCCTGTAGATGCCGACTAAACATGCTACTCGAAACGAGAAGTGAATTACATACAGGCTTGTCTTCCTTAGCGGGCTCTTCAGCGGGGGTAGCTTCAGTAGCAGGAATAGCGGGCTCAACCGCGGCCTCAGCGACAGCGGGAGCAGACTCTTCGGCAGCTTCGGCAGCGGGTTCCTTCACAACAATAAGCGAGTTAAACATCAGATCAAAAAGTGACATACAGGGGTTGCCTCGTCGATCTTGGGAGCTTCAACGTCAGCAGGGACTGCCTCTGGGGCAGGTGCCGGAGTCTCAACGGGCTTGACTTCCTCGGCGGGGGCAGCAACGGCAGGTGTGGCTTCAGGAGCAGACATTATTGTAAGAATGGGAAGTGAGCTGTTGGGGTATATGAGTGAAAGGAAGAAAGAGGAAGAAAGAGAATACGGACACGAAGGGGTATTAGGAGCAAGAGATAGAGAAATTAAGCGTGCTACGCAGCTGGAAACCCGCTGGGATAGCTGGGGGAGTTGAGAGAATAAGGAAGGAGGGATAGAGAGTCAGTCATTTTTAGCGAACCCTTCTTTTTATTTGGTTCCTTGTGTTTGCTCACTGTTTGTCCACGCTAACCCATATTTGCCCTGACAGCTCGCCTCATCTCCAATCATACATCCCACTCCATTCCATCCACTCTTTTCCTCTTCCATCTAACATAACATAACACTCTATCCTGGTATCTGGCATATATCTCCCTGCTTCACCCTCTCTGTAGCGTCCACCTACAGCTCAGTTGCCACCGCTTATCATCTCAACAGAAGCATCAAATTTTTTAGCACACGATCACGTCACTAAGAAGCTTTGAGCGTTTCCATGTTGTAGAAAGTGCCTGATACCACTACTTTGTAACCCTCTTGGGTGCCCCAAATCACCCAGAACTACGGGCTCATTTTGTTGCGCTTCAATGTTCTATCTCAGCGATGTCACAGGGTTAACTTCCACCCTTTTAAATTTCTTGAGCATCACTTGTTTCATCTCGAGACTCTTCGCGGGTTGAACGTCCTGGGCGTAAGGGCGGTCACTCTCCATTCCAGGACAACGCCCGACGCGTTCCTTACAACCTTGGAGAATAACGCGCCACCGCAGCGTCATTGTTCTCTCGCCTACATATACAAGGAATCGAAACTGGGTGCAATACCCTTGGCAATGTTTGTCGCATTCAACTCCTGTGCTTCTTTTCTGAATCATTTTTGCTGCTTTTCTTGCTATGCTTCTCGTAACGCTTTTTGTACCAATTGCCAGGTCTATATCCTTCTTCAAACTTTCCACCAACGTCGGTTAAAGCCCATCTCGACACCGGAGCAAACGGTACCGCCTATTTTGGCTTATGGGGTTATTGTATCTCCTCCGTTGATATGTCGTGAGCTCCCTGTTATATATGTACTTCTACATATGACGATTGATTATCCCCTTTAGCATAGTCGGGATCGACTATACGGTTGCTGCAAAATGCTCAACACCGCATCTCGGATATACGATTGACAATACTGCTCTGTGAGCCACAGCACGTGTGACCTTTTGATCATCTTCTGACCGCTCGTTATTTCAGTCATGCGACTAATGTGCAAGATCCCATATAACGGTCAACAACAGCCGTTTTAGCCCTTCATCCATTTTAGAACAAGAAAAGGTCGAGTACATTGGCGGGCCTGACGTTCCCTGAGGCTGTTTTGGTTTGACAAGAACGGTCACCGATCGCCCTTATTGGGTACATACTCTTATCGCTGCCACTTGGATAATCGTTGTTTTTCCTCATTGACATTTGGTATAGCCAAGCACACGATTGGCAATGCAGACCTGATTCTGGACAGGGAAAACGCTGTGAGCGAATAAATATAGCAAGGCATAATACTTACATCACGTATGTAGGTGTGGATGGTACTGGGGGCAATGATTTCTATCCGTGGTAGGAGTTTATGTGCCTCTGGTGGCTATAAGTACCTTTGAGACTTTCTCTTTGAGCCGGAACATTAATTTCTCATCCATGTAAATTGTAAATAGTGGCTATATCCACAGACCTAGACCACGGCAAATAAATAGAGTTTAGGGCATTATAGCCCTGATTTCAAGATTTATCTCCATACTTATGCGCATGGGGCCATTGGCGAGCGTGGCAACCATCTATTGATTTGGTTGCTAATCGATAGTCTCTGAAGTCCTTTGCAGTTGATCACCATGAAAAGTTTTTCAAGTATGTCCTGAGTCTGATAGGTGTACATAAACCCATTCATAACGTATGTCTGTAACACAATTTGACGTGAGGCACGAACAATTGCATGCCTCCATACATAGGTTAAAGTAGTGTCAATATGAAGAGATAGTCGTGTGCCTATGGTGTAGCAGACTTTGGCTTGGACCGAGGCGGTGGACGAAGACCTTTCGCCTTCATACGCCTCCGCTTGGCCTCTGGGTTAAGGGGAGATTACCATTAGTCAGTTGACATGCACAGCTGATCAGCAGAAGCGGAACATACCCTCCAAATATGGCCTATCTTCGTCAGAATCGAACCCTGTATCCTCTTGTACCTGATCCATGGCGTCTTCTTCACCTAAAACGAATGTAGTGGGTATCACAGTGGGTTCATCAGCGGTGGTGGCTTTTGATCGCTTTTCGACCTTGAATTTCGCAACGTAGAACCCGTCCATGTTGTGCACATGGGGATAGAATCGCCGAGTCAAGTTAAGGCTGGGATTGAAAGTCTTCCCGCGATATCTTGTGTAACCTTCCCGGCCGAACTCAAGACCGGTGTCCACCAATTTCACATTTGGCCGCTTCCGAAGTGCGTAATCGACCACAGACTCGTTCTCGTCCACGGTAACAGAGCATGTGGAATAGACGATGTACCCGCCAGTTTTTGAGTCAGGATTAACGCTATCGATGGCGCACAGAATTAATTGTTTCTGCAGGTGGGATAAGAGGGTAAAATCGCGTTCAGACTGTTGAGCGGAATATTAGAAGGTCCACATGCGCTAAAACAGATATAAATACCTTGTTGACTTTGACACTTTGGTCTTTACTGATAACACCTGTACCGCTGCATGGCGCGTCCAAGAGCACACGGTCGAACCCACCCATCACCTTAGGAAATTCTCGGCCATCATAAGAGCACACGACAACATTCTTGCACCCGAGACGATGCACGTTGGCAGTAAGACTCTTGGTTCGCGCCTTGTTAGCGTCGTTGGCGAAAACGACACCAGTATTCTGCAGGAGAGCAGCGATATGAGTGGTCTTTCCGCCGGGCGCAGAGGCCATGTCCAGGACCCGTTCGTTGGGTTGAGGGGAGAGAGCAATGACGGGAAGGAACGATGAAGCAGCCTGAAGCATGTAATGTCCAGCCAAGTACTCCGGAGTCGCACCTTTGAAGGTTTTAACAGTGGGTTTCAAACCAAATCCGTAGGGCAGACGCACCAATTGGGACACTGCTCTCGAACACTTGTAGACCAACATTAGTCCATTTTCCGATTGGTTCCAGATTCACGCCTCGGTTTACTAAGGATTGAGCAAGATCGCGGCGACGAGTCCTCAGCGTGTTTGTACGAATCGTTACAGGACGCGATACCTCATTCGCCTCGAAAAATTCAATTGCCTATGTCATAGGTTTAACTTACAACGCGTATGAAAACACGGATCGCAATGCATACCTCGGCGACGGGGAACAATTGGAATAGCTTTTCTGCCAAAAAATCATTGTAGCCATAGTAGCTGGCGATATCGGCGACCAATTGATCTGTATACTCTGACCTTGCTCTTGTAGACAGATAAAAATGAGTACGACATCGTCCCGGAAGCATGTCGAACGTACCGATCCTTTTCGGCCAAACGACTGAATTTTCCTAGTATTCGGACGCATTCTCGCATCCGCCGCTGGACGACATGAACATCCGGTCCACCACTTTGCTTTTCAGCTTCTCGCTCTGAAGCTGTCGGCAGATGAAAGGGTTCAGCGTCAACCTCCCCTTCTGCATCAGATTCTTCTCCTATATCTAGGTCTTCTTCTTCATCGCTCCCGGCGGCGCCTTGGAACTCTTCTTCGTCTAGTTGAGCCTCGGCAGCAGCCTTTGCATCGAGAGCGCGTGACCGTGCCTCCATGTTAGCCATTGTGACGCGAGCATCTTCATCGTCAGATGCGTCGTCTTCAGAGTCGTCTGATGCATCCGAAGCGGTAGGGATGATTTTCAAGGGACGTTCGTTCTGTTTAGATTTTTTTCTCTTTGAAACAGGTTGGATTTCTTCCTCCTCTTCTTCTGTATCAAAATCAAATTTTTCCACTGTACCTCCCAAGGGGTCATCACTTATTGAAAAACATGAGTGGGTTCCAGATAGGATGAAGAAGTGGATGAGACGTACTCCTCCTCCATTGCTTCATCAAGATTATTTAACGATTCATCCCCGTCATCGTCGATGTCAAATCTGTACAATGCGTTAGGCCCAAAACCAAGACGACTGGAACTACCTACTCGTCTTGATCCATGCCATTTTCGCTCACATCTTCCCAGCCGTCTCCAGACTCGCTGTCGACATCAGGTTTCACGTTTTGTTTACCAATTTTCCCTTCCTTCTTCGTGGTAATGGGTTTAGACTTGGTCACGGTAGCCTTGGGTTTGGAGTCCTTGGCCTTTTTATTTGGGCGTAAGTTGGATTTTGGCTCGTCCGCATCAGAATCGCTATCAGCTTTCCGTTTTCCGAGTTTTTTGGAGGTAGGGTAGGTCTTCTTATCCAGAGGCTCTGGCGCAGACTGCTTGTGTTTGGCACGACGACCCATGGCTCAGAACTTGTAACAGGTAACTATTTGGAAAAAATTCGATCACTGTTCATGTATTTTGATCTATTGTCTAACAACCTCCCGATCTCGATCGTTGAACGTGAAACTACCCAATCCTCAATCCTAGCACAAGGCCAGCCACAAAGGAGGCACGAGGCTGAAAGTCGGCCGTCAAGAAATCCAAGAGCCACCTCCACAGCGCGAAAACCGTGGGTGGTCGACTAACACCGTTGACGTCTTTTGTATGGAACGCATTCTCAAATCGAGTCGCCACTCTTCCCCAATCGACGCGGATGACAGAGGCAGATGAAAGATACTGTTATAGTGTCAGTATACACTAGTAGCCAATCGCAGGTATCCCACCTGAAGAAGTATAAAAATGCCCCCAAGGAACCAGGCGGCAGCTTTGGCGCCCTTTTTAATAAACACACCCGCACAAATACCGGACACGGTGCCGAATGAGAGTTGGTACAGAGACACCGATGATGCAGGGGTCGGAGGGAAGTCTGGTGGGGGTGGTATTTCCTCCGGAGTTGCAGCTGTTTAGTTGTCTCTCAGCTAACGTCGACGTGCAGATAACAGCGTTCAAAAGTACCATCACAGCGGATACGTGGGGTGCTTGCTGAAAGGCCCAATCCAAGTCCTACCGTCGCAAGGACGAACGAGATGGGGGCTTTCCGGGCAGGAAGAGCAGGGCGGAGAGGAAAGGTTGTGCGGGAGGTCGACCAAAGACGAGAAGAGAGGGCATTCGGTGTAATTTTAGAGCGTACAGAGACCCTACATGCGCGTGAAAAGATATTCGTGAAAGAGGTGGCCATGGTAGGTTGTTTGATCCTGACGTCATCATTCTTTCATTATATTTATAACTGTTGTGTACGCGATTACATTTGCCTTCCCCCAGGCCTCAATGCTAGAGGTCTGTACTCTTTCGTCACTGAGACCCATGCCGGTGCACGATGTCGATCCTGTTCCGACGAAGACAACATCAACGACGGTTCAGCAAGCGGGTGTAATTGACGACCAACAATTCGAGGAGTGGCAGGCAGGCCAAGGGACTTTGTGGGCCTTGTCGGTGATGCCATTGGACTGATATTAGTCACATTGGGGTGTAAACTGGCCGACGTAGAATGAACAGACTGCATCCCAGGGGATGCAGCTCGCAGTGGTAACATAGGCTGGATAGACGTTTGAAGGGAAATAGGTGACAAGGGTTTAATTACTGGGCTGGGGGACATAAATATCCTCGTCGTCGCAGAAGACCGGGGAGTGTCCATGTAAGGGGGTGGAGTGAGCTGCATTTGGCTGGTGAACATTCGATACGGAGAATGGCGAGCAGGCGGCGGGGCTTCGATAAGAGGGGGTCGAATGAACCCATGGTTGTCCTGAAAAGACGCTACTGACGAGGGGGATGGGAGGCGGGAAACTGGATCCGCGAACGGGTTTGGTAGAGATTCTGGCGCCGACCTCTGTACCTGAGTTCGAAGAAGATATGGGCCTCTTTCGTATCCACGGACGCTCGAAGCTGAACTGGGTGCAGAAGGGAAGGTTGGACGGGCCGTTCCACCCTGTTGACCGCTCGAAACAGAAGTCGACCGAATGTTTAAATTCAAAGGGCTTCGGTATAGAGACGGATTGGCTGACAGGGGTACCGGTTGAATAAACGAACCATGTGTATAGGTGGAGCTCAAACTAGGCCTTCTTTTCAGACTTTCCGGTTTATTCAGCCAGGTTTGCGAGGAAATAGACAAAGTCCGGAAGTGCGCTTTTTTGATGTCCTGTGAGAGCGTGTCCTCCGGGTTTGAACGCTGCGGCGGGAGGGGAATGTACGACATCACTGCCAAGTAGAACGCATAGAAGAATACTGTGAGAAATGAGTCGGGTGTGGCCTCCGTAATCAATTGGTGCAATTAACTCACGAAGAGCTATAAGGGTCCATTCCCCATTTACAACGACAGATAAAAGTTGCCTGCAGTCCGATACGGAACCTATCTTGTCGTAATTAGTATCTATCCTCTGGCGAGATGAATATAAATCCTTGCCTATTCTCTCACAAGAGAGGTTGGCGCTGAATAAAGCAAAGGTCACGGTACTGCCTATGGTTAGCATTGTATTTAGCCTCAAATATGTGGCATATTGTGCGATTAAGCATTTGATTTGAATTGTACTTACCCAGCTGAAACGAGAGAATGAAGGCAACACGAGCAGCGTCTAACCAGAGACGAAATTTGACGACAATCCTAGTATTTTTGTCTTATAGCAAGATAAGGCATAGAAGGAAAAAATTCTCTTACATGAGGTACAAGAGAATCGCAGAAATTCCATTGATTGCCAACGATATTATGACAACAGCACCTATTAAGTCGGATTCGGAGGTCAGAATAAAAGAAGCGCGGCAAGAGACAAACACACGTTGGCTCATACTATACGCGCTCCATTCTCTAAGTACAAGAAGGGCGAATATTACAGTCCATGCAATACTGAGGATCGCGGCCAGAGCTGAGTGTGGCGTCAGCTTGAAGTGATGTGTTTAAAACGGAATATGCCTCACCAAAAGTTACAGCACGGATAGCCCTGAAAGTGGTCCATGCACGGGAAGACATGCCCAAGTATCAGCGCCACTGTAAGTTTGTGCGATAAAGTTAAAATATGTAGAAGAAGAAGAAAAGCCGCCAGGTCAACACTGAAACGGCGGAGAAAAAATGAAGGTGAAGAAGGAACGAAGATAGAAGAATGCGCAGCCTGATTTCAAATTAGCATACTCGGGCCTTTAAGTCTGACCGTCCAGTGCAGAGTACGTAGTGCTTGCTGGGTTTGACAGGTGCTGACCTGCACTGCTGACCCCTACCTGTCAAAGATGTAGTAACTCGGTGAACTGGAGACGGAACCATGGGATATCCTGACATGTAACAGCGACGACAAAGGTATTGTGCACGGGCGGTGAATATGCCTCTCAGCGCTCGCGATGATCGAGAGTCGCAACGCTGCGACTCTCGCAAAACAATTGATTTCGGAGAGGCCTGATCCAAAATTAGGACAGGCGTTGATTTAGTGATTAGTCCTAAATATATGCATTCCGTATCGACTGTGACAGTTAGCATTATACACGTATATTTAAAACGGGATTGATCCCCTTGCCCTCACCTATTGCCCACCATGTCGGAATCCCAGCCCCTACTGCCCTCTACCAACAATTACACCAGCCTTGAATCGCCTAGTGATGACTTGACATGGCGCGAGAAGACAGCCGAGTTCCTCGAGAGTCGTCGTCTCCACACTATAGTCATCTTGCTGGTACGACATGATATTTGATGTGGCATATGTACCGCCCGCCAACCATTCCGTTTGCCACAGATTACGATTGATGCGGTTTGCGTCCTTGCAGAATTGTCCTATACAGTTCTCTCACCAGAGTGTGGTGAGGCAGCAGCCGAACTGCCGCCGTGGTTAGAGGTCCTGGCCCACATTTCCCTTGGTATTACATCGTTCTTCTTGCTTGAAATACCGTTCGCAACCTGGGCGTTCGGCGTCAACTTCTACAACCCGTTTGGAGGCGTAATTCATGCAGGACTGCATCTATTTGATGCTCTCATCATTATTGTTACTTTTACGCTTGAGTTTTTCCTGAAAGGCAGTGAAAGAGAGCTTGCGGGACTGTTGATCACGTTCCGTCTATGGAGATTGGTGAAGCTCGTCGGAGGTGAGTAAATTATGATACATCCTGCTTGCATCGTCGATCTCACTTCTCTCTAAGGTGTCGCCGTCGGTGCGGGTGAAATTGAAGAGGAAACGGTCAAGAAGCTAGCGGAGACCTTGGAGGAGTTGCGGAATACCAAGTCGGAGCTATCGGTCGCGCAGAGCGAGAATCATGAACTTCGACAACGCCTGACATTGCTCATTGAAGCCCAGGAATAGTTTCCTATTGATTTCCCATTGTTATGCACGTCATGATCTATTACGATGATATATTGTACTGTAGTGATTACGGTTGGTAACGAGAACTATTGCTACAAGTGCTACAAGTGTTTTGCATATCGAATGCTTCACCATCCGTGTAGTAAGTACGTCAAAGTTCGTCTATAATGATGGCGTAAGTGAGATCAAAGTGAGTTATGAAAAGGCATTATCGTCAAAGCGAAGTGTGTATGGTGTGATTCCTTCTACGTCTTCGGCACGGACCCACTCTGAAAGACGCGGAAGTGGAATAGGTAGGTCGAGGTCCTCAACGTGGGGTGGGAATTGTGCCACTCTAATTTGACTAGCAACTTGCATCTGGGATATGCTCTCTGGCCGCGACAGCCTAGCTGATTCACGGAACCTTTCGATAAAACGTGAACCGGCGATACTCCTTGATTGGATACGGAGGGGAGCGACGGGATAAGGAGTGGCAGTGGAATCGACCACAGGTGGCGTTCTTGACTTGAATGGTGCATCTATTCCGCGGCGGATAGTCCTGGCCCATGGCGCCGATTTGATCATGCCACTGTCATCAGTCCGAGGAGGCGTAGCCTCTATATCCTTCATGTATCGCGCCCAAGTATCGATTTCCGGATCCAAGATACCTTTCTCGCACTGAAACCCGTCGTCCCGGATATTGAACCAGTCAATAGAGTAGATGCTTCGAGTCCAGATCTCTGGCGAGAGGCGGACATGAAAAAAGGCAGTGATGAATAGTGCCAAAAAATATGTGAATACTAGGGGTATTGGTTAACATGGTGGGTGATTTGTACCTGGTGATGTAGAGACGCACATATCATGCTGCTCAACCAAGCAACCGGAACAAGAAGAGAAGATGCAGCGCACAGTTCCCATTCGTCTAAAGAAGATTAGACAACCCTGCACTTGCAATGAAGGATACTATCGTACTAGTCAATCGACAAATTGCGGCGCCGTTGATAGTCGCACTGATGGCTGTGCCTACGAGGGAGAGTGGTCCTCAGTTTAGGATCTCGAAAGTGGGGATATATTGGTTTACCGGTTTGGAATACACTCAGTAGTGCTGACCAGACACACTCGAAGACAACGCGACCAGTCCTCATTTTCGGAAATACAATCTCTGCCATTCCACTTGAAAAGAATGTTTTAGTGCAAGGTATGGATGGTTTCGATAGGAAGCCACATACAAAGCAACAGCGATGAACAGTGCACAACTATTGAGAATGAAAAAGATAATTGTCACTGATACTGGAAGAAATGTAAGGCAATGGTATCTGACATGTAAAGGTAAGCATACCAGAGAGATCAGAGTGAGCAGCAGAGCTTGCACTCCATGCTGCAAACACTAGGATGAGGAAGTTCAAGTTGACGAGCAGAGCTGCCGTTACTATGAGGTCAGATCCAGTCAAACTTTAGCGACATATGACCCTGCTAACCGAAGAAAACATAGCGTGAGATGAGAAAGAGGTTCAGCATGATGATAGACTGTTCGTGAATAACAGGTGGCGATAAGTGAAAGGAGAGACAATAATGAATGTGAAGTCGAAAGAAAACTCAAAGGATCGCCACCTGTGACGAGGTCGAGGAAAGACATGATACGCAGGCGCGTGTGTATTAATATGTGGCCCAGTGTGCATAGCATGCAGGAGAACAATGGCAGGGTTATAGAGCGACAATGCCACTCAACAATAAGAGAGGCGGGGTCGACGTTTTGAGAACAATGGCCAAAGAGTTCTATTGATTATGTAATCCAGAAATATGTTTTTGGCGGGTAAGTACATTGAATCCTAAGTGAATGGTTGGGCTAGCCAGAATGAAGTTCATAGAGGTACATTGGTTGAAATCATATTGTACAGGTCATTGCATGGACTGGTACGAGCTTGCGTTCCGTCCTAATGACAATTCCGGCACCGCTATGCGAGCCTCTCCGTCTGATCTCCGTCGGGGTCCCGAGGGCCGTGGGCGAGGAGGAAATGAGGTGTTCCGCGAGACTGTGACAACAGCTTGAGGCAGCAAGGGAGCACCAACAACGGGCGGAGGGGGGAGTGGCGCTTTAGGACCACGAACCACTAGTCCGTTATCAGGTATGACTGAGACGGACTCCGCTGGTGGTGCTTTCCGCCGTGTCGATGTACGGCTGTTGCGTGGCCAATCACCCAAGGGGGGCGGCTCTGACGTTGGTTGGTGGAGACGCAACTGCTTTTGAACACTTGGCGAACGGAGTGGTTGGATGATGCGGGTGCCCACTTGGCCGGGAGCGGGTGTGGTGGCGGGTGTCATTGCTGACTGGACATGTTGGGGATAGAAGGATGGCACGGTAGTGTTGTCGTTCTGCGGTAGGAGGTATCCATTAAGACGTTCGGAGGGGTGGCGTATGGGTGGCATCGCAGGGGGAGGAGAGAATAGGACAGAGTTGGTATGTTCAGGCTTGGGTGTTGCATAGGATTCGATCTCATACTCAGAACCAAGTCCAGCATGGTGGTTGTATATTGCGGCGGGTGTAGGGCGTTGTGGCTTCGGTGCCACAATAGATGGCATCTTTTTTATAAAACGGGGAAATGCCAAGGCAGGAGGCGTAGGGTGCTGTATCGATCGACGAATTTCACCCCAAGGGAATTTGTGGACGTAGCAGTGAAATATCCGAGAGTCGTCGCGAAAGTGGAGTAGAGATGCAGTAGTGAGGAGGGAAAAGTAAAATAGAACTTGAGAAAGCATGTCAATATTTACATGAGGACTAAAATTAACAAAAACGCACGTATGCCAGTCATAACCCAAGTAATAGCAAGGAGAAAATGCGTGGACGTGCAAGCATCATCGGTGATTATCCGTACTTGAGCAGAAGATGTCAGAGGTGCTTTGTCAAACTAATTACATATAAAGACAACTCACTTTGAAATTCACAGTAGCGAGAAGGGGCGAGGACTGTTACAGCGGAAGCGCCAGCTGCATGATAGACATTATGAAGTGGGCGCACAAGACCTAAAGGAGTGTCCTACCTAGGTACATCAACCAAAAAATCCCAAGCCACAGGCACTCGAACCAGACCCGACCTGTTATGCCATGCCTATAGGCTAGTTCGACGAAGATTCTGAATAGCAATATAAGGACAGTCAATTGAGATACTATGCGGATATAGCTGACACGGTGAATATATGGGCCAGCCCCAGGCACCCAAGAAATATGAGATAGATATCGATCTGTGCTGAAGATGAAATGAATTCCGAATCCATGACCGCGGGAAGAGTGACGACGTACATTGCAATCCTACCGATTGAGCGAGACTATGATTCCATACAGCAACACTGGCAACAATGGCGTTACATATAATGAATAGACCTTGGCAGCACCGAGTGAGAATTAGTCTGACTTTGAGAGAATGAAATTCAAGTAGTACCGAATATGACATAACGCAAGGCTCTCAAGAGAGTCGAGCCCATAAGGACGAAGAGCCTCGTCCAGACAGCAGAGGCGATAGGTGGGCACGAATCAAAGCACGGAGCAGCCGGACTCTCACAAGTACATCATGAAGGCTTTAGAAGATAGTTCCAAGTCGGGGTGATGGAGGACCCATTCAAACTCAGAATGGCAAGGCATTTTGATGAGTCGCCTACATAACTCCAAATCAAAAGCATTAGAAATAAAGCACCTAGGACAAGGTAAGTTCCCATATCTAGGATACACAGTGTGGCGATAAAGTTGTAATGATGTATAATAAGTATGAAGAATAATGTATGCAGGGAGTGGTTGTATATGTGAATATATTGTAGAATGATGTAAATGCGTAAATGATGATGATGATTGGACAGGTCATGCGGGTACCGGCGCAACAGGCGCTACAGATGCAGTTTTCCCATCTATATCAGTATTAGAAACGGCAGAGATGGGATGGCTGGAAATATCATGCGAGGAGGTCGGGTCAACTGGCCGTGGATCTGATTTTGGAGGTGCGACAGATGAAACGGAGACGACAGCGACCGGAGCGTCTTTTGATGAGGCGTGCTTGATGATTGGGGGTCGGGAGAAAGTGGAAAAGCGCTCTGACGGGTGTCGAGGGGAAGGGTTGAGGGCATATGCTCTCACATCAGGGGAAAGATCACGAGAGAGGCGAGACGTGATATGAAGAAGGGATGAAGAGCCTGGGGGTACAGAGGCGATAAGACGAGCGAGGCGGATGCGGACAGCATCGATAGGATCGTCGGCGAGAGGAAGAAGGGCTGAGAAGAAGGCATTATCGACGGGGACAACGTCAGCGAGCGCGTGCTGACAGGCGATGAAGCTGTACGGTATTAATAATCTATCCTGGAACAAGAGGAGAAACGCTCACGTCATGCGTTGTTTGAAGATGGGAGACTGGGCAAAGCTTGCGACGTCGGTGCGAAGTTGCTGCAGCGCGTCAGCATCGAGCGTTGGCCAAACCCCAGCAACGGCCCGTACACCCGCCTCCCGGACCGCCGCTACACCGTCCTCGAGCGCGCGCCTCAACAGCGCCACCACAGACAGCCGCCCTTTTGGCCCCGCTTTCTCTCCCACGTTCACCAACCCCTGCACAATGCCCTCTCGCTCCCTCCAACTCCGAAAACCGTTCTCATCCCAAACCGTAACGAGCCCGAGCACAAGGCTGTCCCTGACGTCCAAGTTGTCCACCGCGCCCATCAACTGCGACGTACATTCCACCGCCCGCATTCGCACCTCCTCCTCCTCGCACCGTATCCCATCCCACCATACACCAATAAGATCACGCTGCACATTCTCTGAACCCACTATTTTCGCCATCTCGCCCAAACTTGCCGCCAATGTCCGTCGTACTTTAAACTCTCGGTTTCCTGCAATCTCCAGATACACCTGCCGAAGGTCCGACCACCTCTCTCGACCTAACGTGAGCGCTACTGCAGGATAGTTAAAGGCACATATCAGTGGCCGCTCTGCGGCGTTGTATAATAAACGAATCGTTTGTTGGCCGTCTCGCACTCTCCGATCCTCTCTCCGCCCTAAAAACAACCCAACTAATTCCTCTGGTGGCCCTCCAGTGTCTTCACGAAATGAGTATATCACCTCCCCAAGGGCCTCTAGCACACCAGATTGCACCGCGGACGATTCGTCAGTTGCAAGTGTCATGATGGTATCAAGAGCCAGCGATCGTCGTTGTTCTCCCGGTAGTCGCGACAAGATGGCCGGAAGTGCGAACAAGGCAGAGTGCCTCACATGCCAGACCGCGTCTCGTCGCAACGTGTTGAACAAAGGCAACTGTATTTTATCGAATCTGGGAACTCAGAAAGGTAAAGATAGACGTACGAGGGAACAGATGACAGCTTCATCTGGCACCACCTTTGCTAATGCGCCGAGAGCAAAGGAAGCCTCGCGCCTGACCCAGTACACAGAGTCCTGGCCGACCCTTACTACTTCCTTTACGAATGCATCCTGGGTCTCTTCTCCTAACGTGCCTAAACACAATTCAATGCGTAAACAACGGACATATAAGAAAGGGAAGCACAACAAACCACTTGATGTTACGGCGGCCATCAGGCTCATACTTGAAAGGCGCCCGACTGCAGCCTGCTCATCCTCCTCCGCATTGTCAGTGCTGTTAGTGTCGGGATAGTCTTGACGGATGTCGTATACAGCGTGAAAGCCAATCTCTTTGATTTTTGTCTGCCGCCGGTCGATCTGTCGTATTGGTGGTTCAGAAATCACCAATTTTTCATCTGTTGGGGAAAGAGGCATTGGTGTCGCACCCCCGCGCAAAGGTGCAGGTTTAACGGGTGACAATCCAAGCGTGAATTCAGGTTGTTCCGTTCTCCGCGGGTTGTCAGATTGAGATGACAGAAAGGAATTTGGGTTTGGAATTGTAGAAGGTGTGGGATATATGGTATCTGGCAGATGTCCGGCCATCAATGCAGATGACGACAGTTTTGACTGGGAGCTCGATGGGACTGGCTGTGTTGGCAAGGTAGGAAAATACGGGTTCACATTCTCATGCTTTGATCTGGGATTGAGAAGAGGTACGTCACTCGATTGTGCAACATGGGGATCACCCGGTGATTGACCATGACCCAAGTCTTCAGGCGTAAACTGGTCATCGGTATCAATGTCAAGGCGGCCCATGCCGATGACGACCTGCTGCAACAGCTCTGTACGAACCATTTCACGTTCTGGGCCATCAAAGGAGCCCAGGGACCATTGTGCCTGGTGAACGTCATCGGAGAACGGGGAGAATTCAGGCTGACTGTCATCTGCAGCTTTGAGGCGGAGAAGCAAATCAACGATGGCACCTCGTGTTGGGGTACTGACGAGGGGATTTGGACTTAGGAGAAGAGTGCCGAGGATTGGCGTGAATGTATGAATAGAAACTGCTGTGAGAGTGGAGACGGGTGGACTCTGGACGTCAGAGATGATGTCACAATGCTGTGGCGCAGATAAGTGGGGGATACGATAGGATATAAGAGAAGTGGCGGACCGTAAAAAACCACCAGATGAGGGAAACTAGCTGGAGAGCGAGGGCCTCCTTGACCTGCTCCTCTAATACAAGGTGAGGGATGTGATGGGGTGGGAATAAAAAAGACAAACCTTCGTCCATGGCGAGACCGTTGAGAAGAGGAAGGACGTACTCGATGGCTTCCTGGGAGGAGACGCTAGATAACAGGTCAGGAAGAGCATGGGTGATGTAGACTCTGTGGAAGGGGGCCTTGCTGCTAGCAAATAGATAGATCTTCTCGAGGGCGTTGAGGCCATCGTCGTCGAGGGCAAGGTCTACGGTGAGGTCTGTGTCAGGAAACGGGTCATCGGTTGTAGAGGGGATGGATATCTGAAGGGCTTGGGGGGATGTGGGGGGAGTATAAAAGAGGTCAGACTGAGCTGGGGACGAGGGAGCGGAGTAGTAGAGGGGGGATAAGTCAGGTGACTGAAAGTCAGATTGAAGGGGAGGAAGGGAGATGTGAGTGGGTGGCTGTGTGCGGGTGGTAGGCTGGTCTTCGCTCGACGTGCGCTCGTCGGGGACCATGGCGTCCAGCAACCAACATGTTTGTGTTTGCATTTCTTTGATCTCTGACATCACTCCAGAAATGACGTAATTATTAACTATTTGTTCCTACTCCTCTCTAACAACTTTATCTAAACTCTCAGCAAAGTATTTAATGTTCCCAGTATTCAATCCCGCCATAGAAATTCGTCCATTCGTCGTCAGGTACACATGAGCCTCCTCAATAAGTCGCTGGCTCTGTACACTGCTGATCCCCGTAAAACTGCAATTCCATCAGTTATACGCTCTCCCGTCGCTCTCCCACAAACTCACCTGAACATCCCAATCTGGTTAATAATGTGCTCCCAACTACCCGGCGTCTTCAGTTCTTCCGTCAACAGCCGGTACAGCTCCTTTCTCATCGCAATGATCCGTCCTGCCATCGTCCGAATATCCCCCTTCCACTCTTCAAACAATGTCGCATCATTCAGGATCAACGAAATCTGTTCCTTGTCAGCATCATTTCTAGAATGAAAGATCCAACTCACAATTCGTGCCCCATAAGTCGGCGGATTGCTGATCTCACTCCGCTGTAACACCGATAACTGGCTCTTGACGCGTCCCGCTGTCTCCTTGTCCACAGACACAACATGCAGCGCACCGACACGCTCTCCGTAGAGCCCAGCATTCTTTGCAAAGCTCTGCAAATCATCAGCACACATATCCCGCCACATTCAAATTATTAATCACCTGGCAGACGAGGAGCGAGACTCCCTTTTCGACAAAGTATCTCACCGACCACGCGTCCTTATCCAGATCCCCGCTTGCGAACCCTTGGTAGGCACAGTCGAAGAACGCATAGTGCTTCTTGGCAAGCATTACATCCGCCACCGCTTTCCACTGCTCCTGAGTCGGATCAACTCCGGTCGGGTTGTGCGCGCACGCGTGCAGCAGGAAAACTGAACGCTCAGGTGCGTTCTGCAGCGCTCCGATAAACCCAGTGAAATCAAGCCCGATCGTCTTAGGGTCGTAGTAGGGGTAATCTACCGGCTCGATTCCTACATTCTTAAAGATGGCGTGGTGGTTGGCTGAAGCGGATGGTCACTAAACAGCATTGGCGAGTAGAATTCCACGCACCCCATGTAGGCTTGCTCAGGTAGATCTTGGGAGAACCTTCCCACCTGTAGAAGCGAGACAGGAAAAGCGCGCCGAGATGGTTCGCGCCAGTTCCAGAGATGGTCTGGACGCTGACGGCGCGATCCTCCTGGAGGGCAGGAGAAGAAGCTCCGAGGATTAGCTTGGCTGCGGCACTGGTGTAAGATGCAAGCCCAGTGATAGGGAGGTATTCATGATCCAGGGAAGTATCACTCAGGAGAATTTGTGAAGCCTAAAGAGATGGTCTCAACACGGAATTTACACTGTAGTTGGTAAATTTGCCTACCTTCTGGACAACCGGAAGCACCCAGGGCTTGTTGTCATCGTCTCTGTAAGCACCGACTCCGAGATTGACTTTCTTTTCAAAAGTGTCGGCCTTGTACGAGGCAGTAAGCTTGAAAATGCTACGGAGCGGACCGTCAGGGGTCATTGAGCCAGGCCATCAATAATCAGGAGTAGGTACCTATCCGGGGGTGCGAGGGGGACTTCCTGCCAAAGTTCTATACAAGGTTAGCTTCACAGTGCAGAGGCTGTAGATGCTGCTCGACGGACCTGCGGACATAGTGGATGGTTTGGGCAGATGGTTCAACAACTGTTTTATTCTGTCAGTCATGGTATCACGAAATGTGAGTGAAAGATGTTTAGAGAAGTATGAAGGAAGAATGCAGATGATCGTGGTATGATGTGGGCGTTTATCGTTGAGAGACACATGAGACCAGGAAGAGTACTCACCAAATACAGCAAGCTCCTGATTTTTTCAAGACCGGTACTCTCTACACGTGATAAGAAGTCAACGTCTGGACCGTAGTCGTAGTATGCAGTACACACCAAGCTTGAGGTTGATCGCTGTTGTGGTAGAAAGGAGGTTTGAGGTGGTGGCAATGCGGGGGGCTTATCTATTTAGTCAATATGCGATGATCGATGAGCTGATTATATTACATCTAGACCGCCAGGCCGCATCGAAATATACCTTCCCATTCGAGTCATTCGAGCATCCGGCCACTCCCGTTATTATATGGCCTTTGACACGTTTGAAGCGTACGTCTTCCGCGCTTTCCGTTGTGGGTGGCGTTTCACTTAATTTCCAAGGACCGACGTCACGATATCGGTCGGAACGGGTTCCCGATGGACATTCCCCGGAGTTTTACATGGCAAAAGGTCATAGTGTGTATATTATATGTGGTGGAACAACAGATTACAAGTAGAGTATGGAAATATGGTTGATGAGATAAGTATGAATATTGTTCGTGTGCGTGTGCCATACTAGACGCCGGGGGCCATAAGGTGGCCGCACAGATGACGTCGAAGGCGCGGGGGATATGTCATGGGGAGTGATGGTGGTAACAGGACCTCATAGAGGATATATAGAAGGATGATGGACAGTTTATAGATGGAACATGGACGGGGGCGGTACATCGCACGACGAGGTCAGATGTCTCTAAGCCGTCGCCATCTTCGGCGCCACTGTCCGTTCACTCTCTAGCTTAGTCTTGTTACGCTCAAACGCCTGCTGGCGACAGTCCTCCAAATTGGTGCAACTGTGGTGTTCCGGTAGTCGATGCTGAGGATTGAGAACATGAGTCAATGGACCGAGCACATGGAATGGAGAGGACTCACTGTGCCGCAGAACTGGGCCCGACAATGTGGGCATTGTCCGACGATGCGAAGGGCTGCAGAGTTGCACTGGTCCTCGGTACCAATCTGGTGCTGGCAGCGTTTCTTGGCGGGCATCCTTTCTTGTGGAGGTGGGTGGGTTCGGATAGTGTGGATCGGCAACGGAGGACTGGCTGGATGAAGAGTCAGCTGGAAGGAGTTGCAAAGACTATAAGATAAGAACGTACGCAGCGACGGGAGACGGAGGAGGAGTGGGGCAGATGACAAGGAGGAGGCAAGGTGTAACTGGCTCGATTTATATCGGCGACGCGTAATCCAGTGCAACCGATCAATCCACGTGGTTGCGACCCCGCATTTAGCAACTATTCTCCGTTCCGGTGACTGAGCAACGCGGCAGTCGCATGGTTGTTGTACATATCTGTTCCCCATATATGCAACCAAGCTGTATACGCAGCCATGACCTCTCCTTCACTCGATCCAACAAAATTCCACTCCTCACCTTGGAAAGTTTGACAATCCAACCTGGTTCGATTGTTTTATTTTAGCTGATTTATCTGACAAAGCCTTCCGTCGATTACCTCGGCCCCCCTTCAAGATTTGCACAGGTTCACAAATTTTCTTATAAAAAACGGGGCTTAATGTAAAAAACTGGCAGCAGCTCCAACTCTTGGAACAATGATCATTAAAATAGGCGAAGGGACTGCTATAGTTGGCGAATAAGATAGACTGCATAGAGAAGGAATGTGAGGGCAATGATATAATGAACAAAGAATTTCAAGTCAACATGAAGAAAGACCCTTGGTCGTATACGTATACGTAGTCAAAGTTCAACCAGGCCAAAGAGTCAGGAGGCCAAATCATCAACGTTATCAACAGTCATCGACATCACAAAAAAGGTCGGTGAAATATTTGGGCATAGATGGCGTGGGAGCCGTTGGATGGAGAGTTCATTTTATAGGTGAACATGTCGTCGTGATGTAACCCCGAAGCCTGGAAAAGTGGGCCGGGACATTATTTTCTCATTGGGATAGCGGGAAAGCACGCCGGTCCGGCGATCTTTTTTTATGTTTCTTTATCTTCCATACATACAATTTATTACAAAGGACTCTTTATCATACTCTTACTTATATATACGGTACATGTACATACGACGCCCCCAGTCAGTTATATTCGATCTGGGGGTGAGTACTCACTTTACTTTATTACATGGACACGATCTAACGTGCCTCTAGTTGTATTCATGTATCTAATATAGGTAACGACTTTTGATATAGTCAGTTATATTCGATCTAGGGTTGTATCCATCTACTACTATATCTCTGTAGCAGTCGGCACCCGTGTCCGGTATTTGTGCGGGTGTGTTTATTAAGAAGGGCGCCAAAAGCCGCTGCCGGGTTCCTTGGAGGCATTTTCGTACTTCTTCAGGTGGGATACCTGCGATTGGCTACCAGTGCATACTGAAACTATGACAGTATCTCTCATCTGCCTCTGCCGTCCGCGTCGATTGGGGAAGAGTGGGGCTCAATTTGAGAATGCGTTCCATACAAAAGACGTCAACGGTGTTAGTCGACCACCCACGGTTTTCGCGCTGTGGAGGTGGCTCTTGGATTTCTTGACGGCCGACTTTCAGCCTCGCGCCTCCTTTGTGGGCTGGCTTTGTGCTAGGATTGAGGATTGGGTAGTTCCGCGTTCAACACTGGCAGTGTCCAACAGCCGATCGAGATCGAGAGGTTGTTCGCCAATAGATCAAAATATATGAACAGTGATCGAATTTTTTCCTGTTATTCCTACAAGTTCTGAGCCATGCATGGTCATCGTGCCAAACACAAGCAGTCTGCTCCAGAGCCTCGGGATAAGATGACCTACCCTACCTCCAAAAACTCGGAAAACGGAAAGCTGATAGCGATTCTGATGCGGACGAGCCAAAATTCAACTTACGCCCAAATAGACTCCAAACCCAAGGCTACCGTGACCAAGTCTAAACCATTATTACGAAGAAGGGAAACTTGGTAAACAAAACGCGAAATGTAATGTCAACAGCGAGTCTGGAGACGGCTGGGAAGATGTCGTGAGCGAAAATGGCATGGATCAAGACGAGTAGGTAGTCCTAGTCATCTTGGTTTTGGCCCAACGCATTGTACCGTGACAGATGTGACACGACGATGACAGCGCTTGAGCTCTTAGGTAATCTTGATGAGGCAATGGAGGAGTACGTCTCATCCAGTTCTCCATCCTATCTGGAACCCACTCATGTTTTTCAATAAGTGATGACCCCTTGGGAGGTACAGTGGAAAATTTTGATTTTGATACAGAAGAGGAGGAAGGAATTCACTCTGTTTCAAAAAGAAAAAAGTCTAAACAGAACAAGCGTCCCTTGAAAATTATCCCTACCGCTTCGGATGCATCAGACGATGAAGATGCTGGCTAACATGGAGGCACGGTCACGCGCTCTCGATGCAAAGGCTGCTGCCGAGGCTTAATTAGACGAAGAAGAGTTCCAAGGCGCCGCCGGGAGCGAAGAAGAAGAAGGCCTGGATATGGGAGAAGAATCTGATGCAGAAGGGGAGGTTGACGCTGAACCCTTTCATCTGCCGACAGCTTCAGAACGAGAAGCTGAAAAGCAAAGTGGTGGACCAGATGTTCATGTCGTCCAGCGGCGGATGCGAGAATGTGTTCGAGTACTATGAAAATTCAGTCGTTTGGCCGAAAATGATCAGTACGTGTTCGACATGCTTCCGGACGATGTCGTACTATCATTTTTATCTGTATACAAGAGCAAGGTCAGAGTATACGGATCAGTTGGTCGCCGATATCGCCAGCTACTATGGCTACAACGATTTTTTGGCAGAAAAGCAATTTTAATTGTTCCGTTGCCGAGGTATGCTTTGCGACCCGTGTTTTCATACGCATTCTAAGTTAAACCTGTGACATAGAGAATTGAATTTTTCGAGGCGAACGAGGTATCGCGTCCTGTAACGATTCGTACAAACACGCTGAGGACTCGTCGCCGTGATCTTGCTCAATCCTTAGTAAACCGAGGCGTGAATCTGGAGCCAATCGGCAAATGGACACGGCCTCTGCGCCCGGCGGAAAGACCACTGCAGAATACTGGTGTTGTTTTCGCCAACGACGCTAACAAGGCGCGAACCAAGAGTCTTACTGCTGTCGTCGATTACGCACTTCGAAAGCGGCCAAATGTGAAATTGGTGGACACCGGTCTTACGTTCAGCCGGGAAGGTTGCACAAGATATCGCGGGAAGATTTTCAATCCCACTCGACGATTCTATCCCCATTGTGCACAACATGGACGGGTTCTACATTGCGAAATTCAAGGTCGAAAAGCGATTAAAAGCCCATCGCTGATGAATCCACTACATTCGTTTTAGGTAAAGAAGACGCCATGGATCAAGTACATGAGGATACAGGGTTCGATTCTGACGAAGATAGGCCATATCTGGAGGGTATGTTTCCGCTTCTGCTGATCAGCTGTGAATGTTAACTGACTATTGGTAAGAGGCCAAGCGGAGGCGTATGAAGGCGAAAGGTCTTCTGACGAAGACAGGACATATCTGGAGGGGTATGTTCCGCTTCTGCTGAACAGTATGCATGTCAACTGATTATTGGCATTGTAGGGTATACTCTGGGGTCCTACGCGTCGCCGATATAAGCCAGCTACACTTGCCTCCTTTTTGCCCCACCCCTCCTCTGTCTCCCGCCGCTGCGTACGTTCTTATCTTATAGTCTTTGCAACTCCTTCCGGCTGAGTCCTCATCCTACCAGTCCTCCGTCGCCGATCCACTCTATCCAAACCCGCTCACCTCCACAAGAAACGATGCCTCTCAAGAAACGCTGCCAGTACCAGATTGGTACCGAAGACCAGTGCAACTCTGCAGCTCTTCGTATCGTCGGACAATGCGCCCAGTTCTGCGGCACAGTGAGTCCTCTCCATTCCATGTGCTCGGTCCATTGACTCATGTTCTCAATCCTCAGCATCAACTACCGGACAACCACAGTTCCACCAATTTGGAGGACTGTCGCCCGCAGGCGTTTGCGCATAACAACAATAAGTTAGAGAGCGATGATATTTCTGGCGGCTCTGTGTGCTGCGTCTAAGTGATAATGGCTCTGCCACTGTTTGTAAATTACTGTTGATTCTATGACTCCTTGATTGTCGATGGAGATAGTTGTTTTGCTGGGTAGTGTTTTTTTTTGAAAGCAAGTGTAATCCCAATGAGAGGCCTACTGCTTCCACTTCGAACGTCGTGTTTCGCCCCAGACAGAATTTTAGGGGTCTTTGGCATCAGATGACGACAAAGGTAGCTTTCCCTGCGGCCAACAATGACCAAGCTTGTTATCATGTGTAGCAACCAAGCCGTATGCGAGTTTTCTCTACCTCTCCTTCACTCGATCCAACAAAATTCCACTCCTCACCTTGCAAAATTTGACGATCCAACTTGGTCCGATTATTTATTTTAGCTTATCTATCTGACAATTTTAAGCCTTCCGTCGATTACCTCGGCCCCCCTTGAAGATTTGCACAGGTTCACATATTTTCTTGTAAAAAACTGGGTATAATGTAAAAAAACTGGCAGCAGCTCCAACTCTTATTACCTTGAAACAGTGATCATTAGAATAGGCGAAGGGACTGCTATTGGCGAATAAGATAGACCGGATAGAAAAGGAACGTGAGGGCGATGATATAATAAACAAAGAATTCCAAGTCCACATGAACAAAGACTTTTGGTCGTAGTCAAAGTTCAACTCAGGCCAAAAAGTCAGGAGGCCGAATCATCAACAGCAGCTCACTTATTGACGTTGTTCTTGACAACAACACCCACCACGACGCCAACGATGATGAGAATAACAAGGATAATGATGAAGCATATCCAACGCTTCTTGCGTGCTGCGCGTGCAGAAACAACAGCCTTTTCGGTATATCCCAAACTACAAATACTTATTGTCAAAATCTGATTGAGACGAAATGATCATCAACATACCCAGCTTCAGTATCTTGCACAACCGCATGAGCTTGTGTTTCGATGATGTTTACTGTCTCGTCTTGCTGTTCCACGAGTACGCTCATCTGAGAAAGTCAGGATCAAACAAGAACATTCTCCATTCTCAGATTAGAACGACTGACATCATTGAACAGTTGTGCAAGCTCGCCCAATGTCCTTTCTATACGCTTGATATCCTCATGACGTTCTTGGACCTCACGATACGCTACCCTGGAAACGTCATAACGATTGGAATTGAGGAGCTGCCCGCCAGATCAGTTGAAGACTTTGATTTGAACACAACAACGACTAACTGCTTGACTGAAGATCTGACCACCCTGTTCATCGTTGACAACGGCCGCAACTTCTTCTGGTGTCGCATCGGGTTTCACTGCGGGTCATTGTGAATAAAGTCAAAGTTGACAAAAACATACGATGACAACGCACCGATCCTAAATTGCCGCTCCATTCGTTGTTTGTACTTCGTGCGGTATTGTTGTTCCACAGTCTGATAATTCTGAATTGCTTCCACGAACTTCGACTTGACTAGTGCGGTCTGCATTAAAGTAGTGAATGACTGGACTGAAGGGTTCCTTCAAGACCTACCTGCTGCTTGCGAATCTGACCGTCGCGTCCCGAGCCTCCTTGTCGTTCCAGATCCTTGATACGAACTTTAAGACTAGTGCTCAACGCGCTTGTATCCTCCACCAACTGATCGAGCTGTGATGCATTGCGTTGGGCGGCCGAATCATCCATGTTGTTAAGCGACCGTGAATGGAGGTCCCCAATCCGTGCCACATTGTCATTGAAGGTACGCAAGTTATCTTGAAGGGAGGAAATCTATATGCGAGGTTTGCTCATGCACTCTTTGGGAACGCCAAACGATTCATACCTCTGAGTAAAAATTCGTCATACCATCACCGTTCACATTGGACGTAAGCTCTGTTCTGCTGTCCTTTACATCCGACATTTCATAAGCACGGTCATCTTGCTGGGCATAGGGATTCGCTCTGCGACTCTGGTAGCCTCCACTGGGCGCTCCGCCCGACGCCTGCGTCGGATAGGAGGGACTAAATGGATAATCACTGTCAAAGATTATGCTTCAAGGTCGAAGAAGCGCGGTGCAGCTTACGTGGTAGTGTTACCGCCTTGTTGGGCCTATAGAATAGTTTTAGGCATCAACAGTATCAACAACAGGTCATTTACATACCCGCATGGCGGCTAGTCTGTCTCTTGCCATTGTAATGTGTCTAGCAGGTCGTTTGATTCAAAAGGGAGTCAGATAAAAGGATATATGGGAGGTTTAATAGGTTTGTTGACGAAAGACAAAGTGGTGGGAGGTCAGGCCACAAAGTGACCGTTGGCGGTGTTGGGTTGGAGTGTGATGGACACTGAACTGAGCAAATTTGCACAAACAACACAGCCATGCTGCGTGGGTTGACGACGGGCGCCGATAGGCGTCGATTCGTTTGATCTTGCTTCACCGAGTGTACGGTTCCCGCTCGGAGTTTTTGTGGCCATTTGTACTTGCTTAAAATTTCATATTAAAAGTCTTTACTGCTCGTCCAAAATCGCACGGAGGACCGCGACTTGTCTATTTATCATCTTTCGGCTCGTTCCTCCAATTGATTCTCTCCGTTCTACGCTCGCCTCAAAATCGAAGACGCTATGTATATCGTCGGAGAACAGCTCATTTAGACTCTTGTAGTCTTCGAGGGTCAGTTCGTTCAACTGACACTTTCGCGACTCTGCGAGGGCAACGGCACGGCCAGATATATGATGGGTCTCTCTAAACGGTATCTAATGAAGAGCATCTCAGTAAAGAAAAATAGAAGAAAAATATATCATCACTTACTCCTTTCCGTACGAGATAGTCGGCAAGGTCTGTCGCAAGAACATCCATCGTCAAGGCTTGACGCATTTTATCGGCGTGAACCTGTCTGGTTTTAGAATACACCTAGAATACACCGAGATTACAACTAACCTCTAAGGTTGCAATAACGCCTTCGGCGATGTGGAAGGACGCTGAGATGGTATCAACAGCATCGAATAGAGGTTCCTTATCTTCTTGGAGGTCCTTATTATAAGTGGAAGGAAGACCCTTCAAGGTCATCAAAAACCCAGCCATCTACAGGAACAGTAAGTCAAAGTCGGTGGTTTCTTGAGAAACACACATTTCCAAAAACGCGGCCGGATTTTCCCCGTAGGAGCTCCAATGAGTCGGGATTTTTCTTCTGCGGCATGATGCTGGACCCTGTACTACATGACGTTCAAAGATAACGGAACAGGGTGATAAAAGGAAGCACATATACCTATACGCGTCGCTCAACGTTACGAAACCAAATTCGGCAGTTGAATAAATGACAAGATCTTCAGCCATACGGCTGACATGGGTCATGGACAAGCTAGACCACATCAAAAATTCGACGATAAAGTCCCGATCGCCAACTCCCCAGAGACTATTCTCTGCGACGGATTGAAACCCAAGTTCCTTAGCAAGAAAATCCCTGTCGACGACAAAAGGATTGCCTGCAAGAGCACCACAACCCAAAGGCGACACAGAAACTCGTGCAATAAGCTGTTGAAGCCTTTGGAGATCGGATCTGAATGAGAACGCATGCGAGAGCAATAAGTGGGACCATCTGATAGGTTGTCCACGCTGTTATCCATAAGATTTAGGATTGATGACGACAAAAACAAAGGACAGACCTGCAAATGTGTGTAGCCAGGAAGAAGAATGTCTTTCTCCTTATCAGCTCTCTCGACCATGACGCGGATAAGGCCCTTCAGTCCTGCCTCGATGCCCGCAGCTTCTTCAAGCAACCACAAGCGCATGTCCGTCGCGACCTGATCGTTGCGAGAACGTCCGGTGTGAAGCTTCCCACCGAGTGGGCCGATAAGCTCACTCAGTCGTCTTTCGTTTGCGGTATGAATGTCTTCGTCATCAGCTTGGACCTTGAACTAGAGAGGACTAAGGGGTCACGTCTTGACCTTGAATCGGCAACATACCTTTCCATCCTGCCATTCCTTAAGAACAGATCGCAAACCGGCAATGATAGTTTTTTCTTCCTCTTGCGTTAAGATCCCGACGCGAGTCAGAGACTTAGCATACGCGATTGAACCCCTGATATCAACAGCATACATTCGTTGGTCGTATCTCAAAGATTGATTGAAGGCATGCATCCTAATAACATCGGCTAAGTGTAAGATTATGGTGAGGTGACAGGGACGTACAACGGGTCCGTCTTTCCGGTGAATCTGCCTCCCCATAATTTTTGTTTGGTCGGTTGGTCTGCCATGGTCTTCTAAGATAGATTGATCGCGTGTAGGTGGTTTTATAAAAAAGTTTCGCTTTGGCCACGTGATGAATCTGACCCTCTTCCAAGTTGGACGTCAGCCCCTCGACTAACTCAGACTGGTAATTCTCTGTTCTCCTCGAGATTCAAATCAGAATCCATGTCACCCCGTGACTCACGCTTTCGCTTGGGACTGACGTGCATCTCTATCGCGGCCAACTCGTATGTAAAATCCACATCCTACCTAGAGTATGGGCCAATACCTCTCCAATTTAGACTCGTTGCAGGAGGGGTCTTCCTGTTTCCAGTCTTATCCCCGGCACTTGCTCACATCTTGAAGCTGAGCCAACCTCAGCTGACTACGGTGGGTCTAGCGTGAGCGGTCTGTCCTTGTCGTGTTTTGTATCTCGGTCTCATAGAACCAGTGGCATAATCGGACAATACCCCTTCTCTCCTATAGTGGGCAAGATTCTCGACAGTTATGGGCCTTCAAGATGCTCTCTTATAGCAGCAGCGCTATTCTTTACTGCTTTTATATCAAGCTCGTCTCTCGTGGCAATGACCCCTGTTGATATCACTCAACCATCCCCTTGGTCCTTCCGGTGCCTTACGGTCGCATTTCTTCTGGCTGGTCTTGGAACCGTCTTCTCGTACGCGTCCCCATAATATTCGGCTTGGGTTAGCTAAACCGCGCCGTAGATATTTCTCCTCAATCTTTGCTGCATCAAAAAACTTCCCTGGCCATCCTGGTGCTGCTGCTGGAACCAGCATGGCGTTATTTGGGCTGTCCCCGTTATGTCTTTCTCTCTTCGCCTCCAATTGGTTCACCGAGGTGGCTTCAGGTCAATTGAGGATCGTGCCGTATTTGAGATTTTTGGCTTTGTTGACTGCAGTGACACATGTCTTCGGTGCCTTTACGCTCGATTCAACAGAGCCCTCAATAACGTCTACACCAGGGCCCGCTCATGCAGATGAATCTACCCTGTTGGTTCCAGTCAAGCCGGATGATGAAACTCCTGGAGGCTACCCCAATCCCATTCGGGATCGCTACTTTTGGACCTTAACATTCTTCGCCTTGTGTTCCATCGGGGCCGTGAGTGCATACGTTTATCCCTGTTTTCACTTTGCTAATGAGTCCGTCCCGCAAGTCTGAAATGGTAATATCAAACATGGGAACGATAGTGCAATCCCTTCCTCCCGATCCTTCCTCTGCTTCTGGTAACGATCTTCCAGATGTTGTCACTGCAACTCAGGTGAAAATACTTTCGATCTCAAATACGTTATCGCGACTCTTTGTTGGGCCCATCGCAGATTTTGTGTCTCCAGTTGCATCCTACTTGCCGACGGGGACCATTGTATATGCGAGAAAGCACCGTGTCAGTCGGATGGTGTTTTTGACCATTCCCGCGCTTCTACTTGCATTGGCATTCGCATGGATGGAAATTGGTGTACGATCTCGTGGTGCAGTATGGGTGCTGAGGTACGTTGGCAATGTGCTCTCCAAAATTATGTCCTAATCTGTTCAACAGTATAGGTACCGGTATAAACTATGGCGCTGTGTTCACTGTATTGTCGGTGACACTACCACTATTCATTGGACAGCGGCAGCTCATTTATCTTTTTCACCAGGCCAAGCATTGTTTCATCAGGCTGGGGGGCGGCCAACCTCGGCCGTAATTTTGGCATCTTGACATATGCTCCTTTCATCGGCACTCCAATCTTCTCTTATCTGTATGCCTTCATTTCTGCCGCGAATACTCGGGAAAAGGGCATTTGTGAAGGTGCAGTCTGCTGGCGTGTAACCTTCTGGGTCACTACTGGGACTTCCTTGGCCGCAGTACTATGCACCCTGCTATTATGGAGACATTGGCATGGCCGTGTCTGAATACAAATCAAATCATCTATCAAATGCCTCATCATTATACCACAATGCACCTCCACGCTACCACTTGCTTGAATAACTTAGATGTATCGGCATTTTTGCCGTTAGTTAGTCCTTGGAAATACTGAATGTTTTCGCCATTGAATCGTTCGTCACTGATCAAGCTTCAAGCTATACAACTTCGCTCATGACTCCAGCGCGAGTCTGACATGAAGCAATTGACGTGTCTATTTCCCTCTATTTCCTCATCAAGAATGACATCTGTTTATAGCCCAGAATGAAGCATACCCCAGGGTATAAGCCCCTGCATAAATTATGACTCGAACTTCAAACGAATTATCAGTCAAAAAAGGATATGGAACTTATGCGAAAACTGATAAATATATATCTCGACTTCTCAGGGTGAAGGATACTCACAAATTCCCCCGTTGTGTCGGGCACAGTGCTCTGCCCATGTGGTATACCACAGGGCAAATGACAAGAGGGAAATCGGAGCATTGATGGTTAGTGCCCTTCCTTTGAATTTTGCCTCAAAAAATAAGAAATCGGCGAGCAGAGCGAAGGCAGGACACGCGTGCAATGCTAGGTCGATAGACAACGGAATTTTGAACAAGGCGAGGTCGGCAGAAGGAGAAGTTGATCCAGGATTTGGCTGCATGATCAAAGCCGGGAAGAGAATTATCAAGGTCCAATAGATGGTAGAAATCACGACAGAGAGCTACAGCTCGTCGATCAGAGCTGCCTTGTAGAGAGAATGATCGTCGCAACGTACCGGTAGAGCAACAATGAATACTGATCTCTTGATAGTCCTAAAAACTGCATCCATGCCACCTGAGGGGTCATTCCAAGGTGAGGTGCTTGGTTACTGACCTGGAAAGTCGGGGAATAGATTCGACAGAAGCCCAATAATCATCGTAAGAAACGCGATTGCAAGTCTGGAAGACATGAGAATTGGAACAGGTAACATTTTATTCGCAATTGGCTTACCCTTGAATTGTCAGAAACTGAAAATGCCCGCCATATTGGGTTTGCACCCATTCGTTAATGTGTAGGGTGTTGAGACGCGAAAAACCGAACGCCATCACAGAGGCAGCCGAAGCATGCAAAACAGCTTGTCCGAAAGAAAAGGCCATGGAGAAGGAAACCCACCCACGCGAAAGGGACTAGAAAAAGATACTTAGTCCTCTTCAAGTTCTTGAAAGTTCAAGTTGTTGATGTTTGCTCGGTGTTGGTTGGTTGCCGGTAGTCACTACTACTAGATGCAACGAAACTATCCCTTTCCTCAGACCTATCCTCAATTCTCTGTCTTGTCGTGCGCTGGATACTGCGAATATCGAGTAGAGAACTGGCGCAAGTCGCGTGATGGCAATGGTGTCATGATACTCGCCACTGCCTTCTTACGAGATGCTGCTTGGCTTACTTCCAGCCTCTATGCTTGGAGGGTACGGACAACAAAATTATGAAGGTCTATATTAAACTCAGCAGTGACTCAGTTTCAGCCTATCTGGATCTTCTCTATCATATTACTTCTAACCTGGCTGTGGTTCAAACTCACTCCAGTTCTTCATGGTATGAAAATATAGAAGACAAAAGACAAAACTCATCCTGTCCTTACTCAGAATCTCTAATCATCCTACCTCCTCATGGCATACAATTTGAGATACATCGCGGACTGCCAGGGCTTACCTTCTTCGTATCGCGCCGTTTCATACGACTCAAGGCACTTCAAGATGTCGTCATCCACGAGGGCCTGAGGGGCTGGGACGTCCGTTTCTACCTTGCCGCTGTCAAATTCGCAAACTCTGGTGCCTACGTTCTGGAAGTCGCCTACGAAGTAAGCTAGTTTCATTGATATCTAGAATAGTCGTTACTAAGTCGGAGGACGATAGAATTTGTTGCCTCAGCAGCATGTGCTCCTCTATGTATACCATGGTATTCATGACCAGTTGCTCAGGCCTTGCGACCATAAAGCAGCTTGCTTAAACGTGGAGAAAGACGCGGGCAACCCTTGATTGTCCATACTTGCTGTCCAGCAGTTCCAGCCAGGAAGCCCTTGTCTTCTTACAGAGGCACTCTCTTCACTTCCTGATGTCTGTGACTTAGACAGAGTATCATTTCGACACTCACCGAAATTGGGACGGAAGTTGAAATGGAAGGGTCAGGTCAAGGTCAGGTTGGGATGTGATCTAGCTCACCCCGTCTCCCTTATTTTGTGTCGGCATGGTGCCGCCGCCAGAAAGACTGAGAACGAGATAAATCCGCGCCTAGTATCCTTGGGAACTTCCTCTCATCATATTATAATAATTTTGGCATTTGTGTCACGGCCGATACGGCACTAAATTACGAAAAAGATACATGCAAGAGACAGCATAGTCATGAATTATCGTAAAGAAGATTCCTGGGAATTCTCACTCTCATACGCACTCAATAAGTCATCATAGCCTTCATCGTCACCCTCTTCGGCCGAGCTTTCTCTCCTTCTGACAGTCTCCTTTTGATCGTTGGAAACTTTTCGTGCGCGTTGCCCAGAGGATACCTTCCTGACACGGACTTCATGATCGTCAACGGTCGTTTTCCGGCGGTCTTGTGCATCCGTGGACACTTTGCGTGAACGACGTAGGGATTTTGAAGAAATCGAAGTGGCAGATTCATAGTGATCATCTCCCTTAAAATTAGATGCTCTAGGAGTCGTGGCAGATTCATCGGAAGGCCATTCCACTGCAAGGGTGTTCGAATTTGACAATTTCCGCTCTATGACATGCCGTGACGGAGTCGCAGTGACATTTTTGAGATCGAGGGGTCGTGGAGTGAAACGTTTGGATCGCGTACGGGGACTCCGAGAAGGGGCTTGAGCCACAGATGAGTCCGAAGTGTCGTCAGCCTGATACGTCGGTGACGCCATCCTTCGTCCCAGTTTTCTGGGAGCTACATCAGAATTACTGAAAGTTATTTCAGGGTCCGTCAATTCTTTCCCGCGTTGATGAGATTCGGAGATGGATAGATTCGAAGAGGGTGATATTAATACGGGAGACTCTGGCTTCTCTATATGGCTCCAGCTTTGCAGGTCATTTTGCTTGGTTAACGGCGGGCTTAATGGCCCCCTGTCAGAAGAAGTGGCGGAAGAGGAACCCGAGATAGGCCTTCCTTGGCGTGCTCTGAAACCCGGAGCCATGGGCGACACTGATTTACGGTTGAGCGCAACCCGTCGGCTGGATATCCCTGTATCTGAATCCCAGTCACTTCGACTTGATCTGGCCGACCGCAGAGCGTCGGATGGAGATAGTGATGAGACAGAAGACACAGATTCACGATGTGGGCTATGTCCCTTGAGTCTCATGACATCCGCCCATTGACCACGGTCGGGTGTAGCTATACTTTCTGCCGAGCGCGAGGCTGGACGGCTGGGCGGAGAAGTGAGTGGTGTAGTTGGACTCAGGAGCAAAGGCCGGGGTCCAGATTTCGTTTGTGAAGTCGAAGGTCGCGTGAGGGCAGCTAGCGATGCCTGAAGGCTGCGTGTCCTATCCATGAAACCAACTTCGTGTTGAACCTCCTGCTGAGGACTTGGGGACGTAGTTGTAGGGGAAATAAAACTGTCCCGAGGCGGTCGGAAGTAAGGTGGTCGAGGAGGAGGCGAGTACGTCTCATTCTGATCGGTTGGAGAAAATAGCCCACGACGTTCCAGGCTAGTAGATTCACGACTCTCCTGGGGAATTTGGGGGGGCAATGCATGGGGCTCCTTCTCCCCGGACATAGAAGCAGAGCGCCCCCATGAGCCAAGGACGTCTTTGACTCGCCAATTACTACTAGCCTTGGCTATAGCGGTTACTGTGCCTGAATCTTTGAACCTATCAGCGTAAGTCCAAAGACTCGTATTCGCCGCACGAGGGGAGTCCATTGATTCTGATTTGACTTCAGAGGGTGAGAGGGGCGTCGATGGCAACAGCGGCGGGTTGGGGGACAGTGGTGGCTCCATAGATGTTTTGTTCGTGATCCCTCTCCAAACGGTGGTCGCTAGTCTTGATGTCAAGCGAAGTCCATCCTTGCCCGGGGTTTCAGTATCGTTACCGTCCTCGTATAGAACCTCATCGGACGATTCATCCTCTGATTCTTCGGGTGACGTGTTAGGGGATGGTTCTTGGTTGGTGAAGCCTTTCCACATCGTGACTTTAATACGGGCGCTCAAACTTAGAGTCTCCGTTTGAGCACGTTTAGTTTCTTCATCCCGTCTGTGGGCCAAGTCGAATGCGCCTTGCAGTATTGTATCGATGCCGCCAGCAGCCTCGACGGGGTAAAGTTGCAGAAAAGACATTCCTTCTACGAAGGCATCCCCCAACTCCCAAGCACGTAGGGGAGAAGGTGGAGGAAGCACAATTTGTTCTTCCGTCCATAAGCTGGGAGACTTCCGTCCACTCTTGCCTAATCTGGGATAACTTAGAACCTAGGTCATACAGTAAAATGTATGCTTACCTGAATAATGCTGCTCTGGCGCGCATCAGCATCGTGGTGCATACATCGAGCAAGTAGTCAATTTTAGGGTTAATGTCTCGCGTCCTCATTGGACGTGAAAACAGTGCATCCCAAATTGGGAGAACAGAGGACAAGGGTAGAGTGTGCGTCAGAAGGGGTGCAAGCCAACGACTTCCAATACTCTGTTAAGATATACAACCAGCACGAGACAGAGGAGCACTTACTAGGAAAAATGTGGAAGAGCTGGATCAAGACCTTTGACTTGCTGCATCATGCGCGGGTCAGAATATTTGAAAATTGCTTAGTATCTGAAGCAACTCACCAAAGCGCTGAAAAGGTCAGTATCAGCCCATGCCAGACGATCGCTGAATCTTTTCATCCAAATGGTTCCGCCTTCTTCGTCCTCTAGCTCAGAAAATTCTCCGACCATAGCTTCAAAAAGCCAAAATGTATCAGCCTCAGCATGTGCAAGATCTTCTGGTATGATCTCTTGATTGAGGGTGGCATATAGAGGAACTAGTAAGGAGGGAATGTGGGGCGATATATTCCCAGGATTAATCGATGCATGCATGTATAACAAACGCAGCAAGGCACTTGAATGCTTGGGATGGACATGACGCATTGTCGTGGGCTTGAATGTCAGAAGAGTTGTAGAGCCATCCAGTCCGTCACCCGAACTGACATCCGGTGATGATAAGGAAATCTCTGGAGTAATCGTTGTCGGTGACTGAGATGTTGTGCCAGACACGGGTGAAATCGCTACCTGATCGGGCCTCGCGCCCCGAAGGAATTGAAGACGAATATCCAAATTTTTTGCCGAACCCACTTTAATTTCCTCGGTTGCATCATCATCGAGCGGGCAAAGATCGGACGAGCCTGGCGCTTGGGCGAGATTGTCAAGTAGGTTGGAAGGGATAGTGGATAGTTGTTCAGACACAGTCAACAATCTGACATCCAAGGGACTTGTTGGTTGAGAAGGTAGCACACTCGAGAATGGCTCCAAAAGTCTTCGCGTCAAATCCTTGAACAGGCATGAGTATTTGACGTCCTTTTCTATAGTTCAACTTACATAATAGCTTTCACGTTGTGATTGTATATCCTTATCCCATGATACCTTGAGGACTGGGAGAACTCCAAAGAATAACCTTTCAAGGAGCTCAGATGCGTAGAATATTTCGTAGCTTATGGGACCTCACTTCCATATTCGCGGCCGAAGCCACTTTGGTTCATCGGGTATGCCTATGTCATGGTCAGTCAAACTGATAAAGCGACGTAGGGCCAGCGTACCATGTCGGCAAAGGCGGCGTAACCTAGGGAGATCAACTACAGGGGACATTTGAGGGTCAAGGATCTCAGACACTTGATTCAAACTAGAGAATATTGAGATCATAAAAGAAATTTGCAATTATCTAGCACATACATATCTTGGCGCAGAGGCTCGGGAGTCCAAATGACACTATAATCAGAGGCAATTTTCTGTAAAGCAAGGTCAAGGTCCTGGGCGGATGGTGGTGTTGCCGTGATTATTCGGACAGCGATGGGTGCGACATGTCCATCGTCATTTGCAATAGCAGAACGCGTAAAATCAGACCCAAGGTGATGCGACAAGATGTCGCTGACAATTTCCAGATCTTTTCGACGTCAGCAGGCATTTATTAGCGTGGACCCGGTTCGACACACCTTTAGAACCCATGTAAGGGGCCGCGTAGATGACAGTGGAGGCGGCTTCAATTATATTGGGAGTCGGGTGAGAACTGCGGAATGAAATTAAATCTAGATATAGAAATTCACAAATAGCATACCATTGATCCAGCTCATGAAAATGCTCCAGTAGCTGCCCCAAATGCATCTCCAATGACTCTAGCAAATCTCCTAGTGCATCCTCGTGTTGTAAATTCTGAACCTTAGCGCGTGCAAGGACGACATTTCGTTGCTGCAGCAGAGTTGCGATATCTCTTCGCGTGATAGCTCCCTGCGAGTCTTTCTTCTCTTGCAGCTGCCCTAATCTCAGTGTAGTCAGTCTAAGCTGTGCCTAATAGAGCTTAGTAACAGAAATGAGCGTCGTGAATGGGCAAGCACCTTGACAGAAGCTGACTCCCACCGTACACCAGCCATGATCGACTCTAAAGACTAATGCGTGAAGTAATTTATCAAGAATATTGCTCTAATATCAGTTCATCCAATGGGCAATTTCGGCACTGAAGTGCACAGGAGGTCGTAGTTTGAGGTCTTGACAGAGAATTGCAAAGTTCAAGCTTCACACTTGTCCAACGTCCAAAAACTCGGAAGAGGCACTGCGGACATCATAGTCAGGTGATTTACGGAGATTATGACCGCGGGAACAATTTCCAATGTAGTAACACTGACAGGTTAAGTATTGCAATTTAGCTAGTTATTAGACAGTACGCCGCGGTCCAAGAGAGTCCAAGGTGTTTCCAGTACTAGTGAATTATACAATTAATGCTCGGACTGTACATCTAGTGCGCATTAATTGAACATTTTACAGTACTTAATTACATAGAGATCTTCAAATACAAGTCATACATCTAATAGTGAAAGACAGGAGGAGGCTTTGACAGTCTCGCCGGTACGACTGAAATAATATCTGCCGGTTCAGTGTCTCCTAAAGAGGTAGTTTTGGTTGATTGACTGCTCCCAGAAAGATTGGAAAAATTATCTAGATTCGAGGAACGGGGAGCGAATTTTTGTGCCATATCCAAAGGACATCCATTTGATATCGGCCCTTGCCACGATTTGACGTTCTCTTCATCAGCTATAGTGACCGAGGACGTCATGGGTATTGCTCGGCGATGCTTCCAGACCATGAGTGCCAGCCCAGAGCTGTATATAATTACTAGGGTAGATTAAGGATCGGTGTAGACAAGGAAATGATAAGACTCACGAAGGATAGGTAATATCCAACTGCCGACCAATACGAATGCGATGATGAATGTGCAAACACCTTCCTGGTAAGTAACTAAAGATGGCAGGGTTAGCGATATATACTGCACAAGCTGAGTCAACTGGACGAACCCTCTTTCAAACATTGGAAATTGGGATAGAAAAATGCAAATGCTCCTGCCGTGCCTGTTTGGAAGTCAATACACAAATATTAGACGAAATGACTGATGAATTTTATTACCAAGCTGGGCCACAAGGAGGAACATCATACGGGCAGCATCTAGCCACGGTCTGAAATCCACGAGCAATCTGGGTCGACTTGAGCGCGCGGAAGAAGATATGAAGGAGTTGTCTTACAGGACGAGTAACATGATAGAGGTTACACAGTTTGCTACAAGCATTACCGAAATTAGGGACCCTAGTCAGCTTGTGAGTCTGTGGAATGCGCACAAAACCATGTGGGGAACACATACTTTCAGACGTATCCATTACCGTCCACTGAGAGAACAACACAACACATAATGCAGTCGTCCACAAAAGGCCAAGAAGAGAAATGACACCTAGACGACTTCAGTGAGCACGGTGGATAGGTGTTATTCGATAAACTAACTCAGGACTATGAGCCGCGCCTTTGTGAACCTAGGTGAATACTGCATGCCAGCAAATAACGAGGCTTTAGTCTTCAAGCTTCAAGCTTGTGCGCGCGCGGACTCCCTGAGTCGTTCGATCTACCAGAGACCTTGAAGGTGATGGGGTGAAAGCGGGAAGGCGTTGAAAGTTGAGGTTGATTGAGCCATAGTCGTATTAAGTCCAGATAAGGAAGACAAAGAGCAAGAGCGCTTTAAAATCCTGTCTTTGTTCTTATTCTGACAACAATGAACTTGAACCCGTTGAGGTGAGGTCGCTTATGTAAGAACAATGTATTTCAAGTTGCGACTCATTTCTTCGCTCTGTTTAACCTCTTCTTCAGAGTCTTAGCCTCCAAATCAAATCTACTCCTCTTTCTCGTGTGCTCTGGCGCATCTCCATCATCTCCAGGGCTGCCACGCTTCCGACGGCTCTCTTGCCGACTTCGCTGTAGAAGGTCGGCCTTTTTGGCTCGTTGCCTGAGCTCGTCGTAACCATCACCTTTCGTAGACACTCCACGATCTCCGCGACTACCCCTCTCTACACTTCTCAAAACATCGCCAAACTCATCTTCAAGACCTCCAGCTCTCCTGCGTTGCTTTCCAACACCTCCAGCCAAGCTCCCACCCAAAGCAAGGTCCTCTTCGTCTCTGGCGCGTCTTTTAGCATCACTCTTCTTCATCACTACTCGCGAAAAGTTTTCTTCTTCAAAGTCATTGAGCCGTTTCAAATAAGCGGCCCTGCCAGAGATAAGAGAAGGGGTAGACCCAAGACCAGATGTTGACTCTACGTGAGGGCGAGAGGCGTCCGAAGATAATGAGGCAAGTGCTGAAGGAATGGGCGGGCGTTCCTTTCTCAAACGTGATTTGGATTTTTCAGTGTAAGGGACTGGAGCAACACGTGGAGGTCGATACACTGCATCCGAGTCAAGACCATCTGCTCTCCGTTCATAATTATTGCTGGTAGATTCTTGAATATCATCTTTGCCCGCCTTGGGTTCCATGAAATTGTTCGGATTGGGACGAAATGCCAATGGATCTGTAAATTGCTTTCATTAGGTTGAGAAAATGGAAGGAATGACTGACTCACCATCAACAACATTGAATGTTTTTTCTGGCTCCTCTGCGACTCTTATAAGTTTTTCAATTTGATAACGCATTCGTGTCTCAAGTGTTCGTATTTTTTCGAGGATCACTCGTCCTTCCACCATCGAGTCCACTAAATCACCGGACCCGTTTCCACGAGAGCGCCGTTCTGTGGTGCTGAAGGACTGATCAGGACATGATCGAGCGCTCAGGGAATGGCCTAGGGCACGGCGTGAGGTGACAAGCACCAGCGAGTTCAAGTATGAAAGAAGTACATGATGCTTCAGTGAGAGCAATGACACCCCATCCTTAAAATCTAAAGCAGGGATGCTGAGAGACAGATGAGAGGTGAAGGTAGTCAAAAGAAAAATATACGTACGTACCTTTGTCGAACCGTTTGAATGCTCTCCCGCGCTGAAGAAATGCTTGCTGACATGCCATCTAAAAGGCTCGACAATTCTGTGGAATCCACACTGCTGTCCATCGCTAAGAAAGAGACGTCAACCAACGTTGGAAAGGCGGTGAGAAAATTTTAAGATCAGTTAACGGTTTTCTAGGCCGCCGCTTGGAAAGCGTAGTGCATAACATCAGCGAATATCGGAGCCCAGTGCGTTTCATCTCATGAAAGAACAAAGTACCAAACGACTTACTTGAATACTGTGGTGGGCCGAGGTGGGAGAATGAGGACAAGGCGCCAGAATCCAAATTTCCCACACGAGTGCAATACGGCCACGTGGTTGGTTGGCATTGTGGACATCCGATTCCGACAGTCTGTCAGGCTGTCCCCTCCGGGCTGTTCAATGTCATTGTCATTGATTCTGATTCATTGCTGTGTCGAAATATAAAGTACAGGTTATATCACTACCTGCGAGCTTAGTCGAACACTACAATCCTTATGTCCTCAACCAAGAACAAAGCAAAACAGTTTCTTCGAAAGTTGTTTAACGTTCGTTTCTTTCTCATGCTACATATTATCCCATTGACTCTACCCTACAGAATGAAGAGCAAGAAGCAAGCACTTCTCGACCACATCCAAGTCCACCGAACGTAATTCCCGAAAATTTCTCTCCTGAATTATTCCATTCTTTTGGTGCACTCAGTATCTCCGAGCCAGATGCCCGTCCCCAGAATCACTCGTCGAATGATACCTTTGTTGGCGGCTTTAATCCTCGTGTTTTCCCTGTGAAGAACCCCCCAACTATATTATTTCCTGCCCCCTATGCCCAAGCCCCAGCCATACCCTCTCCCGCTAATGTAAGCTTGCCGGCTCAGTCTTTGACTATGCAAATGGCCCTTCGTCCCGAGGAACACATTGTCAAGCCCACCGTAGACTCAACTCGTAAATCCAAGGTCTCGCCCACTCGGTCTTCCGTCTCCGTCTCCACTGCAACTGTGTCAATGTCTACTACTCCTAGCAGATCAACTTCGACCAATACACCCTTAAGACCCCGCGTGCCATCTTCTCCACACAGCCCTCGTAACCAGAACTTGACCTCAGGACGCCAACAATGTGCAGGCGTCACCAAGGCCGGGAAACAGTGTATGCGTCAGGTTAAACTAAGTAGTGACCGGTGGAAGGTTGACTCTCTGGACGATGACTCGACATATCCGGTCTTCTGCTTTCAACACTTGAAAGAGTTGATGGGACCAAGTGGATTCTATGGTAGAAAGGATGGAACATGGATTAACTTCTCGGGTAAGTTTTCGACAATCTAGTCAAGTACTCACTACTAAGGATCCATCTCACTAGACTGGATCCCGCACTACCTCCAGGCTGATACTCAAGTTGCATTACGTGTCGAGATGGAGAAAGCTCGATCTTCGTCTGACGTCCCGGGATATATCTACACTTTTGAAATTCGAGGTGCTATCTGCTTCTTGCCGAAAAAAATATATTAAGACTCATTATGGTCATACTGAACCTATAGACCCTGATGCGAACGGGACTGTCAAACTCAAAGTGGGGAGAGCAGTGAATCTTGTCAAGCGTATCGATCAATGGGGGAAACAATGCGGTTCAAAAGAGCAGGTCCTGAGAGGGTACTATCCAGGAGCAACCAAATCGATCGATACCAGCCTCATGAAAGGACGCCTACAGGCAGGCAAACCAGGACCATGGTGTCATCGAATGGGTAAGATTTTCCTTCAGCAATGTCAGATTGGCACTCATCATAAATTTATTGTCCCAGAGCGGCTAATACATATAGAGCTGGCGGATCTGGTTGCTTCTGCTGTGTACCTCGCACCCACTTGGCCCAAAGTCAGCCCGCAGATAGGCGAAAGTTCATCCACGAAGAAGTCTATTGATTCAGACGCAGCCTCTGGCCCTTGTCCAGACTGTGGAAACCACCACAAAGAGATTTTTGAATTTCGGAGGCTTGCAGGCAAACTTCGGGGTCAAGAATGGGAGGCAATTGTGCAACCAGTGATTGAGAGGTGGGGGAGGTTCGTGGAACAGTGTGTCTGACTATCCACGCTACGGAATTTCCTCTGTTTATGTCTTTGTAATGTATCAGTGACTTAAATGGGATGCTATTTGGCGATACCATCCCCCAAAGCCCAGAACAAGTGTGTTGGTAATGAGCAGTAACTTTTGGCGTCCCAAGACTACATGCTTGGGATGATGACTTTAGTACTTACATAAAGTGATATATCGATGCTGACTTGACAGTTAACCTTCGCCCTCTTCCTAGATGTGACATGCCATGCTCAATGGTCGTCTGTGACGCTACCATTAGAATCCACCCGAGCCGTATTTCAACAAGCTGTATTGTTTACGTATTACATTAACTGTGCGTCTTACTTTTCTAATACTTTTCTAATACTAAAGGTTATGTATATAGTGAAAGCCGAAAAGAATAAAGATATCTGTAGCCCTTCAGCGATAAATTAATCATCGTCCTAGTGAACCCATGAAACTCGAAAGGTCCAATCCCTCGTATTCATGCTCGGCTGGAAGGTCCTCTAAACCTTGCAAGACATTCTTTTGACTGACTGGACCAGATGCCTCCTTTACCTTCTTCGCAGCTGTGGCCGCGTCTTCTTCCTCCGTGGTGCGCCTGAAAAGGTCTAAAACCAGATCAGTGTCCATTGAAGCAAGGCCGGAATTTTGTTGGGTAACCACGGAATTTGCGATGTTCAATTTGAAACGCTGCAATCTATCATTTCGTAGGTGAGCGATACGAAGACAAAAACACAGAAATCCGTCTAACCCCATGATTTTCTCTTCTAGAGTGCCTTTTGTGATCAGCCGGTAGACATTCACGACCTTCTTCTGACCAATGCGGTGTGCCCTGTCCATTGCTTGAAGATCTTTCATGGGGTTCCAGTCATGTTCCACGAAGATGACAGTATCAGCACCAGTCAACGTCAGTCCAAGTCCACCGACGTGCGTCGTAAGTAGTAAGCAGTCGATGCTGGGATCAGAGTTGAATGTCTGCACCACTGCATGACGTTTGCTAGACTCTGTACTGCCATCGAGCCTCATATACGTGACTGAAGGCATGAGTTTCTTGAATAAATCTGTTTCGATGATATCGAGCATCTGCTTCATCTGGCAGAATATAAGAACACGGTGTTGGGAAAATGCATTGCTGCTGTCGTCCGCAGAATCGATCAATTCGCTCTTCCCGGAGTCTGCGCTAACAGCGGAGGTACTGCCAATGCCACAATCCATCAAAAGTTGGCTGAAGGAATAATAAGGTAAGCAAGCAGCGAAAAATGATAAATACATATAATCGCACCGTAATGCAAGCAGCTTAGGTGCATGCTGTATGTCGCTGAGGTCTCCAGAAGTTCCACCGACATGTGCCAAGGCGGCATTGATAGCTTCCTTGTCTTTATTGAGCACCAACGCTGGATGATTACATAATTTGCGGAGGTACTGCAGTGATTGGAAGACGTGTTGTTGTTGCCCAGGTTTGTCTGTCTGTACTGCGTTCTCAACAGAAACACGAGCTTTAGACTTAGAAAAGTCATCGTAGAGGTACTTCTGCAATTCCGAAAGCTCGCAGTAATAGTCCTGTATGATTTTCGGCGGAAGGTCATGTAGAACGTCTTCTTTAAGTCGTCGAAGTAGAAATGGTAGAACTTGTTTATGAAGGGCCTCGAGTGCTAGGGCAGCTAGAAGAACGTTGGTTAGTAGTAGGATCGAGACTCAAAATCAGATTATTCACCAGCTTCACCGCTTTTGGCCTTGCCGTCGCGATTCGAAAGAATGGGTTTGCCGAAACGTTCATTGAATGACGACTCTGTACCGAGGAATCCAGGCATCAAGAAATCAAACAATGACCAGAGTTCCAGAACATTGTTCTGTATGGGAGTCCCCGATAAAATGAGGCGGTGTTGGGCACGTATGCACTTTACTGCCTTTGTAAGTTTCGTTTTTGCGTTTTTGATAACATGCCCCTCATCCAACACGCAGTAGAGCCAATTGGTACCTTCGAGGCTCGAGATGTCGTTACGTACTACTTCATAAGAAGTTATCACGACATCGTAAGACTTTAACTTGGCCAAAAGTTTTGTACGCTCGCGAGCATTGCCTGTGTAGAGGACAGGTCGGAGATTTTCGGCATACTTGAGAATTTCGTAATACCAGTGGCCGGTTAACGTAGGCGGACAAATGATAAGGGAGGGAAGGTGAACAGAGTCTGGAGACTTGTCCTTTTGGTACCGTTGAGATCGTTCGTGATGTTTCCCGGCCAAGATGCAAATAGATTGCAGTGTTTTACCCAGTCCCATGTCTATATAAACAGTCAGGCATCAAAACAAGAGGTTGTTGAAGAGCGTACCATCGCACAAAATACCGTGAAGTTGGTATTTTGCTAGGAACGCTAACCAGTTAACGCCATCTTGCTGATACTTTCGCAGATCGGCTTTGATTGTGGTGGGCACCGTGTACTGCTCGACCTTGCTTCCATCTAGCAACTGGACTAAAAACTGTCTCTCCGTTTCTCGCCGCTTGAGAAGCTCTTCGGAGAAGCCAGGAGGATCCGGTAGCCCGGCCTAATAATGGAATGCACATGAGCATCAACTTCTTAATGTAAGAAGAAAAAAATCACCTCAAGTGGCACCATCTTCACGAGCGAGGCAAATGTGTTTGTTGCAGTCGAACGAACATCTTCATCTGCGTCACTCATTCTTCCTAAGATAGGAACCACCATAAAGATGACATATGGCAGCGCTTTGATATCCAGGCGATGAACGATGTCTGCAAGGCAGGGCATTAACATCAGGCGCAAACAGAGGAGAGATATACTTGCGATATACGAGCTCGGTAGTGCCTTGCCGGTGGGCTAAGACAAGAGGGTCGCCAATCAAGGGTATGAGATGTTCGATCACGTAGTGCATTGCCTCTGAGGTCATTACGTCGCAAATGGTGGCAAAGCACCTAGCAGCAGACTGCCTAATTATGGCGAACCGGCTTCGAAGGGCTAGATCCAACATTGGGAACAGTTCGCGGAGCTTAGGCCAGAGGTCATGGTGGAAGGTAGGAACTACAGCTTCCAAAACACTGAGTGAATCTATGACATCTTGGCCAAATTGTTTTTCTATGAGCAAGTCAGATTTCTCTGATGAGTCTGAAAGGCTCAGTCAGTCGGAGCAGCCGGTGCCTGTATAAAGGCGTCAAATACCGGTTTGGAATGCGCTAAGTAGTCCGCCAGCCATGGACTGCCACATATTCGGTATCACAAGTAACAAGCGAGGACCGAATGTTGCTGAAAGCTGGTCAAAAGCAAGCCCAGCTCCGCGCCTTGACAGTTGAGGTTTCGTTGTGTCAATCTTCCCATCCTCCTTGTCCTTTTCCTTTTCTAAAGTCTTACCGTTTGGCTCCGTTGACGATGAACTTTGGAATGAAAGCACCCCGTCTGTAAATTTGCGAGTATAAGCAAATGTTGGCGTCCGTTCTGCATCTTGACAGAGGAAAGTGCAAAGGTTCTTGACGATCTTATCAGGAGGCTGTACGATATTATGATTGGCGCAGAATTCGATGAACGACGAAACGGCTACGGCGGAACGTGTCTGAAGATCTATGTTTTCTTCATTCTACGAAGACAGTGAGAATGTCAGATCTGTGCAGCTAAGATGAAAACTACCTTGATGCCGTTCATGATACCCTTGACAACAGGGCTAACCTTATCCGGAGTACTTTTGAAAGCAACAAAAGCAGCAGCAAACGCAGCCGATATACGAATGTCATGCTGAGCTTTGACTTCAACATATCGATCAATGCTGGCAACGACTTTTGTCCGTTTTTCCGCAATTGCGAGTAGTTCACGCTTCTTCGTACGACCCAGACTGTCTCTTAGCCGGTTATACATGGATTCGACAGCATCATGTGCTGTCTCAATAGTGAAGCAGCCTGGTCGGGTCCCCATTGTGTCAATTTCACTGCCCAAGAATGGTATGGAGGAAAGAGGGAGTTTGCAATCGACGGAAAATGACTGGAGCAATGAGATGCAGTCAACATGGATCCGACTGAGACTGAACGCCATTTCGTGGTAGGACGGGGGAGCGCTTGCTTGAAGCCATGCTAGAGTTCGAAGACTGAGGTCCTTAGCAAGCGGCGACTCCTCGATGAGCGATGATTTCGAAGAGGAGGTTGCGTCGTGGTGTCTTGCCCATTCTTCCGCAATGACAGCTGCAAGGAGCTTTTGGAGCATACTCGCTGACCCGAGGTAATGGATAATAATGGGCTGGAATATTTCTTCCATATTCTAAAAAGCAATCATGATATGAACGAGACGGCAGGGAGGCACGAGGGAAGAAAATCACTTACAAGGGCAGGCCACGATGAAATCAAGAAAGCCAGAGCGGTCGCAGCAGAAATTCTGGCCTTCAAAGTAAGCTCAGGGGTGATTAAAGAGGGATCCTGAGCAAGCATGTTCTTATCGACGTTATGTCGTTCGGTTGGTGCCTCTCCATCTGCCGTAATTGAAGGGTGGTAGAATTTGGATGCATCCAAAGGTACGCCGAGAGGGGTCATGATGATAGCGTACCAATCAAGGATAAGCTCCTGAGTAATGGCTTCACTAATCCAACCAGGATCAGCCGCCATAATAGAGACTGCTGTCTTCCATGCAGCCAGGCTAGCATCGCGGACATCCGAGCGTTCTTCAGCTATGAGATTTTGGATAAGAAGGCGAAGGAAAGGTGCAGCTATCCAATCTCGTGAAAGGGAAGAGACGGCCATAAATGAGCTGAGAGTGGTGACAACTGCTAACCGCACGTTCGGGATGGTATGGCGAAAAAAGGGGAAGAGGGTAGGTGCCAAGGTCGTGAGAGGTAATCTGAATTGTAGCTCAGCAGCATCATAACTTAGATAAAAACAATCACATACGAGACTGCATCATTAGCTAGGATACCAATTACTGTTTCGTATGATACCAGTTTCCCTGAAGAAGCGTTCAAACTTTACCCTAGAAATGATATCAAAAGTCCTCACCTAACAGATCCATAACGGCACCTACACTCGAGCTCAAGTCGTCCTTCATGTTTCGTAGACAGCGCCACAGAACGAGGAGAATCTGTCCAAGGGTTTCTGGAAGTTGCTCTACTAGATGGCCTGCAACCGGTAATAAACAAGATGCTGCCACCGACCGCACGTCATCATCTGGATCCCCGAGACTGTAATAATGTATAAGTGTGTTGTAACGACATTGGTAGAAACTGGCCTACACACCCCAAAACGGCAGCATCAACAACACCTCGCAACACTTCTTTGCCTGTATCATCGATATCCATATCTACCTCCTGCTTCACAAGAGACTTTTCAAAAAGATCACCCCTCACGGCGACTTCATACTTGATACCCAGTAAACCAGCATGCCTGACTTCCCATATGTGATTGGTCTCGCCACCTTTTCGAGATCGGGAGCTATTTGCGGGTACGGTGAAATTCTGCTGTATCATTTGGAGGAGGACGGAGTGGACTTGTGTTAGAGAGCGCCTAGGCATGTGTAAGAGCAGAGACGCTAGAGTTTGAGAAACCGTTTCGCGAACAGGTGCCACAACCTTTGCAAGGAAGTTAATACAGCATTGACTATGGCCAGCCTGCGAGAAGCCGTACCTGGTCTGAGACGAAGTCGCCGAATCGATCTAACACGAAAACGCATAGAAGATTCGCCGCCAGATCGTTGCACCATCGTTCATGGGCAAAATCATTGGACTGAGGCGAAAGACCATCTGGAATAAGAATGAGGGCGGAAAACAAGAGTGGTGAATCTCATTCTTACCCCGCATCCCCCCGTATTGTCCTTGAGCCTTTAGCAGTTCCCGTAACGCCATGGCAGCACCGTGCCTGACCTCCCAAGCGACACTGAACAGATCAACCTCCAACACCTTGACTATACCATCCCATACCCAGAATCCAGGTTTGACGTTGAGGGCTTTCGACTGTTGCGAGGCCTTTGGAGATACCGCCCCACCTTTAGAAGGATCAATGACGACCTTTTCAGAGGAAACTCCATTGGCGGGTTTGGGACTGCCCGTTCGAGATGTAGGGTTAGTACTGTCTTCATGAGATATCAGCCGAGCCCTGTCGGGGAGTAAGGAACATAGATGGGAGAGGAAAACGCGGTATAACTGTACTTATTATTAGAGCCAGTCGGTGCCGCTGTGTATTTTGCGCCAGAAGTTTGCGGTGGAGGAGCAGCTACGAACGCAGAATTGCCGGGTTTGCGCTTGCGCTTGAGTCGATTGCGCTCGCGGGCTGACAGAACATTTGCATCGGTGTCGGGAAGAGAGGGAGCCGCAGAATCAGTGGGAGATGGAACAGATGGTGTTGCAGAACGGGGTGGTGGAGGGTCGTCCTGCATAATACAATTAGCATTGTAAGGCTCAGCGATCAGGTTGACAAACAGTGATACTTTTCCCATGGCATCACCGTCCTCCATCTCAACGTCCTCTACCTCTGCAGCAAATTCCTTGTCAAGATCCATATCATCACCGTCAAGGAAGTCCAATCCTAGGCGGCCCATAGCTTCCTTCCGTGCTTTTTTGACCTCAGCAGCACTAGAAAGGATTCCGGCTGGCTTTATGAATTCCTTCCCTGACGATGCCAGCAACAATTTTCCTTGAAGAACGAGGTCTTGAACAGAAAAATTGGGGAATGCCGGAGGGATAGGCGATGTTTCAGATGTTGGTGTCACATCCTTTTCGCATTGAGACGGTTTCCATAACGGTACCATCGAAAAAATATGGGATAAGGCAACAGATGCGGCAGTGCGAGTATCGAAGGATTTTGAATGGAGAAAAGGAATTATCTAAACTAATTCGTCAGCTTTTGAGATAGAGGACCAGACGTGACGCTTCTTACCCTTGCTACTACTGCCATGAGTTCAGCCCATGCTGAGGGCTCCCCTAGTGATCCATGCTGAGGCTTGGGCTTGACTTCCTCCTCGTTGAATGCTACATCTCCCGTAACGCTCTTCGCGGCCAATTGAGCCAACTGTTTCGCAGCAGTATTCCTCACTGACACTGTTGACCCAGTGTCCAACAGAAGGAGGAGCCTGTCCAACCTGATAGACGTTTATTAGCATGACATACGGACACGAACGAAATCTTTTCTAACCTTGAGGTCATGCCGCAAGGGGTTAACCGGGCCGGCGAAACTTTATAGAATGTTTTGGCTTGTTTACGGGGGGAAATTTGTCGCCGCAGAGAGCCTTGCCTTTAAATCTCTCGTATCTTGTGACTCGCCCTAGTGACGGTCACATTTCCTTCCCAAATTAGTCTAGTTTTTTGATCGCGTTCTTCTGAACACAAAACTTTCATGACCTAAAACTTATGGACCCAAAATGGCACCTTGAGTCCATCCAGCTCCTTACAGAGGATCTGGGCGATGTTACAAACCATTCCACTCAAGGTTCTCCTTTCCCATACCCATCTGCGGCTCGTCCTGATCGCCGTATCTAGTTCTACTGAAGTGTGGTCAGACCGCCTATGACGACCTCATAACGATTGCACAAAATTTTCTTAGTGCAACAACTACCGAGTCTTCATACTCATCCCTTGACTCGATGATAATCGAATCTCGTTCAAAAATCACGTTCAAGGGCACTGGAGCTCTCGCTGGGTGGATGAGACTTTATACAGACTCCAGTTTACTGAAGACCCTTGCAGATGTCGGGCCCCTTAATGCCCTCGAGTCAATTGCGAGATTGGACGAACTCATTATCACCTGCGGTCCAGCAAGTGGTCGCCTTGATTTCATCTTAACAACTATCAAACACATACAGCGCACCTACCTCGACTTCGACCCATATACCTTGGATGTTACACCCGCCACTTTGTCGCTTTATTATCATGAGACATGCCTTCGGTCTCAGTCTAACATTTTGGTTCTACCCAAAGCCCCTTCACTGCACTCGTTTCAAACAAAGCTCAGCAAAAACCCTTTTGTCGTTCGCTGTTATGCTCGTGACTGGCCAGCCCTAGTAGAACATCCTTGGCGATCTGCAGGATATTTGAAATCTATCTCGGGTCCTGGGAGGGTAGTCCCTGTTGAGATCGGGGTCGATTACCGGGCTCAGGAGTGGACACAAGGGCTCATGAGTTGGGATGCGTTTTTGGCTTACCTTGATCTCGATGACTCTTCGTCTCCTTCCAAGGACACAAAAAGCGAAATGATTTATCTTGCACAACACAATCTTCTACTGCAATTTCCAGAGCTCCTGGCAGATATTGTCATTCCCGACTATGTTTATGCTTCAATGAGCCCTCCAAATCATTGTGACTACCAGCCCCCGGGGAACGACGAACAACTTGTAACCAATATGTGGTTAGGACCAAAAGGAACCGTTTCGCCCGCGCATACAGTACGTTTTCAACTTTGCTTGGTGGCTACACTTCACTGCAACTGTATCATCAGGACCCATATTATAACATCTTTGGTACGAAGGTATCGTCATCTTACTTTGACTTTTGACTCACATTAAACAAATTAAGTTCAAATTGTTGGGCGCAAGACGGTTTGGTTGGCACCGCCAGAACTGTCCGCCTCTATGTATCCGCTTTCGTCCAACGAAGGTTTCCATAACCCAGCTATGAACTTATCAGAACCAGGGTTAAGTAACACATCAAAGATAGATGTTTTTGCTCCCGCAACAGAGGAGTTTCCGCATTTCTCAAAGAACGTACTACCAGAAGCCCTTGCGACTGTATTAGAGCCTGGTGACCTTCTTTTTCTCCCTCCTGGCTGGTGGCATGCTATGCGAAGCGAAGAAACGAGTTTCTCGCTATCCATGTGGTTCTGACGAATATCATAATGTAGTGACCAAGTTATGGAATATATATAATTGCAGTCACACGCCGTCTGTCACGTATTGATGTTATATTTGGCAAGCGAGTCGTCAAATAGAAGATTTCAGCCAACGTTCAAACGTAGTGATGAACTGTGCGCTATAATTCCTCTTTTCGGTCTCTTTGGAGCTTCAGGGCCTGTCGTGGCCTCGACGATTCATCCCAGACATGGATAGAATTGATCACCACTCGCCCCTTTCTTCTCATTCTGACAAGCGGAGCTCTGAGGCGCACCCGTCGATCGCCCTTAGCTCTGTGCACATACATGAGGCGATACAACGATCTTCCGATGATGGCGCCACACTCGTGTTCTCCAAAATGAATCTTTCAGATGTTGGAATACCTGCTGCACAGGAGCTCGCCAATATTGGAAGGGAAAGGCCAGACGATGAACATCCAGTCAAAAGGTCCGTGAACTTGAACCTGCGCCTGTATCATGAATAAACTGTCCTATCAGGATTGCTCTCGGAAACAATCGCCTAACCGCACTTCCAACTACATTTGTCCTTCTCTCTCAGCTTCGCTATCTTAATTTGAGGCGCAACAATTTTTCTGTTTTCCCTGATGTTGTGAGTCTACCTTAAGAGTGCTTTATGTATCCTTCAATACACTGACGTTTTGCAGTTGACTCAGATGCCATCCCTGGATACATTGGACATCAGCCACAATAGGATTAAGAGGTTACCTTTTCAGGCAGGGTACCTCGTTCAACTTCGGGTGAAGAACTTGTTGACCTCGCATTTCGTTCTTCTAACATCTATTCCCAGGTTTTCTGTTTGTCGAGAAACAAGATAACACGGCTCCCCTCTTACATTTCGCAATTTATGAACCTGGAGGTTCTACAAATTGAGAGGAATCCAATTGAATGGCCCCCTAAAACCATCATGGACAAAATTAATAGTCTGGACTCTCGAAATGCGATGAAAGAATGGGTCCGCAATTTGCAGCAGTGGATGGAAGCCGATTATCGTGGCCACAGCAGGGATGATTTCGGTAGCGAGCAACACGACCTGGATACCTATATGTCAGTCCTCTTCCATGCATACCTTTGATGACATCTGACGGGGAGAACAGTGAAGAAAGCTACAATTCTTGGAACTTTCCACCAGGCGAAACGACGTCTCACGGTTCGATGTCACATAATCGATCCTTCTCTGTTGAGTCAAGTTTTTCCGCATCGTCTACCTCAGAATCTATCCAAGAAGTCGAGATTCCCAGCTCCTTTCATAATCAACCTGATCGTCCGCCACCTCTACACCTAGGCATGCTCGGAACTTTCAGCGCAGAGAGCTCCCCAACACGCGCTCTCGATAGTTATCTACCCAGTCCAGCTGACCCGGACTTCCATGATGACGGCTCCAATTCGAACTTTCTTGAACACCAGCATCATGTTCGGAATGCATCCTACAGTGGACATTTGCACCCTGCAGCGTATTCTAGCATTTCGGAAAAGAAAAGTATGCCTGATCTCAGAACAGCGAAGCTCAACTTCAGTAAAAAGAGTACAGGACTTCAGGAGGTTGGTACAAACATATCCAACCCGGATGAAATGAGCCACGATCTCGTGATCTCTTCCTTACCGCAGCGGCAGGACTCCGATTCCTCGTTGAGCTCTAGCCGTGCTGTCATCGCTACACCACGTGAGGGGACTCAAAAATCGCCAACCATATCATCGTTAGCTTTTGAACGCAACTCTTACTTTCGACGACTCTCTGCTCTTCCTCCTACAAGTGCACTCCCGCCGTCTCTTCTGTGTCTGATTGAATCTGCTCGAAGTATTCTTTTCGCGATGTGTCAAATCTATCAGACACTGGAACACTTTATAGCACACGCAATCGATGACCGAATTTCCTCAGTTCTTCGGAAGGTCCTCGACCCCGCCAGTTCTGATATGACTCAACTCATCAAGTCACTTGAGCGATTTGACGTCGCTAGTCATAAAACGCTTCCTTCGCCAATACTTTGCCGTGGCGTATTGGAAAGCTGCAAAAATACTGTTGCAGTCTTTGGTAAAGCGGTAGGAGTGTTGGCGTTACAGCTTCAAGTCATCGTCTCGGGAGATGATGTACGTTACTCTCGGTGGATCATGTTGGAGTTATACGGTGCTACCGCCGAGGTGGCTTCTGCTTGGGAAACGATGGCCCCCCATGTTGAAGCCATCCGACCCCTGATACACTCAAAACCATTTGCCGGTCAACCGCCCCTTGCTGTGAATACCATTGGGATGGAGGTGTACTCGGCTTCCCCGACACCCGTACTTCCAGCAACGTCTGACCCCTTCCTATCGTCATTGCGGCCACAATCAGGATTACCTGGAACATCGGTCAATGGAGGCGTCCGAACTGCGCGTCGTCATGCTGGTTCATTTAGCTCGAAGGATGTTGAAATTGGCAAAAAGTTGCCATCGTATGAAGAAGTTCCTGGATTGTTTGGAGGGGTTGTGTCAGGAACAGCGAAGCAGATACCTACCCTACGTGCGCCGAAAAGACAGTTACCTGTCCCTATAACTACAATCTCTTCGCCTTCACCCACCACTATAGTATCATCTTCTGCAACCACTGTCCCTTCTTCCACCGCTACGGGCGATGCTTCCCATCCTGTGCATTCCCGTCAGGGCTCGCAAGCGTCATTCCAAACATCTCCTTCATCGTCACCATTGCTACCTTCCAGAGCGCACTTCCTGGAACTTCCATCAAACTCGAAGTCTCAGGTAGATAGAGAAGCACTTCAAGCTGTACAGGCTGCCGTTGATGTTGCTCCCGCTGTGTGGGACATGATAGAGGATTTGTTCGCGGAAACCCTGAACACGAAATCATTAGTTCAGGACACTCTTGAAAAAGCGCGGATTGTCACGGCTCGCCTGTTGGAAACACTTCGAGTGATGCAAGACACTGACTCATTTTCGGATAGAAAGGACCTTCGCGAGGATGCACATACATTCCTCAAGGCCAGAATATTTATCTATCGACAGATGTCGTACACTCACACGATTTGGATCATCTAGATGGTAGTCCAACTTTCCAATATTATCAAGACTTATCAAGGCCCTCATCCTGTGTCCTCGGCCCTCCGCACTGGCATGGTTAAGCTGACCAACACTACCGAAGAATTTGCGATACTGCTCCACGTTTCTTCTTTCTCACCCTACACCATACGTCCTTACACCCCTCTTGGTGCTCCAGAGGAACTGCGGCTTGGTTCAAGCCTTTCCCGAAGCAAAAGTGCTCAACATTCTAGGAGTTTCAAGCTTCCCCTCATTGTCCACGATGCCCCACGCAGTGCACTGCCGTCGCAGTCTTTCAGGTTGCCTGCAGTCAGGCGATTACGCAGTAGGGAGGGTACCGACAATTCAAGTGTAGATCCAGGATGACTGTAATAAGGGCCTTACCTGTGTCGAGTTTACTTGTGTTGATTATCTATCACTCATCAGCATCCCGTAATTTACTTTCCACTGTTTTTGGACGTAACCTATGTACTTCTAATGTGACACTGCATAATACTAGAGTATTTCTCGGTGAACCTCAGATAAATTTAAGCTAGCGTAAGTGGCCAGACTATACAATTCTGGGCCTCATATACGACGTCTCGGGATACTTGCACGATCGCAAGAATTACCTGGGCATTCATGAGCGAAATAGAGGCTAGCAAACGAGAACGCCACACACTCAAATTGACATGTAACCAATGAAGTCGTGGGAGGACACTCGTCAGAACCTGAAAATACTGTCCCATCGCCGTTCTAAGCAGTTTTATGGTATGAAATTTGTTTCCGCTGGGGCAATGTAGCCTTGCTTACAGAGTAGAAACATATGATTTGTGGGCCGGCGGCAGCATCTGAAGAGTATCTATTGGAGAGGAGCAGGCGTTTTGAGAAGGCTCAGGAAGTGACTGTTAAAATGCACTTGCCCGCAGAATCTTGGGACACCTAGAGTCCCACCGCTCCCTGCAACAAGGGGAGTCCCCGCGAGGTCGGTTGATGGGCAAGTTGCACACAGAGATTGCGCAGTGCTTGCACTGATGTACGAGGCCAAGATAGCGTAGAAAGCTAAACGGAGGGACATCATCCTTTGATTGGAAGACAGAGATATTGGGGGCTTTTGTACCGTACTCCACGTTACCTTAGAATATCAATAACGTACATGACGGGTGGTGTAAGTCACCGTCCATGCCGTTGAGGACAGCTGTCCGCCTAAGTCGAAGGAAGTTGATGTTTTCGTGATCACCCGTGAAAAATGGAGAGCGGCTTGATGAACATATTTCAGAATGACATCGGGAATCGCGGGAGAGGTGCTTGAGGGTTGATGGAAGGGTTGTAAGGATAGGAACCAGAAGAAAACGTGGGACCTCCAAGGAGGTTGACATTTTTTTCCTGACAACCTTTACCCCTTGTGAGTATGTAACTGACATGAAATCACTCTGAATTGTATGGAATCATTGTCATCACGAAAGGGAACAAACTTGAAGCAAGAACCTTTCCTTCAAGTTGCTTATTTAGTTCAAGCAAGAGAGTTCCTTCCTCTTGGTTACGTCATCGTGCCGTTTAGAAAATGCAGCAGGAACACAGACAAATAAGTTTGCGATGACAAGTTGATTAGCGGCCTCAAGCTCAAGTCAGGATTTAGCAAGATGTCTACTTCCTATCGAAAAATTCCTCCCATAACGCTTTCTTTTCCTCAGCCGGTGACGGCTCTCTCGTTTGATCCTATCTCGGATATACTCTGGGCAGGTTGTACCACTGGCGAAGTTTCTGGATACTATGGGACACGAGGAATTCGGGGTGTATCCTACAAGATAGGAGGGGATCTAGGTGTGAAGAAGATCGTTGCTGGGGAAAATCACGTTCGTGCTTTGGGTATAGCTGGCGAGGGATTTGGTACTTGGTCAAAAGGTGGAATGAACAAGTGGTACTTCCGGTGCGGCAAGAAGACCACTCACTATACTTCCATCGGTTCATTCATTCTTGAAATGTCATAGCTATTCATCAAATATAACAACATTTTCCAACACCTCAAACTCCAACGTCGTAGCTGCGTCGGTTGCTGATATGGAGTTACTCTACATAAACTCTATGACTGGAGTCATCATTCGACAAATAACTACGCCCTCCGTTATCAGTCATCTGCAGCCCTCGCACACAGCCCTGTTGTCAGGCTCTTCGGATGGCTATTTGCGCACGCATGACCCCCGATCCAATTCAAGCAGATCCGCGGAAAGTATTGTTAAGGCTCACACAAGTGGGATCCAAGGGCTTGAAACAACCGGAAATTTTGCATTTACTATTGGACTAGGCGAGAGGTTGGTCCTTCACCATTCGAAACATAAAATGACATAGTCTTATCCCAACCAGACAGTCCCGACCCTTCCCTGACCCTTTAGTGAAAATATACGACCTACGAACAATGCGCTCCTTACCCCCGATAACTTTCTCTTCTGTTCCTGCTTTTATCCACGTCTTACCCAAAAGAGCTTCCACCATTGCAGTTGTTTCGAACCAAGGACTAGTCAACGTTGTGGACATCTTGAACCCTTCTGCTGCTAGCGAGTTTTACCAGGTAAGCCCGTTCAACTTTCAAGATCTGATGTCTTAACTGGGTGGATAACTAGCTCGATTTGACTTCATATGTTACTTCGTGTTCAGTCTCGGCAACTGCAGCATATATGGCGTTTGGTGATGCGGAAGGTGTCATTCATCTGCTGTCACAAGCAGAAGATATGGCTGGTGTCCCATTCAACGGATTTGACGGGCAACCACCAGAGTGGGCCGATACTCCCGCTGCATTGCCCGAGATAGAGTGGACAAACTCTACGTAATTTCACCTCTTCTTTTCCAAGAAAGGCTGAGGTTGATCATGCTCACTAGGCCCTTGAATACCGTAGGACTACCTCACTATGATACTCAGCTGTTGTCAGCGTGGACCCCGCTGTTTGCCCCAACAACCTCGATCTACTCTTTGCCTCCAAAAATTCCCACTCAACTGCTAAGCACAATGAAGATGAAGGACAACGTTGCCTATGCTGCTCTGCCCAGAGAACTCAAAGGCCGCCGAAACGTGGTCACCGTAGACTCGCAGAAACATAATGGGCGATTTCGAAGTGGAAAGACGAAAAAAACCGAGGTAGATTCCATGAAATGAATTGTGGTATTTTTGCCTCTCATTTTACCTTCAGGTTGACCCCTCTACTCCTGTATATGACTATATAGACAGTGAAATTCCGCGGATGTACCGCCGAGTGGAGATTGAATATTCTAAGTTCGGAGTCGAGGACTTTGATTTTGGGTAAGTGGTCGGACGTCCTTGTGTTAATGGTTCAAGATTCACCTGCGACAGGTTCTATAACAAGACCGAGTATAGCGGGCTTGAAACCCATATCCTTAACTCATACACAAACGCAGTTTTGCAAGTCATACATTACAGCCTTCCCATCAGAACATTAGCAAAATCTCACATAACTACGAACTGCCCAAGAGAACATTGCTTACTCTGCGAGTTAGGCTTTGTGGTACGCATGTTGGAAGATGCTAGGGGCACAAATTGTCAATCAAGCAATTTCTGCAAGACAGTCGGAGTCTTGGCACTGGGTATCATATTCTCCTGCTGTTGTCGAGACCTTGTCAACTCATGACGTTGTATTTCAGCATCCAATTCCATCGAGCTCGTTGATTATGGAAGAGATGACGCGGAAGTTGATTACGCGCACAAAATCCAGATATTCCATCGTTTCTTAATCGATCATTTGAGCTCAGAGGGAAATTCTTACCCGAACAATCCTTCTTTATTGAAGGATGGCCATGATCCGCGCCTATTGGCGGCCGCACCTATCACTCAATTGCTAGGCATCGACGCAAAGAACCTGATTACATGTGCAAATTGCGGAGCCGTGCGGACAAAAGACAACATGTCCCATCTAATCGACTTAACCTATCCTCGGAAGGTTAATCACGACGCACTCTCCTTGATAGACCGCTGACATATCGGTTATTTATCAGGGACCTTCCAATGAACCCCCACCAGCGATGGATTTCACCAGCATTCTGCGGTACTCACTCTTCCGCCAAGTTCCCCACAAAGCGACCTGCCAGAAATGTTTGAAGTACACGGTCTTTACAACACGGCGGTCAATCCCCTCGCGGGATCTACCTCCGATTTTGGCCATCAACGCTTGTGTCTACAGCGAAGAAAACCTCCATACATGGATCGATGCTCGAGGTCAAGCGTTTCTACCAACCCAACTCGAGTTTCACGGCCAAACAGACGGTGTTGATGACCCCCTCGCCGCTCAATATTCTATCAGAGTAAGCGAGCATAAGATATTGACTGTCATCAGATTCCCACTTTTCTCCCCAGTCTCTCGTCGTCCAGGTCATTTCCAAAGAGCAACAATCACATCTTGTAGCTATTGTCAAAGGTATGTTTTGGTGATGACATCGATGTTTTATCTCTGACAAGGCTTTTAGTTCCAGAGGCTGAGAAGCGTAGCGATCTACAGAGTCCTTGGTTCATCTTCAACGACTTTGTCGTGCGAAACATTTCCGAGGAAGAGGCATTGAGCTTTCCAGATAAATGGAAGGTTAGTTCCCTCTTTTGGCAACATGTAGTGTTTTAAACGACCTTTCATTACAAGGTTCCTGCAATAGTCTATTACGAACGAAGAGACTTGACGGAGGATCTCGACTTCACTGGACTTCCCAATAAAATGGATGAATCAATTCTCTGCTATGACACATCGGTTTCCTTGTAAGTCTCGTCCCATGCAGACTCCATCGTCGCGACAGACAGATGACAGCTTCTTAGAAACCGCGATCCTCATCTTATCAAGCACGAGGTTCTACAACCGAATGAACTGCCTCGCCCGGGGACTTTTGTTGCCATCGATGCTGAATTCGTGTTAATGCAACAAGTTTGACCTATTTTTGCCTTTCATTAAAGACCATCTGACAATTCTGGTATAGGAGGAGACAGAGTTTCGATCGGACGGGTCAAAGAAAGTCCTTCGACCTGCACGACTGAGCTTAGCACGAGTCTCTGTGTTACGCGGTGATGGGCCAAAACAGGGCCTACCTTTCATCGATGATCACATACACACAAGCGAGGTTATCGTTGACTATTTGACTGAGTTTTCGGGCATTAAATGTATGATACTGCTATTCACCTGCACCTTTTAATCTCTCATATCATCTGCCACAGTTGGTGATCTGGACCCTCACATATCTCGGCATACGCTTACACCTCTGAAACTTGTGTACAAGAAGCTCCGCTTGCTTGTCGATAGTGGTTGTGTTTTCATCGGTCATGGACTCTCTAAAGATTTTCGAATCATCAGTGAGTTACATCTGAACATCCCCTCATAACTCCTGTTTAACGAGTCTTTCTGCATCAGATATCTTCGTTCCACCTGAACAGGTCATTGACACAGTCGATCTATACTTCCTCAAAGCACGGCAACGTCGACTATCGTTACGTTTCCTGTCCTGGTTTGTGCTGCATGAAAACATACAAACAGAGACGCACGACTCCATTGAAGACGCTCGATCTGCACTGAACCTTTACAAGGCTTACAACGAATTTGAAGAAAATGAAACTTTCGATCAGAAATTAGAGGAGTTGTATGCAGAAGGTCGGCTTTATGTGAGTCAAACGTCCGGTTTTCTATCGTTTGTTGTACCAACCATTATCTCGACGCTTCAGAACTTCAAACCTCCACAGCCTCTGGATAGTAGCCCAGCGCCTGATACAGATAGATCAGCCTCTCCAGGATTCTCGACGCCACAAAGTGGCAGTGGCCAGTCAGGCAACGCGTCAATGCTTAATTACACACCGAATTGGCGTCGTTAAGACCCTGCATTGCTATATACTTCAATATTATATATCCTTTTCAGATATTTTCAATTTGGAAGAGGGTATGAGAGTGATTCCTGGGTTAGATGTCAAAGTCGTCGTCTATATCTCTTCTCCTTTGATACTGAAGAAAAATCAAAAACAACAGGATGTAAAATATAAATTCTGCGTACCACGATGGTTGACTTCTTGGCTGTGTTCTTTCCTTGAACTTCTTCCATCTTGCGACACCCGTTAGTTTTGACGACTATGATGACATCACGACATAAAATCACCTGCTCAAGCAGCTCGATGAACTGATCTTCCGACACCCTCCCTCGCAATTGGCCACTTTTTGCCATTCTGAAAAGGATCTCCTCGATCTGTTTCGATCGCTCAGGGCTCACTAACGCAATCCTTGATACTGTATTGGTTATCATTAGCAGATCAATAGATCGCGAATTCCTTGAGCTTTGCGGAGACTTACGCCGTTCTCGAGCAGCAGGATCCAACACGGTCGACATCAGGTCTCGTTTCATTTGTTCTTCTTGAGCACGTTTGGCCTCCTCTTCCCCACCCTGCTGCGAGCCTTTATTGGATGTTGCGTCTCTTAACTGGTTGAGTCCTTCCATAGTAGATGAATATTGGTGTGAATAGCTACGAGAACCCGTAAGACCGGTCGAGGTCCAGATTCCCGAGATTACGTCAGACGATCGATCAGCGTGGTTTGCTTGTAGACCAAACAACGCGTCGCGTCCACCTTCGCCAGTCCAGCCAGTCACGTCACAACCCCATCTACAAGTTTACTCATTTTTTTCCATGCCGAAGGACTCTTCCAAGTCTTCTGAAGGCGGCAAAGTTATGCTAAAGACAGGGCGTAGCCGCCTACTCAGCGCCGCTCCTACTATCAAAAAAGTTTTGTGAGTATGGTTCTTTACGGGAGCAGTGGCCATCGAGATTGAGATGTTCTCGTTGCCCAGATCATCCAAGACAGTTAATAGTAGCACCGCTACTGCTGCTGATACTTTATCAGCTCCAGCTATAATAGACATCGAACAACGCCTGGCGTGTTTAGAGAAAGAGACTATGGGGGTGTCATGGTTCGAGGTGCTGAAGCCTGAATTTGGGAAAAGTTACTTTTTGAAGGTCAGTTACACTCTTCTTTTTCCTTCACTCACATGATTTGCTCATTCTCTCTCTGAATAGTTGAAAACTTTCCTACTTGAAGAACACCGTTCTCACGTAGTCTACCCCCCGCGTACGTTTGCATCTGCATCCTCTATTCTTCATCCATGGAAAACTTCGTTTCCTTTACGATATAGTGAAAGATGTGTACTCATGGTCGAAATTGACACCACTCAACCAGGTCAAGGTCATCATCCTTGGTCAGGTCTGTCTGTCTTAATTGTCGGGTCCTCGTAAATTTCTCTCAACAAGACGCTCACAGGACCCTTATCACAACGTAGGGCAAGCCCACGGTACGTTTCCTAGTCAAATCTCTGTCCTGTCCCTGTCATTAAAAGTTCTGAAACCAGGCCTATCGTTTTCCGTACTCCCCCCGACCAAGCCTCCAGGATCGCTCAAAAACATATACAAGCAGCTAACCCTCGATTACCCAGACTTCATCCCTCCAGCCACAGGGCACGTATCCTCTCCCCCCCCGTTTCATCATGAGACCCCCTCAACTGAACTCTCCATTCCAGAGACTTGAGCGCCCTAGCCAAACAGGGCGTCTTGTGGCTGAACACGAGCCTCACGGTACGTGCACACAAGGCGGGGACGCACGCTAATAAGGGCTGGGAGACGTTCACTGCACAGGTTATTCGAGCTGTCATGGATGAGAATAAAAAAAGGAAGACAGGAAAGGGTCTTGTGTTCATGGCTTGGGGTCTTCCTGCCCAGAAAACCTGCGCAAAGCTTGGGATTGATGAAGTGGGTTCTCGTTTGCATAAGTATGCGATGCAATTCGACTGACTGCTGCTTTCAGAACGAACATCTCATTCTCAAGTGCGTTCTGAACGTATTTTACCGACCGGGTTTCTGGGAGCGCTGATTTATTATGTCTGAATCTTTTAGGTCTGCGCATCCTTCGCCGCTTTCAGCACATAGAGGGTTTATAGGAAACGGCCATTTCCGCCTGGCTAATAAATGGCTGAAGGAGAGGTCTGGGGAAGAGTCTCAGATTGACTGGATGGTTTTGAGTCGTTCAAGAGAAAGGATTCTGAATGAATGAATGAAATAAATATAGTGTCCTACCGACTTATACCATGTATTGATTGTCCAAATGTACATAAATTTATATATCATCCGGGGAGTGGCTAGTAATAAAGATAGACCCTAGAGATTCGCATTACCATTCATCCCGCCCTCCGCATTCGCAACCATCTTTTCAATCTCTGCTCTTATTTCCCGGAGATTGGTCTTGAGCGTCTTGACGTCCTCGAACTTGCGATGGGCTTTGGCTTCCTCCACAAAGGACTCGAGAAGCGCTTCTTGCTCAAGCAGGGGTTGTAGCGCCATGGCCATTTCGGAATCGGGATCGACGTGGTGTTCGGGGGCGTCGTTGTTGCCGTTGCCGTTACCGTTGGGAGCAGGAGCCGAAGTCTTGGGGAGCAACTTTTTGGGTGTTGGGAGCGACTGGGAGGTGTGAGATGGGGTTGATAAGCACAAAGACTACTGCTGACCTGGAGTGGAAACATGTTCTTCTGGAGGAATAGGCTTGCGCGGTTTAGGATGGAGGATTGGACTTGGTCAGCTGAACTTCCCGGTGGGCAAGGTAACTTGCGTATTCGCTTCGCGAGCGCGTCGTATTGAGCAAAGGCTTCTAGAAGTCGTTTGCGAGATATTGACGCTTCTTTGGTTGGTTGGTCGTTATGGCTGTAGTGGTTTAGTTTGGTTCCGGAGGATGAGTACTTCAAGTTACCTTAGGCTGAGAACAAGTTCTTGGAATTGGGGAAGAGATTCTTCAATCTCTTGTTCGAGGGCGATGAAAGCCTGGAGGTATATTCTTGAGTAAAGGGAGTTGTTGATGGAGAGATGCTACTAGCCTCGTAGAGTTTGGTGAATGTTGGTATGTGAGTAATTTCATATTGGTATTGTTGTCGTCTAGGCGAGAATAAGACAACGATTTGAGGTAGGGAATGAGGACTTACAAGAGTATTGGGCGGCAAGTCCTGCATATTCTGACGCCCTTTAGAAACTTGTCCTCTGCAGCAGGCCCGCCTTTTCCTGGAACGTGGGGGGCACCGTTATCGAGTGGTTTTCTTCTGACTCCATAGTCGACACCCTCGTCTACTTGCTCTATTCGTCTGGTCTTTGGATCGACGACGAAGAGTAAGGAGCAAGGGGCGGGGCGATGTGGGTGTTTGACGGGGAGGGAGCAGATGATTTGACCACATAGTCGACAATGATGTTTGCGGTTTGTGAGAGGGTGAAAGGATGTTCTGGAGGGATTGTTAGAAATGAAGGTGGGAATGAGAAATGAATAGCGTACGTGCAAAGGGGGCATTTAGTGACATCAGCATCTTCCTGCCATGGTGTTATTCTCTGTTCGGCAGCTAGAGGAGGGAGATTAGAGTGATAGAATAGGAGATGAAAGAAAGGGACGTACCCCGTATATCGTGAAGGTCACGATTGCCAATGACACCTCGAAAGAGACCGCCTGGGTCTGAAATGTTGATCTTCCTAATGTCGAAATCAAAAAAGGATGAAGCTCTGCGATGATCAGGTTGGGCGGAGAGAGGTCGGCGAGGCAGGGAGTCGTCCTCGGAAGGAAAGTGGAGGTCGATCAACTTTTCGAATCTCCTTTGGAGCTTTGTGCGCTCTACGCGCTTCATTCCTGTTGGACCGTGAGGGTCATTGGGGTCGCCGTCGCGCTTCAAGCGGCGGAGGGCAAGGAATTCGTCAGTGAGGGGACGATAGAGGCCCTTTGGCTGAAACCCGGGGCGGTAGGGCGCTTGAGGACGCTGTGAGGGCGTAGAAGTGGCTGAACGAGAGTGTGTATGAGAACGGAGTGGGGGTGTAGAGGTAACAGAACGAGAGGGGACATGGGAACGTTGTGGAGGAGGGGAAGCAGTTGCGCTGCGGGAAGAAGTGGAGATTACGGGCGGGGCGGGAGAAGGTTGATTTGGGAGTGGATCGGAGTGGGTAGGAAGTGGAGATGGTGCAGGAGTGGGAGAGGCAGGGAGAGAGTGATTGGGAGACTGGGCAGCTAGTGGAGACACGGGGAGAGGTGGACGGCGAGGAATTCGGCGGAATGTAGAAGTTTGTTTTGGTGGAGTAACGTGCTGGGACAGAGTTGGATGAGAAGGACTTTGTGAAGAAGGACTTGGTGCAGAAGGACTTGGTGAGGAAATAACAGGGCCAGGTGAGGAAATAACAGGGCTAGGTAGAGAAACTGGGCTAGGTTGGACTGCAACTGGGCTAGGTGAGCCTACAACTGGGCTAGGTGAGCCTACAACCGAGCTAGGTGAGCCTACAACTGGACTAGGTGAGCCTACAACTAGGCCTACAACCGACAGAGTCTGGGATTGACGCTTGGACTAGTAATGTCAGCGTAGCAAGAGCTCTCTGTCTCAATTACTCACTCGATATGCTTGGTAGGGTACTCCGTCCGTCATTATAGCTTCTGTCACTCAGTCACACTCTATATCATGTCTGCATCCTCCGGCATCACCATCGCCCCAGATCTCCCCCAAGTCTTTCTCTCTGCTCACAACCCACGCTTCATCAAGGTGTCCATCCGCAATGGTCTATTTTTCATTCCTTCAATCTACTCCATCTCCTCATCCATTCCCCAGAACTTCTCGTCCACGATCTCACTATAACTGCCGTTGCTTCCTTCGATCATGATCTTGCCCTCTTGCAGGACATCCTAGAAGACAATGTCCCTGCCTACATCCTTGCAAAGCTTTCCCAGTCTGACTGGCTAGCCATCTCCTACGTTCCCGATTCCGCCAAAGTCAGAGACAAGGTACCCCCATCCTTTCCTCATTAATCGCCCCTCACCTCCATCCAGATGCTTTACGCGTCAACACGCGCGTCTCTCCTAAAAGCTCTCGGATCCACCCTATTCACAGATTCAATCTTTGCAACCAGCAAGGCAGATCTCACTCCAGAGGCCTATGCATCCCACAGACGCCATATCACCGCTCCCAAACCACTCTCTGCCCGCGAACAAGAGATCGCAGATGTTCGTGCTGCTGAATCTGGTGGCGCCTATGAAGGCAGTCGTGCTAGAGTCAATCACATCGGCACCGGTGTTGGTTTGCATTGGTCTCAGCAGCTCCAAGACGCCGTCACCCAACTGGCCCAACCCGAACACGCCGCGATCGTCATTATCGTTGGTCTCTCCCACTCCTATCAAAAACCTTTGCCTCACCATTTCCTTAGGAAATCGATAGAGCGACAGAGACACTCCTCGTAAAGTCTTCTTCTGAAGCGACCGTCGACACCCTCGCCACTCTCTTGCCCCAATCCCAACCTTCTTACGCGTTATTTGCCTGGCCACACCCCCCATCCCGTGAAATAGGTGCCTTGTCAAATCTCCCATTCTGCTACCGACTAACTCTCCCCAGTGTTCATCTACTCATGCCCTTCGAGCTCCCCGATCAAGGACCGAATGATCTACTCGTCCGGCGTGTCCTCCACATACGAAGCCGCCAAATTGTTGTTGGCTACTGCTGCTCCCGCTGCCCGCATCGCGTCTCGCAAGATTGAGACTTCAGATCCCACTGAGTTGGACGAATCATATCTGAGGTCCGAGCTGGGATTGGGTGCCGCAACGAATGATCAGCAGGGAGCTGTCAGTGTGACAGAGGAGAAGAAGGCATTTGCAAGGCCCAGGGGGCCTGCAAGAAAACGTTGAGTTGTATGTACGTTAGACATGTAGCTGCTGCACTACTTACTGCAGTGACGAACTTGAGAAGCACCCGCTGAATTGAAAGAGGTAAATAAACTCTTATAGGATCCTACACATCCCTATCTTATGTCGCAAGATCTCCGGCCCGGGGGCCCGTGATCTCCCCGTCGAGAAGGAGTCAAGGACCGTCAAATTTGAAATATATAAAACGTGCACCGTGCAGGCGTCGCACATATTTCTAATTACCCTCTCGACACCATCATGACAACCACAGAAGCCCGAGCCATCGCCGTATATTGCGCCTCATCCGTGGGCAGACAGCAAGCGCATACCAATGCAGCCTCATGTGCGTCCCTTGAACGATAACGATAAGTATGAGATCCTGAGCGAGTGGATCCTGAATCCCAATCAGCCGTGGGACGCGCCCTGGCCGCGCAGAATCGCCCCCTCGTGTATGGAGGCGGGATGCAAGGACTGATGGGCGTCGTCTGTGATGCTGTACTAAAGGCGGGTGGGGAGGTCACTGGCATCATCCCGTACGCCATGCACGCTGCTGGCGGCGAAGGCGACAAGTCTACCGGTTCTGCGCATGTGATCCTTGGAGACTCGGATAATCCAAAGGTGGGGTGGTGGTTTCTCGCCCGGTGGCGCATATCTATTCTGAGATATTGTTCTATCTACAGATGCAGACTGTGAGAAATGGAGTGTAGTGTGCTGGGGCTACTGATGATGGTGTTTGTAGATTGTCGTGGATTCTATGCATGAGAGGAAGGTGGAGATGGCTAGGCGTTCGGCTGGGTTCATTGGGTTGCCTGGTGGGTTTGGCACTTTTGAAGAGGTGAGGTATTTTTATATTTGAGAGGCGAAGAAGATCCAAGGCGTTGATGCATATCAGGTCTTTGAAGTCATCACTTGGACCCAAGTTGGTATTCATAACAAACGTAATTCACCGAGACATCCCTATATGTTTGATGTTGACTGAGTACACACATTCGCAGCCGTCGTCCTTCTCAACGTCCTGTCCTATTATGATCCGATCCGCAAACTCATCGACAACGGCATCGAAGAGGGGTATATCAACCCTAGTAACAGAAAACTCATCGTCTTTGTGGATGGGCCTTCTGCTCCTGAAGAGCACGTGGATTTTGATTGGGGCACAGCGGCACTCGAGGCCATTGAAAGTTGGCAAGGCGATAATTTCAAAAGACTCTTTAATTGGACGCAACGAAGGGATGGATCCTCGTCGGGGGCTCTCGCCTCTACATGAGGAACAAATATATATTGTCGGGTTTTTAAACGATGTCGACATGTATAGCCCGGCAATAGATAGCACGATGCGAGATGTCTGAACTTAGGAGGCGGGCGCAGGAGCCGGCGCCACATGTTGCCCCATTGTTGGCTCGATGACACGGGTGGCATCCATGAATAAATTGATATCCTCTTCAGTAACTTTCGCTTTCCGCTGAGGCGCTCAAGATGAGCAATGGTCATATGACGAGATGAAACGAAGTGTATTTACCTCTTGGAAATCAGCCACAAATTGCTGCAAAAGTCCAATGCATCTCGCCTTTAATTGTCCAGTGAGCAGGTTTCCTGCCCGATAGTCCTGTTGATTGCATTAACTGAATGTAGTTTGTCCGTAAGCGAACTGCATACCTTTCCAAGCTGCTCCAGTTCAGCATCATCTTCCAAAAAGAACGTAAGGTATTGATAGCTAACATCAACATCAGTATCCCCTCCAAGGCGTCTATGTTCTTCTTCGGTCTCCCGTCCGCCAGAAAATCCATGTTTATTAATTTTGTTCTTTATTTGGGATGGTTTATCGCTCATGTAGATGCTGCTGTTAGGGTCGCTGGCACTCATTTTTGTTTGAGGGCCCTGCAAAGCGGGGAAAAACTTTGCGTGAAGAAGAGTGGGTTTCTGATACTTGAGCTTCTGCGCGACGTCCCGCGTCAGACGGAAGTACGGGTCTTGGTCGATGGCACATGGGATTAGGCACGGAGAGGTGGTCGCGGTCCCGAATATTTGTGGGAAGGAGTTGGAAAAAGATGGAGCTGCCTGTATTGCTGCAAAGTGGATTTTGCCGATGTTGTCGCTAGGTTTTCAGCAGTTAGAATGACGAGAAGGTTTGATGAAAGATTTATGACCCTACGACTCGGAGAACCCAAACGTGGCTTTGGCTTGACTGTATGTGATCTGTCGAGAGATTCTGGAGACGTTTTGATAGAAAGGACCTCCCATGAAGTCGTAGTTGCTGAAGATGAAGGTCTTCTTGACGTCGAACCCGACTGCGATGATGTCACGAGCATTTTGTCTTGCAAAGGCTCTGGTTTGTTCTACCTTGAGTTCGTGCTTGAAGAGAAACTTTTCATCGTCTAAATATATATGAATTCCATCCCACAGAGCAACCGATAATCTTACCGGTAAGCTGAACTACCAATGGCACGTCGAAGACATCCTGCAACCACCTGAAATTATCAACGCCCTATTCCTCGGTCAATGTAAAGGGCTCACTTTGTGAAAACGAAAGGAATCATGTGTCCTAAATGCATACTATCGCTGCTAGGACCACGCCCCGTGTACAGGAAGAAGGGTTTGCCCTGTTCGTAACGATCTAGGATCTTGTCGAATTCTCTGGTTGTATGGACAGTAAGATAAGAAGTAAGGACAAACCATAAGACTCACCTATGCGAGAAAAACATTCCTCTACGCAGAAATACATGGGGACGTTTTCCGGTCAACCTTTCAAACCGAGCCAATAATGCATCATCTATCCTGCGTGTGCCAAATTGATCGATGAGTTTGTCATAGTCAATGGCTTGCTGTTTTCCGTCAGCAGAAACAGAGCCTTGGACGTCCCAAGGGGTGACGACTTGATCAGCAGATGAACCTTCAGCGACTGCCTTTGAAGCAAGGGTCCTAATGGCGAAAATGTGGTGGTCAGTTTGATTGGATATAGGTGCATCGCGTGTTCTGCTTACTCTGAGAGATTCAGTGAGTCAAGAGTGGAAGCAGCTTGGTCTACTTCAGCCATGCCGTCGCAATAGAAGATTACTTGGAAGATCAATGGCAATCTTAATCTTGCCAGTGACTCGATCTCTCGATCTCAGCCACGTGGTTATCAGATAACAATCCTTCTAATTGTTTGCCCGAGGCTCGTCCATGCACATCTTCTTGCATAAATTCAAGCCGTTATCCAACGCATCCTGACAGATGGGGGTAGGTACGATGAAAAGGATGCATCATCATGGCCACTGGCAAGTGGACACAAAGTCAGATTCAAATTTGCCAAACTTAGGCTGTGACCACACTGGCGTGCAAACAGATGCAACGTGAGAAACAAATAGGTTGCTCTGCCTCATTGACCGCGTTCCAAAGTCTTTCTCTTCGACAGCCAAACCCCCAGCACCTCACAAAATCTTTTGTTCTTCATCTCACATCTTTCAATGGCCTCGTCTAGACCCCACTCTCACCCATCCTTACCGGCTCCTGTAGTTCATGCTGGTTTTTCGGTCTCTCAATCTAAATCGCATGTCCTTGCTGGGGTCCAAGACGCGTACTGGAGCGACGACGAAGCGGTAGGCAAACTTCAACCTATTTGACGTCACGTTTGATACGATCCTCTATAAAAAAAAATTCCAGGAGGACGCGGAGTGCCCTTTATGCCTGGAGGAAATGGATATATCCGACCTCAATTTTAAACCCTGCATATGTGGCTACCAAGTACAATCCCCGTTTCCCCTCCGTCACTGCATCTCTGATATGTCTTTTTTTCTAGATCTGTCGATTCTGCTGGCATCACATCAAAGAGAATCTCAATAAGCGATGCCCCGCGTGTCGGCGCGTATACACCGACGATGGTATAGAGTTCAAGCCCATTGCCACTCAAGAGTTTGTTTTGTTTTTCTCTCTTCTGTTTTTTCTTCTTTCTTTCTGATGGGCTATTGTCTTGACTAGTCATAAGCGTCTCACCCAACAGAAGAAGCAGCGAGAACGCGAACGCAAGGAGCTCGATAGCCTGGGCAGACGCCACCTTGCAAACGTTCGTGTAGTTCAACGCAATGTCGTCTACGTCGTGGGCATCGGTCCAAGGTTTGCAAAGGAAGAAGTACGCATGTTCAAGTATCATAGCAGTAACACGAATCTCACCTGCTCAACAGCTCATTTCTACCCTTCGCTCTAATGAATACTTTGGTCAATACGGCAAGATAACCAAAATTCTCCTTGTCAAGCGCACCCCATCGGGTGGCGGTGAGCCGGTCGTCGGACTGTACATTACGTATCATAGAAGGGAGGACGCCGCCCGTGCAATCGCTGCTGTCGACGGCACTCCTTCGACCGGTGGTGCGAGAGGTGATGTAATGCGGGCCAGCTATGGGACTACCAAATACTGCATGTCTTTTCTGCGCGGGGTCTCTTGTAACGATCATAGTTGCATGAATCTCCATGAATGGGGCGATGAGAAGGATTGTTTCACGAAAGAGGACCTCACGACACTGTGCGCCATCCTACGTTTGACGTTGCCATACTTACTTACACTTTTCTGTTTTCCAGAAAACATACCATGAAGACTACCGAGAGCAGAACGAGGAGTACTGTGATTGCTCACAAGAAAGGCGATGAACATGATGGTAAATTTTTAGCGCGTTGTCATGCTTGCTATTCCCCGCTAAAGTGAATTTTCAACAGCTGGCCTTCCCCGCGCTGCTTCTTGGGCCCAAAAGCCTACGAGCTTCCAATCGTCTAACATAACAACAAGTAATCACGCCTCTAGTTCGGCAACTCGTCAACCGAGGCGCGGTGCAGTCGTGCGCCAATCTCGAAATACCCAAAGCATCGAAAGCCGTGCAAATACGACTGTCTCTCGGAGCTCCAATCAAGATCCCAAATCAGCCACGTCTACAAAGGCAGCTCCCGTATCCTCACGCCCCACGACGCCTTCGTCTCTCATACCGCAAAGGGTTACTTCTCCGGATGTTAAGGAATCCAAAAGTAAAGCCAAAATGGAACCGATACCCCCACCACCATCTCATTCTCCTGACTCATCAGTTCGTACTGACGGGCCCGAATCTGGTCCACCGAGTGTCGTGTCTCCCTCTCCGGCTCCGCGACCAACATCTACGGATGTTGTTCATATTCCATTAGCTCCGCCTACATTACCACCCGGCCTACCTGCAGTTCCCTCGGGTCTTTCTGCCCCTCCTGGCATACCTGCTCTCAGCCGCACCCCGCAGTTTGAAACAGCATCCCCCCAAACTCCTCTCCTTGCTTCACAATCTTCTTATCAAATGTCGACTGCGGCTCGTGCGCTCCTAGACGATGTCAAAGCTCGACGAGAGTCAGCATTTCCAGCAACGACAGGGATTAGTCCATTCCCAGACTTCGATCGTACTCTGCAGACTTTGAGCGGTGGCGATGATGGTGGCTTTAGCTTCAATCTGGATCCCAAGTTGGCAGGAGCTGATGCCGAGAGCCTTCCTCCTTTACCGGACTTCGATGTGGAAGCTTCTGTACCATTTCGCGGCTCGTATATCGACGTTTTCCCTGCCCTTCGCTCTGCCACACAGACGACTGGTTTCATTGTTCCTCCAGGTTTATCTTATCCTCATATGAATCGCCCCGCCTATGATACACCAGCAACAAGATCGTCTTCAAACTCTCACGGATCTGGTTCCAATTATGTTGGGTCTTTTAACCCGTTTGCTGATACAAATGAGGAGGCTGCCGGGGCGTCCCCCTTTCCTTTGAGACAACCGCAATACTCCCCTCTAGACGACGATTCGAGCAGAAAGGTATCCAGATTTGGCTTTGCCCGTGGGAAACAGAGCTCTACAACCACCTCTTCACCACTCCATGTCACCTCACCCCTTAGCAATGGCAGCAGTGATGCTCAACCGTTCTACCCTTCTACTGACGCTCTTGGACGAGCTCAGTGGCCTGTCAATGGCAGAGACTATGGTTTTGTGCATACAGGCGTCAATGGGAATTCTCCGCACCCTCAACATGTTGCGGATCCCTCGCATCTTTATGCTCAAAGCCGTTCTCAGTCTCTATTCGAGTCTGGCGTGAGCGAAGCACAACTTCGAGATCTCATACAATCAAGCCGAGATCGTGCACACTCCACCCTCGAAAATGCGACTGGTAGTGTGACTATTTCCTCTTTATCGACCTTTTTGACTCAGTAGAAGTCATTCTAGATTTGCAGCCGCCAGGGCTTAAATCAAACCCTGCACGGTTCCAGGACCCTGCCATTATGGCGGCTCGCTTCGCCACTAATACGCAAGACAGTGGCTTCAATCATATGCCTTACGGACCGCCGCCGGGACTTTCTTACCCCCAAACCGGGGCAAATGTTGGTTTGGGTGTTATAACTAACGGTCTGGATGGGACTGGATCGGCACAAGGTGAGCACAGATAGTTTTTTTTCTGAGGGGAGGGAGGTCAGTGTACCGAGTGCCGTGCTTTCTCAGTGCGGAAAATTCATTACCGGCATTGATGAATCGTCGAATGTGCGGCTCTCATCTCGTCCCCCCCTTGTGCATGGACTATTTCAACTCGCAACCCCAAACGTCACGTACAATCAATGAACTCCCCCTCCCTCCCCTTGGCATGGTGTCCACGTCTACTCCGACGCTGATTTATTTTGTTACGGGCGCCGTAGTCTCAACGACAGCCTCACCATCTCTCTCACTGGCTCTCTCCTCTGTCGATTTCCCTGCGCTAACTGCTAGTCCTGTGGAAACCAGCCCTCAGGAGGAAGTTGCCCCAACAGAGGACGGCACAATTCAGCTAGATGTTAAGGCTCGTGAAAAGGCCGAGCGCAAGGCTGCCAAGAAAGCGGCTGCGACTGAGAAGGCGGCGGAGCGGCAACGGATGGCCCAAGAAAAGGCTACGATCAGAGCAGCCGAACGAGCAAAGGCGGCCCTCGAGAGACAGGCTGAAAAGGAAAAGGCGCTAATACAGAAGGAAAAGGCACTGGCCATCAAAGCGCAGGAGAAAGCGGCTAAGGATCAGGCCGATAGAGACAAGGCTGCCAGGGCGAAAGTTGAAAGTGAGCGATTGGTGAAGGAAAGGGCAGCCGAAAAGGAGAAGCAGAGCGAGAACGATGCCCATCTTAGGAAAAAACAGTTTGAGGAAAAACGTTCGGAGCATGCCTCAAAATCTTCTCGTCAACTCGTTCCAAAACAGGTTACCACCCTCGCGCTGAAGCCGTCAGAACCTGAGGCCCAGGTTCCATTGCTATCCAAAAAACCAAAGAAAAACAAACCTACAATGAAACCTGTCAGGGTACTGAAGGAGGAGGGGCCGGTAGCTGATGAAGGGGTCACGATTCCGTCCATGCCAAATTCGGAAGCACACCTTGTTGCTACCACCGACTCTAGTACTAACAACTCACGTGCTCATTCTTTGGATCGCAATGCGCCCACATCAATCGAGGACCTCCTAGAGGACATCGACATATTGAATCCTGCGATGGACCTCCCCAATCATCCGTTCTTTGATACTCGCAAACTAAGCCCCGCGGCTACAGTGCCTCTTGAGTATGGTCCTCTAGTCCATGCCTTGTCGGCGTTATCCGTCGGTGGAGGATCCTTTGCCAACAATATGCCTTCGGGGTCCATTGATAACGCTGTATCGTCCTTCCAACAGTTGCTGGAAACGCTAACACAAACTATTTCGGATCTCCTACGTCTCCTCCCTCGCACTACCTGGGACGATAGTTCCTCCTTTGACGGTGTATTGCGTGATATGCTCAAAGGCGACGACTTCCTTGATGACGGTGGTGATGATGGGCACGGTAAGGAGGATGAAGTTGCAGCTCTCACTTTGGCGCTCGAACGCCGAGCTCGCTGGATGGAAGTCCAATTATCGAAGCTGGAGGAGTTACATCGGGATATCAACACTGCTGCCGTTCGGGCCGTCCTCTCTTTCAACGATAATGGTTGGGATCGACACGCTTTTCTTCCTCGTGTCGGTCACACACTGCGTCGCTTCGACAGCATTGGTTATGTGGAAGATGTTGACGGAATTGTACATCTGATGACCGCCGACGAACTAGACAAGAAACTCGCTGTGGCCAAAGAAGCGGCAGTCTTTGCGGAGACGGAGGTAAGGGAGGCAATGGAAAGGATTCAAGCAATCAGACCTGTCGGCGAAATGTGATACACCTTGGGCGAAATTTTTCACAGGGAGCTTGTTCATTGAAACATTGAAATGCAGTAGAACTTTTGTAAATGACGTAGTTGGGATAACATACATGCATACTGAGACCGAAGTCATACTAAGTTTTACGTTCGGGGGATTTCTCCTGTGCTGGGTACAGCTGCAGCTGGCATTAACGTGACGACCATAGAAGAATCATGAGCGCGTTTACCTTGCCAGGATTCATCAGGTCGAGCGGATCGATAGCACGTTTGATAACTTTCATCAGTTCGACTGTTCCTTCTCCTAACTCATCCGTTAGATATTCTTTTTTCCCGACCCCGACACCATGCTCTCCTGTACCTAATTCACCAGAGTCAGTATGCAGACGACAAGAGAGCGTGGTTATAGCTTACAAGTACCATCAAGGGCTATCGCCCTGTGTACAAGACGGTGGACTGCATCATTCACAGCGACTAATTCCTCGTCGTTTCGGAAGAGAATCAAGGCATGGAAATTCCCATCCCCAACGTGGCCAACGATTGTACCCTGGAGTCCTGAATTGGCAAGATCTTTCTTTGTCTCGTAGACGAGCTGAGGCAAACGGGACACCGGCACACTTGACAGGGTCACTTTCTGAAAAAGGTCGAGGATATGCGGTGTACACATACCAAACATCAGTTGTCCAACAGCGTGTTCCAGGATTGGCTGCCAAAGTTGACATCAGAGCATATTTACGATTCTGCCATAAATCGTCTGCCTCTTCTTCCGTGGATGCAAATTCAAAACGACTGCTGCCGTGTTTCTTTACAATAGACTGGACAGCTTTGGAAGTGTTCTGAATCGATGAAGGGTCGCCTTGGATCTTGAAAAATAAAGTGTCTTCAACAGGATAAGGATTGTTAATAAAACCGGCGGTGTTGATCGCCTTCATCACTGAAAGCCTCAGCGTGAGATTGGCACTGGGAATTGTGTGTTTTGCTTACTGTGGTCATCAAGTAGCTCGACGCATTCTGCGCTGAATTCTCAATGACCGCATTAAAGCCATCAGACCGTGCTTACGAATGTGGGACCCATATGGAGTGTTGAGAATTTCCTGAACGGCGCTGACAGCATGCCCGACATCAGGAAACTGAGCCATTGCGACCTTCGTTGGCAATACAGGAGCAAGGCGAAGGGTCACTGGTAAAGGATAAACGAATGTATGAAAGAGTAATTAAAGGAGTATTACCTTCTGTTACGATGCCCAAAGTACCTTCAGCGCCAATGAAAAGTTTGGTTGTGTCGAACCCGGCAGCTGATTTCCTGGCTCTGCTACGTGTCTTGATGACCTCTCCATTAGGAAGAACAGCCGTCTGGGATAACCAGTTCAGTCTTACGAGAACGCAATGTTCAAGAGCCTTACGAGATTAAGAAACCATTCTGCTCTAGCAGTTCCATAGCGGACAGCATTGGCTTCAAGAGTTATGGTTAGCGTGAAAATAGTCAGATTAGGTTTGAACCGAATTACTTCCGCTACAACCAGTGCCTATCATCCCTCCAATAGTCTGCAAGAGGTATCAGCCAAATAAGAATGGCTTCACCGCTCTGTTCCTTACCGCACCAGGCCCTGGATCCAACTGACAGCATCAATTTTACCTCGCTTCAAAGACATATCATATGTACTCACAGGAAAGAATAGAGGTATCCCTCTTTCTTTGAGCGTCGCATTGATGTCTTCCCATCGTGCACCCGATTGACAAACCAAATCGGAATCAGATTCTGTGAAATACATAGGTTTGGTGTGATTAATACCAAAGAAACTTACGGGCAAGAATTATTACCATGAATTTCAAGGATCTGGTCCATCCCCGACATGTCCAAGCAGATACTGCCAGATGGAAACTATGTAGGGTACAATGTAAATTAAAATCAAACATGAATGTGGGCACCTACTCCGGAGGTATGGCCTTCGAGACTAGTCGCACCGCTGTAAGGGGTGATGGGCATCCTATATTTATGGGAGATGGCGACGACTTTGACAACTTCTGAAGTGGATTTTGGCCGAACCTGAACGACAACGTACATGAAAAATATAATATTAGTAGTTTGGGTGACTGACAACGACAGAATGAGGCGAAGCGGGATGATATGAATTCTCGGAAAAGCCATATGTCTTCAAAGTGTCTGGATCGGTGGAGACGTCGTTCGGACCAGGAAAGGCAGCGCGTAGCTCATCAATAGCAAATTTGGCTTCCTTACGAGACGCGTATCTTGGGGGTGGATCAGCTAGCTTTGGCTGTACACAGGTCAAAAGTCTGGAGGTAGTAGAGAGAAAGGCTACATACGAAGAAATATGAGTCGACTGCCTCTGCCGCCGCGAGAATACAGATAGCATAAACAGCTGATTGTACCAGAACTCTCTCCTCCCAGGATCTGCTAAAATGCTTAGACCAGGGATTGAAACGGGCGTAGCCTCCAGATGGTGGACCTGTAGGCGTCTTGGCCTTGTTAAAGGGTCTCACCGACTGAGACGCCAACCGGATGCTGGAGGGTGCAGTTACGCGGTGAGCGTAGGAGAATCGGAAAGAGGCGGCATGCCGCTGGAGGAGAGACCTGAGAGACATGGTGGGGTCAATTACGGGGAAGAACGAACATACTACGAGCCAAATAATGTATTTGAGCGCGTTGGACAGTGTCAGAATAGCCGAAATAACGGAACAACCAGATCGGGCCGAAACTCCACGGTTTATGTACAAATATTTTACCGCAGTTTTGCTCCACTCACTGGCAGCTGGCCTGACCTTCCATCCATGACCAGCCGCAGCGAAAAGGCACTACCTGGTGTCACTGCCAGCGATCGCAAATGTAGTCCTGAGCTACTAGACACACCTCAACCATCTGACTCCGACACCGCCACCAACTCATCCGACGAATTTGACTGGGACGACGATGAGGATTTCAAAACGCAGCAAGAAATAATCAAAGCTAAACGTGGCAGAGCCCTTTGGATGGCATTCATGAAGTTGTCAAGAATGATCCGAGTTCTCTTGGTTGGCTCGCTCGTCGCAGCCATTTTGATTACCCCGTTCATCGTGGTCAAGCTGAGATTCAAGGGTAATCCTGTCAGCGTACAAGTTCACGTTTGGTCAATATGGTTGACTGTAACATGGGCCGCGTCATGCGCCACCTACTTATTTGTCGATGCTGTTCCTCGCGTTATTCTTTCCATCGTCAATATGTTCGGTGGTCAAGTCGAGCGACTTAAACTGCAAGTCGAGGTATGCCTCTTTCTTATTGAAGTGGTTTGAATCATTCTAAGTGTATACCAGCTTGTAATGGCCGTTTCCGGCTGGCTAAAGCTGGTACTTGACATATCATGGGCATGGATAAGCTTATCCGTTATCCGTACCATCGATCATCCCCCTGGAAACTACTGGGTCATAATCAACCGTGTGATACAGGTGAATGATTTTTTCGCCGAGGGTTTTGCTTGCGAACTGAAAAAAATGTAGGCCTTATTCACCGCGAGCATCATACTTTTGGTAGAAAAGTTGTTCCTACAATTCGTGGCAATCAACTTTCACCAGAAGGCCCTTGCGGAACGACTCGAAGAGAATCGCCTTGGACTCCGAGCACTTGATAGGCTTTCAAATGCACATCCTGTGCCGAGTAAAAAATCACCATGTACCAAGCGAGGTCACAAAAGCCCTTCTGCGTCTGTCGATATTTTCAGCGCAACGGCCCGAAGCCACAAGCCTGGACAAGATAGTCGTGGGAACTCTCCAACGACAAGTAATGGGCACACCGCAATTATTGAAAAACTTAGACGCCGAAAAAACGACCCCAAACGCAAAAATAAGGCCATGGCCAGCATCATCGTCGACCAGGTATGTTTACCTCCCGTACAACCCTGTTTGCATGATACTCACATTTCTGGAGGTTGGTGGAGCTATTGGCGCTGTAGCTTTGAAGTCTTCCAAGTTCAACAGAGTGGGAGAGATAGGTGGCCTACATTCTGCTAGACGACTTGCAAGGAAATTGTTCAGTGCCCTCAGCGATGTAACCCCAGCAAGGCCCCACCTAGTTGTTGAAGGTATTGATTTGATTTGTGACCATCTTGCGCCGTTCGAGGTTGACCACAAGTTCAGACTTCTATCCTTACTTTCGCACAACAATAGAGGCTGTGAGTGAAGATTGTTTTCCAGCATGTCAAATAAATTATTTGGCTATGTAGCATGAGGCTTTTGGGTTATTTGACAAGGACGGAAATGGTGACATTTCTAAAAGGGAAATGCGAGAAGCAGTTCAAAGGATATACAGGGAGCGTAAATCACTGGCATCAAGCCTAAAGGTTAGCTACACACAACTCCACAGTGTTAAGCAAGTGTGCTGAGACTAGATTTAGGATGTTACTTCCGTAGTTGCCAAATTAGACGCAGTGCTGTTGGCGGTTGCTCTGGTGGTAATCATCTTTGTGTGCCTGCTCATTTTCAATCGAACAGACACCCTTTCTTCCCTCGTACCACTGGCGACTATCATTCTCGGGTTTTCTTTCATATTCGGACATGCAGCTCAAACGCTCTTTGAATCAGTTGAGTAAAACTGTCTTTCCCCATTTTCAATGTTGCTTACATCCTTCTGGGTAGTTAATATTCATCTTTTCGACCCATGTCTTTGACGTCGGCGATTTGGTGATGATTGACGATCAGGCAAGAATATCGATAGCTGTTGAAGCAGCGAAGCTTACACGAAGTAAACCGCTAGGTCTTATATGTTCGTGAATTTGGCCTGTTTTCTACGACATTCCGTCGAACGGATGGCCAGGAGATTATTGCACCAAATGCTCTCCTTGCAAGTTCCAAGTTGGTTCATAATTTGCGTCGCAGCAAATCCATGTGAGTTGTCAGGTTTGGTCTATGCATCGTCATTCACATAACTCCAGGTGGGAGACAACCAAATTGACGATTTCTTACGACACTCCTTTGGAAATCGTAGAACAAATCAAAATCCGGATGAACGCATATGTTACCGCCAATAACCGCGAATGGTCGGGGTGTGGTCTCAATATCGACAAAATGGAATACCAAAACGCAATCACCCTTGTTGTTGCCATGGAACGCAAGTCTTCTTCTTAATATTTGCGGCTTGTTCTGAATACAAAATTCGATACAGATCGTCCTAATTGGCAAGACTGGGGTGGGCGATGGGTACGCCGCAACTTGTTCATGCGAAATTTGAAGCAGATTTTGGAAGATCTTGACGTGAAATATACAATGCCCGTGCAACCTATACTTTCCACCCGACCATTTCAGTCCACCGCGCAGTCCTTGAACACTTTGGGAAATGCAGGCACATTCCAGCGCAGCGACTCTGGGGCGGGCAGGTCGTTACGGGAGGGCATTAGTACCTTCGCGTCTGTATAATAACGGCATACAATGGACCTCACATTTACTGTAGAATGTTACACATTGTTACATGTTGCTTTCACATGTGACTAGCACTGCTCATGAATGCATTATTATTTGAATCCGAGAAGGGCTTGCATTCTAACATTTATAAAACTACATACAATTGTCGATGTCCGCGCTGAAAATAAAGCATCAGTTCAAATTCAAGTGCAAAACGGCAAAACAAAAGGGAAAAGGAAGATCAGACATCCAAAGGAAGGTCGTTTCAACTCGCATCGTGCCGACCCCCACTTCCCATCCAGCGCACCATATGGCGGCCCACGCTCTCCATATGCCTTTTGGGTTCAGCATTGTATGAGGGGGAATGTGAATGTTCCGCATTGAAGGAGTACTCCGTTTCACCGGAGGGCACTAGAGTGGAAACTGCGAATGTAGTGATATTTCATCGTGTACGGAATCGAAGTTTAGTAGTCGACGAGGCAGAACAGACACTCACCTATATATCTAGATATCAGGGTAGATTGAATCACAAAGAAAACTGCTGAATCAATAGGTAAGCATGCGTTTATGAGAATATACAGAAGGTAATCAGACAAAAAGGCACTGGCAAGTACACTCTGCATTTTATTATGGAATGCGGATCTGTTGCGAACAGATCGGCTCTATCTCTCGTCAAGGTCGTATAGGACGGGGAAGAGAATATAAAGTCATCTTCGAAATAAATTTGTTTGAAAACCACTCACAAAATGTCTGTAACCGAGGCAAGAGCGAAGTGAGGAGGTGCGAAGTTCTCTGCACAAACTTTTTATTTCCATTCGTTGTTTGGCTTTGCTTTGTCAAATCGTCACATGATGTAACCATATTTATCTTCTCCTTAATAGGCAATTCACTTATTCTTCTCCCTGGTTCTACCTTGTCCATCTGCGGTTTCTTGGACAATCATGTACTCTGGAGCGGTGGAAGCATTTGTTGAACAAAGAGTCGCCAATCTCGCGTATGCAGTGACCTCATCTGGGTTGATAAGCATTAATAGACCTTCTAGAGCCATCTCACAACGTCGTAATGACCTGCTACGCGAAATGCATCAGCTTATACATCGCAGAAATAATCTAGGATTGGTACTTGGATACGAGGATGAAGATGAAGAGGGCCTGAATATTTTCTTGCAGAGATTCAAGGTGACAGAGAACGAGTAATACCTTCTTGTTTATATTCTTTCTTGCGCACTGACGGTGTACAAAGTACTCAGACAGGTAGCATACTTAATCTTTCCGATCACGAAACTCTCCCCAACATCTCGCCACATCCTCAATTGGCATTATCGTCCAAACAGACCCGTAGTCATCTTCTACAGGCTGCCGCACCGACAATGCAGCTTTATTCTTCTCCCTCTTTACTCCCACAGTTAAACGCGATGCCTCTAACCCTAGATCGGTCTTCGAATTCCATTGTGACAGACCCCCCCTCGACGTCTATGTTACAACAGGAAACAGACCACGGCGACGACGAGCTTGACCTCTTGAGGAAATCTCCTCGGCTACCTATTGAACCACAACGTCCGCCTAGGGGCTATCACAGAACCGTAACTCTGGCTCCGGACTCAGTGAACACTTTCAAGTTGTCGACTGAGGAGACTGCCACTGGCGCGTCTTCCGAGGCAAAAGAGAAAATAGCGACAACAGGATCTCTTCCGTCAACCTTCTCACTGGCATCGAAAATTTTGTTAATGACTTCCGTGGACTCTCAAGAATCGGTACTGAGACGACATGACGTGACCTCACCTCACATACTTGTAGATAGAGTCAAGTTGGATGATGCGGAAAATTCGAAAGGTCTCGCCGTGTTTCCAATCACTCGGCAAGCTTTTCTTCCAGCAATCCCACCCCCCGCGAAAAAACCGATCGTCGTGTCTACCACACATCCCGCTGCCGTGCCTGAACCTGGCTACGCCTTTCCTGATTCCTCTCTCCCGCAACCCACACCTCCGATATCCAAAGAGCCTCCGCAACGTCTGCATCAATTTCAACCGGAGTTCACACTTCCATCCCTCAAATCTATCAATCCTGATTTCAAAAAATCGAAATCTTTGAAGCGCAAGAGGGAGAGGGAGCGTGAAGCTGGAATCAAAGAGAGTCGAAAAGATGATTGGGCTCCAATGGGACTGAACAAGTGGGCCGCTATCGTCAATGCAAATCCTGTTTGGAAGAAGGTTGCTCGGTCAACGAAATGCTTAACTACTCGGGAATGGGCGGTATGTCTTTTTAAAAAGGTATTGACGCAATATTAACGCCGGCCAAGATTGCCATGTCTGAGCTGCGCCTGATTCGTGCCGTAGACAGAATCGAACTGCTGAAGCGTGAAGGTCGGTGGAGCTTCAGGCAACCTAAGAAACAAAGAAATATAGGCGGTGTACTGAAGACACACTGGGATCACCTTATGGACGAGATGGTGAATAGCACACTCATCTTCTAAAACTCCTTTCTTACTTTTTATGACAGAAATGGATGCGTGTTGACTTCCGCGAAGAGAGAAAGTGGAAGCTTGCTTTGGCGTACAACATATCAACGGCCGTTCTTGATTGGCATGCTGCGGCAACTATGGAAGTGCGCTTCGCTAAGGGTTTATGTGTCCGGTGGAAACCGCCATGTACTGAGAGGGCAGACCATGACATGACTGTGGGTGAGGACCCCGACCTCGATCGTAGTGCAGAAAGTGCAAAAATGGATATTGACGCCGAAGAAAACCATGAGATGGAAACGTCCCTCTTGGGCGTCGACTATGGTTCCGAGGACGAGGACGAGGACGAAGACGGCGACGGCAACGATGATAACAACGACAATAACGACGACGACGACGACGACGAGGACCGCGACTCTCGAGATATTGTTGATGCGCTCGAGCCTAGCATTTTGATCGCAGATGCTCTTGAAGAGGCTGACAAGATGAACGAATCTCGGCCAAACGGCACACAGGACCTACAGCCAAAGACTGAAGATGTGGAGGATCTTTCGGCTCTGATCAAACCGGACGAGTCTAATCGGGATACCGTGACGAACATGGATGTTGACGATGTGAAGCCCGACGCTATGTCTGGACTCAAGACGACTTCAAGTGATCCTCTATTGACATCCCAACCCACTCCCTCGTCTAACGGCGGCGATACGGACACCCTCTCTTCCACATCCCTGAAGCCAGGAAAATCTAAAGTATATGCCCCGTTTCGCGAGATCATTGCATACTCGGAAGATGACAAACTTTTCCTCGATTTGGAACAGTTCGACATGAATAAACTTGACACTTCTACTGTCAATGCCAAAGAAATGCAGCTACCCCCTCCTGGGCTGGAAGCAATATTTCCTGACCTTCACATTCTGGACTTCGATTTCACCCCTATAGTACAAAACGTCGACGGGAAGAAACGACCTGAACGAAAAGTTGATCGCGATGATCCTACTAAAAGACAAGACGACATGCTTCATACTAAGCTTTACCCTTCCGGCGATTACATGATGTCGAAAGCCACCCTCGTTGGCCCACTTTGTCCGTCAAAGAATTGGAAAAATGGACTATGGTCGACACTTGATGATAGCGCTGTCTTGGCAGAGTCCGACGTTGCTGTAAAAGTTGAAGATGGTACCAGTGGTGCGTTATTGCCTATATGCAGTCAGTCTCCTGTTGACATTGCAGCCATAGATCTGTTTGACATTCGATCAAGCAATGGACCGTCAATGACTGCCATCCAGTGGCAGGCGGCTTACATGAAGGATAAGGACACAAGGAAGCGTAGCGATCATCTCTGGAACACCGTCGACGACATCCTTCTCAAATCACTCTGTGATCGATATCCGTACAACTGGGCCCTCATTTCGGAATGTTTCAATGCGTCTCGTTTGACCATCTCGACGGATAAACGAAGCGCTCGAGACTGTTCGGATCGTTGGAAGGAAAAATGGTGCCCCCCAGAGCCACGACGACCCCAGGAGACTGCCTCGGTGGCTGAGGCCACACCTCCGCCGTCTTCCAGTCAAATGACCACTCGTGGCGTCAAGCGACTTGCAAGCGCCAGTGTTTCGGGTGGTCTTCCAGGAGGGAGCCTGCCAGATGGTAGCGAGCCGCGGAAGAAACGACGTCATGCTTTAGTTCTGGACACGATTCGGAAGGCTGGCAAGAAGCGTGCTGATGCGTTACAAAAATTACAATGTAAGTGGGGTCTTATCTTGAACATATTTCCAAAGTGCCACTTTATTGATTTCAGCAGCTCAGCGAAAGGCGCCCGGTGTTCACGAGACGCACGCGCAGTATAGTAAACTTCCCAAACGAACGCCAGCAGAACTGAGTCGTGCAAAAGCCGAAAAAGAGGCTCTGCAACTTCAAGAAATACAACAGGCTCGCAAGAGGCAAGAAGAAGCACGAAACCGAATCAGCAACGGGCAAGGACCTCAGGTATGGTTTTATCGTAGCTTGCTATTGTGAATCAAGCTTCAAATTCAAAGCAGGTAGCACCACAACAAGCGCAACAGGCGCCACAACCGCAAACGCAACAAACTACTTCCGCCGTACAACGGGCTGTTGGCATACCATCCCAGACTGTACCACAGATTCGGAATCAGGTGAACATTTCGCAACAGCAGAGGACGAACACGCCGATTATGCAAGCCAATCGTCTCACCCAGCAGCAACTACTTCAAGCTCAAGTTCGCGCGGTTCAGGCTCAACAGCAGCATCTTGCTCATGCACAAACTCAGATTCAGTCTAACGGCGTCAACGCTGCGAATGGCCCTTTGCCTGCTGGTAATACTCATTTGTCACAGTCATATGTGACCCGAGATGTTACCCTATCCGTTTCACCTCCCCACAATTCTGCGGTGGCGTCCGCAGTCAATTCGCCTCGGCCACCGTCTGCCCAAGCACAAGTACATCCGATACCAATGCAAGTGCCGGGAAATCCAGGAACGCGTGGGACGTATTATTTGCCAAACATCCCAAACGTTCAAGGCTACACTACGGAGCAACTTCAGTCTGCCCTTCGTCTAACACAAGTAAGAGCCTCCATTATTTTCGCAATGCAACCTGACGAGACGGAAAGCACCCACAGCAACAAGCACAGCAAGGATTTCCAAATCAGTCGTAGAGAATATCAACCCATAGACGTGATGTTGCGGGCGCTACCTAGTACATTATCATACATATTGACAAGACTTTGCGGTGCAAATTGCCCGCACAAGAGTGATGGAGTGCATGATTTTGATGTCTCGGCGCCCTATGATACCAAAATAGGAATAGACTGCAAAATAATAGATCGGCTTGTCTCTCCTTCCCCCCACGGCCTTTTGCTGCCTTGACACCCCCCCTTGTCTCCTGCCTCCATCCTTCCCGTTGCTACGCTCCTTTGATAGACAGGACGCCATCTTCAGCGTGGGCGCTGCTGCTGTTTTGAGGTGAACGCCTATACTTATCGTGCCATGTTGTGTCCTCGTGTTCAACTTTTACTAACTCACCGCAGCATCTTCCTCTCAAATTTTCCTCTCCATGGCCTCCAACATCCAGGGCAATGTCAGCTATGATCCTTTACCGTTGACCAGCGACGACCCACCTACCCACCTCTACAATGCCCCACCGTCCCCGTCTTCCGCCTCCTTTCATACCCCGCAGTTCAACCCAACTGACCTTGGCGTTGATTCTGCAGGCTTTCCTGTCAGTGCTACTCAACCGCGCTTCCTTGGCGCTGCACTTTATGACGATGCTGGCGCTCCGCAGATTCGCAATTCCTATGCATCTACACATAATACCAGCCCCTCGGGAGGTGGCTCTGAATATAACGGATCTGTATATGCACTCAATGATACCCTCGGTGCCAGCCCACTAAGCCATGGTCCCTATGCCGGTGGTTATAGGGATGATCCAAGTGATTCTTTAGGCGACCTTCCTATGTCGCCTATGGGTCCGTCGCAGAGCCGGTTCATGGAGGAGAAACGCGCAGTATACGCACCACCCGCTGCAAAATCGAAACGCAATATTGTCATCCTCGCCGTACTCGCTGCACTCATCCTTGCCATAATAGCAGTCGTCATCCCCGTCTATTTTACGATAATAAAACCGAACAATGATAAAAGCTCGTCTGATAACGAATCTTCAGGGTCCACCGCAGCGAGTCCTGGAGCAACAACTACCAGCAATGGCAAGCCTGCAGTGGCTACAGTTGTTACGGGTGGAAATGGGAGCACGGTCACAATGGACGACGGTTCTACCTTTATATATATCAACCCTTTCGGTGGATACTGGTATTGGGATGAGAACGACCCGTTCAATGATGGTGCAAGAGCTCAGTCTTGGTCTCCAGCTCTGAATGAAACGTTTGAATACGGAATTGACCAAGTTCGAGGGTAAGTCTTCAGGTATATAGTCCATCCTCTCTTTTTCACGTCAGGCTAACAGGGTCAACCTTGGCGGATGGCTGAATACTGAACCTGTATGTTATGATCTCTATGGCATTTAACAGTTGCTGATTATATCGCAGTTCATGCAAGCTACCCCCTTCTCATGATTTTCCCTTGGCAACTTACAAGCATTATCAAACAGATCACCTGCTCTTTTCGAACCATACCTGTCAAACGTGCAACCGGCAGTTGATGAATGGACTCTGAGCGAAGCCATGAGGAACGATAGCGCTAACGGAGGGATCAACCAGCTAGAAACTCATTATAATACATTCATCGTGTGTGGTGCTGTCTGTTCTTGTGTCTGTTTCTCATTTGACCTCTTTCAGACGGAATTAGACTTTGCCCAGATCGCTGGCGCAGGTCTTAACTATGTGCGGATACCGATTGGATACTGGGCAATCGAAGTGCGCGATGACGAACCGTTTTTGGGACAAGTATCATGGACGTAAGCTATGTTAGATCGTGGCCGTTTTAAACTTACTCTTACTGTTAATGTTGCGCAGATATTTCTTGAAAGCCATCAAGTGGGCCAGAAAGTATGGCATACGTATCAACCTCGATCTTCATGCTGTACCTGGAAGCCAGAATGGATGGAATCACTCAGGCCGCTTAGGAACGATTAATTTTTTAAATGGTCCTATGGGCTACGCAAATGCTCAACGAACTCTCGACTACATTCGTATCCTTGCAGAGTTTATTTCGCAACCCCAGTATAGTGGTGTCGTGACCATGTTTGGAATTCTCAACGAGCCTCAAGGCACTACTATCGGTCAGTCCGCCTTGGAGGTATTGTGAGTTATTTCGCCAAATAGACTAGTTGGTCTTCGTTGATTCGTCTTCAGTTATATGGCAGCATACGACGTTGTACGCAATGCTGGAGGCATTGGACAAAACAATGGGCCCTTCATTTCTTTCCACGATGGATTCTTTTCTCGCAGCTCATGGGCCGGTGTCTATCCCAATGCAGATCGCATGAGCATTGACACCCATCCGTACTTGTGTTTCGGCACCCAATCTGTTGCTCCTATATCTTCCTACGCGACCACACCATGTACGACCTGGGGTGGTCTTGTGAATAATTCGATGGCCGCTTTGGGTCTTACCACTGCTGGTGAATTCAGCAATGCCGTCACGGATTGCGGACTGTGGCTTAATGGCGTCAACCTCGGCACCAGATATGAGGGAACGTATCCTGGTTCGGGCGCTGCCGTAGGTAATTGTTCGACCGTGATCGACTGGCAGAATTGGTCTGCTGCTACAAAGACGGCCACCCTTAATTTTGCCTTGGCCAGCATGGATGCCCTTCAGGTTTGGGAGCTTTTTCTAGTATCTCGTTTGGAACTGACACAACTTCCCTCAGGACTACTTCTTCTGGACATGGAAAATTGGCAATTCGAGCATAACTGGGACAGTTGGATCTCCTCATTGGTCGTATCAGCTTGGACTTGAGAATGGGTGGATGCCTACCGATCCTCGGGCCGCAATTGGGTACTGTGGAAATTCAAATCCTTGGACACCGCCTCTTGAAGCTTGGCAAACCGGTGGTACAGGTGCTGGCAGTATTCCTGCAAGCGTTACTTCGGCTTTGGCTTGGCCGCCTGCGGAGATCAGCAATGGTGGTCCCGTTGCCTCCCTTCCCGCCTATACTCCAACAGGGACACTCGTTACGCTTCCCGTGCCGACTTTCACTGCTTTGAGTGGCACTACGATGACTGCTACTGTCAACGCCGGTGATGGCTGGGCCAATTCCGCTGACACCGAAGGGATGTTTGTAACAATGGCTTCGTGCAGTTACCTCGACCCTTGGGTGGGCCCAACTGTGGCACCACCCTCGCCCTTGTGCTCTCCAGCTGCTCGTCGGCGGTATGAACCTCGTGAACCTATCATCACGGCAGCACCTTCCAGTCATCCCTAAAACATGTCCTTACGACGACACGTCGTGCTTCCTATGTATTTGATATTGGACCTTTATCCACACGTTCGCTACTGAATCGCTTATCCGGTTCCATTTGCGTCTACTGTCGCGGACATTCAGGACTATAGCATCGCACATTCATTACAATCTATCTACCCTACATACACCTCCCAGAATCCGTAAATCGTACAATCCTTGCTGATGCACATAATCCAGGCATCGAGATAATTTCAGTTGTTGAGCAGTGATTAGTCGACAGCATTAATGCTCTCCACTGGTGGTAGCGTAACGATCTTCAAGGTCTTCCTGACCACCAAAACCTCCTTCAAAATCTCTGTCCAATGACTGTGTTTTGTCTTCAGCGGCATTCTTCGTTTCCGCATCCTTGCGGATGGCTGCTAACTGGGCTTGTTCCTGCGACTCCAGCTTGGGTGGAATCTCAAGGTGATGGGCTCAGGGTCTCACCTTTCCTCGTACATAGGCAGCCTCTTCTGCTTGTTCTTTCGTCTTAAACGAGTCCTTCGGGGAGTGAGCGGAGTATATATATCCAAATTCTGGACTAACCTGTGCTGGTGACATGGAGGTTGTGTGTTGACCAGAGATTTGTCCGGGTCGGGTCTTCGTCGGCTGGTGTGGTGACCAAAGAGATGACCTCATTTCAATTTGCGTTCAATCAGCTGAGAAGTGGCTGAGGTTCTTGAAGACCCCCTGTTGGACAATACAGGGCTAGTGCTTCTCCATAACTCTAAGTTACCATCTTCCGACTCATCCCTTGAGCTCCAAATTCGCTGCACGAGCAAGGTACGAGCTCGACGTGACGTGTCTGAGTTCAGGAATGTTGACGAAGAGGTCTGCATACTTTCAGATACTTATGGCCACGCGGTACTACCGTGGCCCCTGGGTCTTTCGTCGTAAAGCCTAAAGCAAGCTCACTGTCGACATGTGTTTGCGTCTCCGACGTGAAGCTTGGCCTTCAAGTGATCCCGTGCTTTGCGCCTCTGTGCACGAACCACCATAATGGTATTATTTTGTATCGAAGCAGTGGCATTCAAATGTCGAAAACTATCTGAACCATGCGGACCAGTAGGCATGCGGATTCTACGGGCATGGCAGATGACCAGAAGGCCCGAGAGCATCCATTTACGATAGAGTCACTCAATCAGTTAGACATGGTGTCGACGCAGCTGATGCAGACTTTTGTCCGTATAGTGACTGTTCAGGCGTATCTCTTCCATTCGATTTGCCCCCGCCGACATCCATTCGTCCAGAGGAGCGCGTCACGCGGCATAATGCATGACGATTTGCCTCGTTACGATGGTTTAAAAGCTAGCTGCCCTGTGTTGTATAGCTATCGCAGCTCATGCATCATCTCGTCGCCCTTATTGCTTTTGGGGTGTCCCTCGTTGCTTTCAGGTCTGCCAATGGCCTCGGCACTTCGTGCACCGCTCCTCTAGGTGCAGGGACTGCTGCCCCTGGGGATCCTTACTGGTTGGAGACCATAAAACATCAGGGAATCTCTGCGTACAATTCAAACCCAGCCGGATATCAAGTTTTCAGGAATGTCAAGGTAATTGTTTTATACATCTGATTATGACATACAATCTGAATTTATTTGACGACACTGATAGGACTTCGGCGCCGTGGGCGACGGTGTAACTGATGACACAGCTGCTATAAAGTACCGTATCTCTTAATCTGTAAAGAATTGAGACGACCAATCGCGTCACGCAGTGCTGCGATACAATCAGGAAATCGATGCGGAGGAGGGTCTTGCCATTCCTCGACGTGAGGACCTGTTCAGACAATGCCGCTCGCAATACACTCATTCTCACTGCAGAGTAACACCGGCTGTCGTCTACTTCCCGACTGGGTAAGATCTCGCGTCATGACGCTTCATATTTGTCACTTAACGCCACAGCACATACCTTGTTTCTACCCCGATCATCGCGTACTATTACACTCAACTTATCGGAGATGCTAAGAACCCTCCCACGTTGCTCGCGTCTGCATCATTTGCTGGCATGGCAGTCATTGGTCTGTCTCTGATTCTTGTAGATCGCCATGCAGAGCTAACCTTGCCGCTGTCAGACGCCGATCCTTATATACCTGGGGGCGGTGGCGCACAGTATTACACAAATCAAAATAACTTGTATGGCCCTGTGATATCTTTTACTCTTCCTCTCGCTGAGGTGTGGAATCAGTTTCCGGTCTGTTAGGAATTTTGTGATCGACGTCAGAAAGTATGTTGCGCCATCTGCTCGTCAGTTCTAGTTTTGACAGGGTTGTGAAGTGTTCCCGCAGCGAATTCTCAAGGCACCGGCCTTCATTGGCAGGTAGCACAGGCAACTTCCCTCGTCAACATCCGCGTGGAAATGTCGACCGCGTCAAACACGGCTCATCAAGGTTGGTTAATACTATGCTCATTCTTTTAAGAGGTGGTGATCTAGTGTCCTAGGTATCTGGATGGAGAACGGAAGGTCTGGTTGGAACTCTCTCGATATGGGTTGTGAAAATTAAACTACGGTCACGTCTAGTGGAGGATTTATGGGAGACCTGGTCTTCAATGGCGGTGCGTGCTGTAGTGAATGTTTGCTCCCGCATGACATCTCATCTTATCCACAGGGAAATTCGGCATTTGGGTTGGAAACCAGCAGTCTGTATTTTTCCCATTTGACAAAAATACCTGTTTCTAAATCAGGCCTCACTAGGTTTACGGTTCGGAATATCACTGTCAATAACGCCAACACAGGGATATACAGTCTTTGGAACTGGGGTGATATATTTTCTTCGATTGCTGTCGATTAAGCTGACGTTATAATCGCAAGGATGGACTTTCCAGGGTGTCCACATTAACAATTGTCAGGTATAGTTAAGGTTTCTTGAATAATGATAATCTATCGTATTCATACCTCGTAGGTCGGGTTTGATCTTGCGACAGGTGGTACCACCCAGTCCACACAGGTATTCCTTCAGCCAATACTATGTAGCTTTATTCTGAAAACGTTGTTAGACCACTGGAGCACAAGCTATTATCGACGCAACTGTTGTGAATACCCCCGTCTTCGTCCGTACTTCTCAAGCTAGTAATGGGAAACTCGGCGGATCGATAGTGCTTAATAATGCCAAACTTACTAACGTTCCGACAGCGGTCGGTGTCGTGGGCGGCGCGGTCGTCCTCGCTGGCGGAACAGTCACCATCTCCTCATGGGGTCAGGGAAATGTATACCAAGGCACTTCATCCACCTTGACATTTACCCAGGGAAGCATTCATGCGGCGAATAAACCCTCAGTGCTGCTCGATGGCTCTGGAAATATTTTCGGGAAGGGACACCCTCAGTACCCCACTTATGCACTCTCTCAGATTGTCAGCGTCAAAGACAATGGCGCAAAGGGTGATGGACACACAGATGATACCGCAGCTCTCACGGCAATTTTTGCCCAGGTGTGTGCCCTTTAATATGGTTGACTGCGAAGATTAACCTCGCCTGGATCTATACAGTATGCGGGATGTAAAATCATTTTTTTCGATGCTGGGACTTACATTGTGACGTCGACCCTCACCATTCCTGCAGGGACACAAATTGTAGGAGAAGCCTGGTCAGTCATAGCAGGGTCCGGCTCGGTATTCCAGAACCAAGCCAGTCCCAATGTGGTAGTAAAAGCCGGTGATACAAATTCACAGGGTGTGCTTGAAATCTCGGACATGCTCTTTTCAACCGTTGGCCCCGGTATTTGTTGTAGCTCTTATTTTTGTTATATGTCACTAATCGCTGATCAGCTGCGGGCGCGATCGTACTGGAATGGAACGTAAAGCAGCCCTCTGGGCAAAACGGCGCCGCTGGCATGTGGGATTCACATATCAGGTGCGCGTGTCTCATATAATATTAACCTATGGATGCAACTGACATTCTTTCTCAGGCTCGGGGGTGGTGAGTGCACCTGCGACATTTTGTGCTTTCCGACATGTATGACCTCTCCTTTGTTTAGCTGCTGGGACAAATCTAGAGACCAGCCAGTGCCCAAGTAGCGGTTCCGGCGGCACCACCAATTGTTTTGCGGCTTTCCTTGCTCTACATCTCACTCCCGCTTCGACGGCTTATCTCGAGGTATGTTTCGTCTTGCATTTTGATTCGATTGATTGATTGAATCTGGGGGTACTGACAGGGGACTTGGGTCTGGCTGGCTGATCATGATCTCGACGGTGACGGCTCTTCGCAACTTTCGCTGTATTCTGGACGTGGCATACTCTCTGAGTCGGCAGGTCCCGTGTGGCTCATAGGCACAGGTACGATCACTTGCAGCCACTCTCCAGATATTTGTTAATGAAAACATCAATGGCATACAGCTTGTACGTACATGCCAAGGCAGTGATAAGTCATTCCCAGCTGACTTCGTGGACCAAAGCGGAACACCATGTATTATACCAGTACAGCCTAGTCGGTGCAAAGAATCACTACATGGGACTTATTCAGACCGAGAGTGTAGGAATCTACTACTAGTGCACTATAAAATCTATTTGGCTCACAACTTCATAGCCGTATTTCCAACCCAACCCAGCACCACCAGCACCTTTCTCGATTGATTCAGCATTCAGCGATCCGACTACTAGCGCCCTGACAAGTGCATGGGGTCTCAAGGTTGTAACTTCAACTGATATTATTGTCTTTGGTAAGTCAAAAAAATAGTGCCAAGCAGAATGTTGACATATGATTCTTTACAGGGGCTGGCTTGTATAGCTTCTTTTCGGTATGTTTTTGTTATTCTACGATGTAAATAAGTGTAAAGCGCTCAAATTCTCGACAGAACTATAATCAGGCCTGTCTGACCCCTGCCAACTGCCAATCTCAAATTCTTGATGTTGACACTGCATCGTCAATTTCGATCTACAGTCTTTCTACAGTCGCCACAACTTTCCAGCTCAGTGTTAACGATGTAGGTGTTGTCAACCAGAGTGGGAACATCAACGGCTTCGCTTCGACCTTGACTGTCTGGAGTCCTTAGTGTTAATATATTATGTAACCGCATTCATGCTTGATAGAGCAGTGTTAGGCTGTTCTTTTGACATCTGATTTATCTTCGAACAAGTTCCTTCGTCGAATAGGCTATAAGTACGGTGATTTTCTCAGGTCATTACCAACGTGTTCCATGAATCTGACATGTAAGTGCTTATTCATGTATTCGTCCCTGATTCGAATTCTCGTTATTCGGATAATTCTACATGTCAAATTTTTCCCGGCATGCTGGCATCTTCACTTAACTACTGGTCTACTTCAACTCGTGAATGCCAAGTGCTTCACTCCCATACGATAAACAATGCTCACAGGCATCCTCCTGTTGTCGCTCTTTTTTCATTTTGTAATCTGTACTTCAGCGACTTCGATCGAAGTCACCGCCGCGACAAGCCTTGATCTTGGCGTCGCAGATCCAAGCGCACCTTTTTGGCTGGAGTCCATCAAACACCAAGGCACTTCCGCGTACAATTCAGACCCTGCTTATCAAGTCTTTCGCAATGTGAAGGTGCGTGTTTCCGGGGTTTCTTCGTAGAACCTTTTTCACTTGTTAGTGTTCAGGATTTCGGTGCCAAAGGAGATGGAGTTGCAGATGATACGCTGGCTATCAAGTACCTCTTTTCAATCCGAATGCTCTGCTGATAGCTAAAAACCGTTCGTCAGCCTTGCCATCTCGTCCGGGAATCGATGTGGTGGAAATGATACGCCTTGTAACTCGTCGACGTACGTCTTGATATGATCTATCGAGCCCTTCTGAACTGCTACGCATACAGTGTTTCTCCGGCCTTGGTGTACTTTCCTAAAGGGCACGCTCAGTTTGGTCAAAATCCCCCTTCGACTTACTAACCTTCCTGCATAGAATCTATCTTGTTTCGGCCCCAATCACAACCTATTACTACACTCAACTGATTGGTGACGCAAAGACGCCTCCTACTCTACTTGCATCTGCCGACTTTGATGGATTGGCTGTGATAGGTACGGGGCCCCGTACATACAAGGTAAATTATATTGGGCTAATTTTGTGCAGACGCGGATCCTTACATCCCAGGAAGTGGGTCGCAGTGGTTTGGAAACACCAACAACTTGTATGGCGGTTGTCGCGAGCTTTGCCTCAAGGTTCTTACCCCGCTAATGTGTCACACAGTTTTCGTTCAGTCAGAAACTTTGTTATCGATGTTCGAAGGTCAGCATATCCAACACAATTTGTTTTTTTTTTCGGAAGCTCCATGTAAAGACAGGGTAGCTCCAGAACGATCCCAAGGGACAGGTATACACTGGCAGGTGGCGCAAGCGACATCACTGATGAACATCGTATTCGAAATGTCAACCGTTCCCGGAAATGCTCATCAAGGTATGATTATTTCATCCTAGGAAGGTGTTGACTGAAAAAATGGAAGGTATTTGGATGGAGAATGGAAGGTTAGATACTTTTGCAGTCGAACTTAATGAGTTCGTTAAACGGTCACTTCAGTGGAGGTTTCATGGGAGACTTAGTCTTGAATGGGGGTAAGCCATGAGGTATTGAGATCTCTTCCCAGTCTAATATTTTGGCAGGAAAGTTTGGATTGTGGGTTGGTAATCAACAGTATGTCATATCGTTCACATACTCGCCTTGAAGAGCTTTAAATTACCGATTGTCAGGTTTACCGTGAGAAATATCACTATTAGCAACGCGGACACAGCCATACTTCATCATTGGAACTGGGGTGAATTTTCTCTCGTCGGTTTGAATACAGCGACGACTTATCTATTATAAGCATGGACCTTTCAGGGCATTACTATCGATAGCTGCAACGTATGTTTCCTGATTACGGTCAGAGTTCTGAGCCTAACTTGATAAAGGTCGGGTTTGACTTCCTTCTGGTAGGCTCAGATGTCTAGCACCGCAGATATGAAGTGTTCTCACTTGTTTTTTCGTAGGGCGTAAGTGCCGTCTCTATCATTGACGCAGTGGTCCGAAATACTGCCATTGCTGTTCGCTCAGCGGCAGCCAGCAGCCCGATTTTGGCGGGCTCTCTAGTTCTGGATAATATGCTACTCAAGAACGTCACAACCGCAGTCGCTGATGGCAATAATATCAGCGTGCTAGCTGGCGGTGTTAGCGTTACGATAGAGTCATGGGGACAAGGCAATGTATACTCAGGCATAAACTCAACGGGAACTTTCATGCAAGGGAATATTGCCGGGACGAAAAAGCCCACTATTCTGCTTGACGGGGCGGGTAGAATCTTTGGCAAAACTCATCCACAATACGCAGAATATTCCGTGCAACAATTTGTCAGTGCAAAGGATCACGGAGCGCAGGGAGATGGTGAAACGGATGATACGGCGGCTCTCCAATCCTTGCTTTACAAGGTTCGTCATTCAAGTCAAAGTGTCGTCTCCTGGAGTCATTTACTGATCATATGCTAGTATGCGGGCCGCAAGATTGTCTTCTTCGATGCAGGAACCTATATCGTAACTTCTACACTTACTGTGCCTGCGGGGACAAGAATGGTAGGCGAGGCTTGGTCGGTCATCGCTGGGAAAGGAAAGGCATTTTCTAACCAGGAGGACCCACGTGTTGTCGTTAAAGTTGGCGAGCAATTCTCCTGTGGGGTGGTGGAAATCACTGATATGATCTTCACTACTGTGGGACCTAGTAGGTTTCATGCTAATCTTGCTTGATATCGCCCCACTAATGTTTTGACTAAGCCCCTGGAGCCATCATCGTCGAATGGAATATCAAGGAACCAGAATTGTATCAAGGTGGCGCGGGCATGTGGGATTCACATATCAGGTGTGTCCTTACTTTTTGCTCATCAGGAATTAACTGATCTGTATAGACTTGGTGGAGGTATGACATAGTTTTGAAATTGATTTTGTTGAGGGAACAACATCTAATAGCCGTTGGAACGGACCTTGAGCTTGGTAACTGTCCCCCGGGAGCGACAGATATTGAGAGGTGTATGGCCGCATTCCTTGCTCTGCACCTTACACCTGGATCTTCTGCATACTTGGAGGTATGTCATTCCTTGATAATTCTGCATTGGCTGACCTGCTTTACAGGGCACCTGGGTCTGGCTTGCTGACCACGATCTTGACGGCGATGGTTTTTCCCAAATCTCGTTGTACTCTGGTCGCGGAATCATGTCGGAGTCAGAAGGTCCCGTGTGGATGATTGGCACAGGTGAGTTTTTCCTCCACTTTCTCGTTCAATAGTTAATGTTATTTTCTCTTCCACTGCTAGCTTGTAAGTGCACACGAAAAGCCTTAACATTGATCATGGATGCCTCTGACGCTCATACCCACTCTCAGCTGAGCACCATGTACTATATCAATATAGACTTGTCAATGCCAGGAATCATTACATGGGTTTGATACAGACGGAATCGGTGGTTTCCCATATTCTTCAATTCCATTCAAAAGAGACTCATCGTTCTGTTTAGCCGTATTGGCAACCAGTGCCTGCCGCCCCTGAACCCTTTAGAGTGAACTGTGATTTCAATGATCCTGTATTCTCTGAAACGAATGGTTCCGCGTGGGCACTTAGTGTCGAATCATCTAAAAACATCATCATCTTTGGTATGTCTCATTCTCGTTTCAAGTTTCCTTATCGAGCTTACTGCGTTCTCGTAAGGCGCCGGTATCTACAGTTTCTACCAAAACTACACACAGGTTTGCTTGAATACCCGGGATTGCCAAACAGAAATAGTGGATATCGATGCCGAATCCTCCGTCTCCATTTACAGCCTTTCGACTGTGGCGTCGACATTCCAGATCAGCGTTAATGGGAGAGGAATAGTTGATCAAAGTGATAACAATAATGGATTTGCTTCAACAGTCACACTCTGGACTTCAGGGCAGTCTCAACGCAACGGAGGTGTTGAGGTCAAGGCTGGACTCGAGCTATGATTCGTTTTATTTGTGGACTTGTGATACAAAATGTTTTTTTTTCTCGTCTTTACTTCATAAGTGCATAGAAGTTGTCATATTGAGGTGTATGCTAGTCGCAAATTTATAGGTGGCTACAAGGTTACAAATAATACGTCGTTCTACCTGTCATCGCTAATCGTAAATATAACGTCTATTCAGCAGAACTCCATGTTCCACATTGGAAGAATCGTTTGAAGATAGAAGTTCCCGCGATTTGAATAGAGTCAGTTTTGGCCGATTGCAAACCATTTAAACACCAATGGTCGGAAACTAGTCACAAGGAAACACGCGATGATAAAACATAGCGTTATAATCAAGAAAAAATCGCGGGCTGTTCCATTAAAGTTGAGCTAAAGCGAAACGAGTCAGAAAAGGGGGGATACCCACAGAGTGCAGGTCTCCTTCGACGTCGACGTTGAGACAAGTCATTGGGTCTGGCTCGAGAAGGCATGTCTTTGATCTCCGTTGATCGCCGCAAGACGAGGGCTGAGCGACCTGAACTGTAAACGTGCTAATGTGAGATGGATGGTGGAATTCAAGGTGCAGATTTGTAGCGTGTCGAGTCCTATGTTTGGCAACAAACGTTCACCATATGCCGATGAAGACTGCTGCCAGCAACTGCGATTTATGATGGGAGGCTGAGAAACGGTGCGGGGCTCACCATGCGCACTGCGCATGTATATAGCACGCCATGTTACCATAACAAGTTTATATAAGCACCCTAAGTAAATGAATTACTAATAATAATACTATATGTCAATTGCAACTGTGGCGGCTGTTCTTTTATAACTAATTTTCAACAAATTCACATTCTAATCGTTGATTTCTCAGCACCCTACGTCCAAACATTGGTTGATAGGAAGAACGTCGAACGCACCTTATGAAGCACGATAACCCCAAACCTGTGACGTGACAATAGCTTGCAACTTTAATCAAGCAAGTACATAATTATTCTGCAGATATCTGCATATATAATTACAACATCCTTGCAACATTCTTTCTACTGTCCTAAATTCTGTAGATCGCACCAGCTGACAGCCATGGCCTCACTTCACGCAACATCTAAAGGTCGCAGCACAAAGCAATTTTTGCACCACAATCCGATGACGAGCCTCTGAATCTAAATAGTATAGAGACATCTAAAATACATATCATATTACATAGTTATCTTATCATCGTCGCGAGTTCTCTTCCGGTCCTTCGCACAGAGCATCTAGAAACATCTTCAAGTCCTTCTGAGATAGTTCGAGTACTGTGGCATCGAATGATGTATACCGAGTCTCCGCGTTGCATAATTCCCGGGCCTTCATGAAGGAACGACCAAAGATACTAAAAGCAAGCAACTTATTGAGTATGAAAACACATATCATGGCGATGGGCTTACTTCTTCCGTACATCACCAAATTCCAAAGCAGCTGTGATGCCAACAAGCATATAGGTGTCCGTAGATTCGTTTAGGCAAGCGACAACGAAAGGTAAGCTCCTCTTGTTGAATCGAGGCCCATTAGCCATACTAGGCATGCGATCCCGCAACGCATCAACAAGCCACAATGCTAGGCGTGATAGGATACTGGGATGAGTGAAGAGCGCAAGATCGGGTCCTTGGGAAAGAATGACAACGCGATACCCCTGCATCGTTTTTATGTCTTGTTTGTCGATTATCGATGTTCCCTGGCGAATTATGGCTCGGTGAAGGGCCATCGAAAGATTAAGGGCTTCGCGTAGTGACTTTATACTAGCAAAAGTTAGTCATTGACCATTGCTACTTGGGAAAAGCCTTCTATCTGCTCACTCATCCAGTGCGTCATAAGCCGTCCAAAAATTCTTAATCCACCAGCCATGAGCTGGACTTGCATTTTCCTGATCGTCTACAATGGGAGCTTTAGTTGAACGAAGTCGCCCTCCTTCCTCGGCGTTAACCTGCTGTTGCTGTTGCCCGCCATCGTTTTCGTTTTCTTTTCTCTTCCTCATTACCTCGCGGCCCGTGTTTGCTTCCCAGGCTCTACCACCACCAAACCATTCCCCACCATTACGAGCACCTTCAATCTCTATATCAATTCTTACGCCACCTGCTATGTCCATCAGGGCACTAATGCCCTCGACAGCGTCAGCTGCCGAAAGCGGTTGTGATCGATACCCAAAACATCGCACAAATGAAGGGTAGGATAATTCGACGAGACCATATTCGGGAGCTACATCGTTGAGCTTTTGAACAAGATCTTTTTTGAGGTCCATATCCATATGGGCGTAAGGTTGTTGCGTTTGCCCTATGGAGAAGCTGGTTTTGAAATAAGTATATGAGTCGGTGATAGGGGAAAGGAAAACGCACCCAATTTTAGCCAGCAATCCAGCTAATCGTTTACGGCCCCGCTCTTTCCATATTCCCAGTTTACTTGCAACATAACTTGAGTGGAACATTGCGTCATAAAGTGTCCAATGCCGAAAGAGCATGAATCGTAGCTCTTCCGATGCTCGAACACTTGCGTCGTCCGGGTTCACGGATGTTAGGGCGCCGTCGGGCGGAAGAGGGTTGAGCCTAGAGACTTCGTCATTAAACAAACTGTGTTGGGTGTCGTAACTGTCTCTAGAGATGCGCGATGTGGTATATTGATATGTTAGGCCCAAAATAGCAAGCCTGAGTATTTGATTAGCATCAAAAAGGACAAAAAAGACATGAATATGCTGACCAAAGAAGGTCGTTATCTACTCGTTCAAGGACGGTCGCTAGTATGTATATTGTGGCGGAGGCACTCTGACCATAGGTCGTGCCAGCCTTATAGTAGTTGTTAACAGTGTCCTGATGAGACTTATATTCTTCGCGGGACATGCCGCCAGACCGCTGAGATTGCAAACATCGATTAGTGCGACGGTCAAACGCAAGCACTAGACTGAACCTACGTTGTGTTCAATTCGTCGCTTTTTGCTAGACTTGCTGCTGTTGCCCAGTGATCTTCGCTTGCCTGATGACGAGTCTCTCTCGTCATAATCGCCTTCCTCTTCTCCGCTTTTATCGGATGCGTCATCATCCTCTGAACCAGGGCTAGACTCATCCGAATCGGATTCATACTCAGGTGCGGTCTGTCGTGTTTGTATATGTGGGATGAGACTTGGGGCGGCGTTATCTTAGAAGGACCTACAAAGGTGATGTTAAAGCTCTTGCGGACCTCTACCAGCTTTTCAACACTTCCATCATCCCACACGTATACGTCAGGTGCCTCGTAATAATTGGCAAGGTGAATAGGCCGGATGGAATCGACGACGTGTATCTTAAGCCTAGATCCAGCGTTCCCAAACCATTCCTCGGTCGCCAAGTCTAAAAGTCCCCCAAGATTGAGCATGATGAGGGTGCGAAGCTAGGGAAGATGTTGGTAAGCGGTCAGTAAACAAGAAAACAATTCCCTACCTCTGGATTCTCGAGAGCTTCGGTCATGGCTGATACAAGTTCATCATATCCAGGCGTAGGCACGACCCTATGGATGATATCGTCGTGATGAAGCAGAGTGCTAAGCATGCGGGCGGCACAGAGGGCATCAACGTCGGCAGCGACGAGGATAGTGACAGAGGAGGCCGAGGTCATGGGTGAAGATCGATATGTGGACAGAATATCTGAGTACAGTTCGGCGTACGAACGAGCGCCATTTGCGAGGTGTGGTGGCAGAACATACATTTCACGGAAAGAAATTGTCACACTATCAACTCAAAAGACGCGTCAAGGCGCGTGACGTAACGCTCTGTTTATTCGGTCACAACTACTAAGTACACAATCATTCCCAGTGCGACATGGATAGCAGTCCACCACTGTGACTATCAGAACATGTTGAAAGAACATGCGTGCCAACTCACCTCCCAGATTTGCGCGAAAAATAATCAAAATCAATGTTCACTAGTATCACCTGGCTCAGCACCGTGAATAAGACCAAATAATGTGCAAGCGTACCAGCTAACGCTAAAGTCAGCTACGCATCACACCATATCAGAATTAGTCGAGGAAGCTCAGAAAGGAAGACGCACAGCTCGCTCATCGAGGGTAAGATGTTGCGAGACGGAGGCCGAGCTTGAAGTCTCGCCTTCTTGAGGATCCCTGGAGAATGTGACGCAGTATTGCCCTGGGAGTGGTGAGGCGCAGCTTTCCGACATTTCATTTGGACCCACCTGTATCTGTGAAAATCTGCAAAGTGATATCAGAGAAGGGTCGAAATACCAGATAGGAAAAGATCACAAACCTCGCGACCGAAGCCTCGGAAAGCTCTGTTGATATAAGCAATTTCGTCTCCTCTTCTGTCAAAAAGTCTGAAGTGCCACGACAAGAACCCCATGTCGACTTTAGCAAATTGAGTAAAGATAGATGTCTCAGGCTCTGGCTGTGGCTCAGATGCCGTAGAAAGGATACGTCGCTGTCCTTCACTGTCCTTCACCGTAAGATCTATAGTAACACTGCGAACAAGGAACTGAACACGAACCGCAGAAAAAGATCGTACCGCCGTCGCCAAGGATGCCAGATCTGCTGAACTTCGGCGAAAGTGTCGAGTACGGGTTCACCCTCTGGCGTATAGTCTGAAAATTCTTTGAGACGTTGAACATACATTCTGGAATTAATCCATGCAAATGGTCGCCGAACCTAAATTCGCTTGTGAAAAATAATGACAAGATAAGGAGATATTAACTACCCATAGAATAGGTGAGCCTTGAAGGTCCATAACGACAGCTCTGAATGGACGGTGGGTCGCAAATGCTTGCCGAGCCATGGTGGCAAGGAAGCCTTTCGGTTCCTCTGCGATGTATCCTACAGGTGCTCCGGTTTCATTGCCTATCAACCAATAGACATCAATAAAGGGCTCTCATATCACATAGAGTCAGCGCTTACTGATAATATATCGATTGGATTGTTCAAAACCAACAAAAATATTCAGCATTTCGATTTGCCTGTCTTTACAGTTGAACCTAATGGATGAATTTTACAGGTACGAGTAGCCCACCTCTCTATTATGAGAGTGTTGTTGTCCATAAGCAAATGCAATAGACCTTGTTCGGGATGGCTAGCAGGGGGACGCATGGTGGTGTGCCATAACTGCGAATCTTCTCCTGATATAGATTGCTCGTGCGGAACTGCCTCCGGCGCAATGTCTTGTGGTTTTTTAGTTACGCTATTGCGTGCTCTATACGTGCCCGTCTGTCTATTTGTAAATCTGGAAATGGTGTACGTGCGGTGGCGCGGACGGTGGAAGGCAGGAGGTGGACGGCGTAAAGAAGGCATCATGATCACCTGACTATTGAATTTGTAGATGATCGAGAATTCTTTCCGAGTCCTTGCCTGACCGTATGCACCAACATCGCAAGGTCTTGCGCATCGTCCGCGCCTCATGCTCATCGTCGCGCTCGGCTGCAACCTCTGCGAGGGTCAAGGTCGGCTCCTGTCTACTTTTTCCCCTTTTTAACTCATTTTCTGCAGCCGAGAGCTCTCGAGGACGATAGCGACCGTCCAAAGACCGTAGGCCCGAGCAAATGGGCTCTTCCCAGAAACAATAATCCAGGCTCGTCTTCTAGAGCTCAGGGCAGTCATTCAAGCGTGTTCTTCTCTGGGTCTTCTACGAAACCGGTGGGCATGGGCAAATGGATACCACCGTCTGACAGCGCAGCGAGAACTACCTTTCGGGGCCAATCACGGGTGCCTCCCTCCAATTTTGGGTCTTCTGCATCATCTCGCGTCCTTCCAAGCAAATGGGCTCCCCCTGCATCGAAAGAAGATCATTCCTCTTCGTCACGGAACAGCCTGAGACCCGAGAGGGGCGTTTTGCGCCCTGTTAGCCAGAGTCTGCAACGGGATAGTGCACCACATAGCACTTCAAGACTGCAAAGAGACGCTGCACCTCACAGCCAACCAAACATCCAACAAGATTCCCAGTCTTCTCGAAAGCCGCAGCCCGAACAATTTCGTGCAATTCCGAACTCGTTGTCTGAGGCACGGTCTGACTGGGACGATGGCGGCTCACGCGAGCGTTCTAAAGATCAACGCTCCTGGGACAACAGCGCCCCTGAGAGACTTCGCTATGCTCGACCTGAACGATCGTCCCGCACGTCCCACAAAGAACGTGGAACATTGCTAGCGAATAGAGATACTGATGATTCCTTGTTCAATGAAGACGCAATCCAACGAAAGCAAGTCAAACGGGTCAAGAAAGCAGTTGTGGAGAAAAAGGTTACTGTAGATGTCTACATACCGTCGACGGTCTCCGTTGGTACACTAGCGCGTCTTCTTGGGGTTCGACTTGGTGAAAATGCCTTTCCCTCTTTTGATCTATGTTTCATTTCGCTCAAATGGACCTGCTTAGAACATTTACAGAAGAAAATGCGGCAATCTGGAATGAGTGAAGAAGCTGAGTATAACCACAGTCAGTGAATATCAGATTGCCCTTCTCGTCCCCAATTGATTGCCTGTTCTAGTGCTATCCTCCGATTATGCCATCCTCTTGGCGGAGGAATTTGGCCGGAATCCCATTGTCAACGATGAAGCCGCATTTGATATATATTCTCCGTCAGTCGCCTGTATTTCTTTGATCTTCCACCGTTAAACTCTTTTTGTCATAGTCCAGCGCACACGGACCCTTCAACTCTTCCAATCCGCCCTCCCGTAGTAACAATCATGGGTCACGTCGACCATGGCAAGACCACCCTTCTCGATACTCTTCGTAGCGCATCGGTTGCTAAAAGTGAGGCGGGGGGGATCACCCAACACATCGGTGCCTTTTCTGTCCCTGTTCCAGCTTCGAATGACACAGATGGCCCACGGTCTATCACTTTTCTTGACACTCCCGGTCATGCCGCATTCTCTGCCATGCGCGCCCGTGGTGCCGGGGTGACTGACATAGTCGTACTTGTGGTCGCCGCCGACGATGGCATAATGCCTCAAACCAAAGAGGTTATCAGTTTGATTAAAAAGGATGAAGGCAAAGTTGGCGTCGTAGTTGCCATCAACAAGGTTGACAAACCAGAAGTCAATGTGGTCAGTATTTCATTGAATACAACATTGGTTATGTCTTTATGATCCTTTAGGATCATGTGAAAACAGCTCTTCTTACCGCGGATGTGCAGTTGGAGGAATTCGGTGGAGACATTCCCTCTGTGGAAGTTTCAGGTTTGACTGGCCTTGGATTACCTGCGCTCGTAGAGACTTTGTCAGCTATCGCGGAAATGCAGGAACTACGAGCAGAGAGAGGCGGGCCTGTTCAAGGTTATGTGCTCGAATCCAAGATTCATAAGGGACTTGGGTACGTATCTTTCCTATCGTTTCTACATGGCATATCTACTGAGTAACTTCGTAGCCCGGTTGCTACAGTATTGGTCCTCCGGGGATGCCTTCAACCAGGATCACATATAATCAGTGGGTTGAATCATGCCAAAATCAAAGTAATGAACGATTCCACCGGTGCCATGGTCAAAGCCGCTTACCCTGGGATGGCGATTACTGTGTCGGGGTGGAAAACCTTGCCCAATGCAGGTGACGAGGTGCTTGATGGCACTGAGGCGGAAGTAAAAAAGGCCCTTGCCAATCGTCAGCGCAAGGCAGAGATAGAAGCGTCGTTGCTTGATGTCGAAGCAATCAATCAGTCTCGTCGCCAGGACCGTGAAAAGCGTGTATTGGAGCTTGAGCTCGGTGAAGCTTTCAAGGAAATATCGACCTCGGAAGCTGAGCAGGGTCCCAAAGAACTGCGGTTGATCATAAAGGCAGATGTCAGTGGTAGTGCAGAGGCTGTTCAAGGTGCGCTTCAGGGGATGGGCAACAAGGATGCTGCCACACGGATAGTATCCTGCGCTGTTGGTGATATATCTGAATCAGATGTAATGATGGCAAAGGCGGTCGGAGGTGCGTTGGTCCAGCTTTTTTTTTCTGCCATCTCAATTTGCTATAGGCACGATTGTCGGGTTTTCCGTCAAGACACCAAAACAAATTGAAACTCTGGCTGCCCGAAATGGAATTACGATTGTGTCTTCTAACATCATATACCGTCTCATGGATGCTGTCAAAGAAAAACTTATCGCTCTCTTGCCTGTCATTATTGAAACACGAGTGACTGGAGAGGCCGTCATCCTCCAACTCTTCGATATCCAGCTCAAGGCCAAACAAACCAAGCGTGTAGCTGGCTGTCGTGTGACCAATGGCATCGTGGAAAAAGCCAAGTTTGCTCGACTTGTCCGCAACGGTATTGTATTGCATAAAGGTGAGTTTTTTGGCATACGTACATTGGTCATACTAATTCTGTGACAGGGTCACTCGATACGATGCGAATCTTGAAAAAAGACGTGACAGAAGTGCGCAAGGGGACGGAGTGTGGCCTTTGCTTCGGACCGACTTTCAGTGATCTTCAAGAGGGAGACATGATACAGATGTATGATAAGATAGAGAAGCCTGGCGTGCTGTAATGGATTACTAGAATTATTTATGCTACCACAGCGGTTTAATTGGCCTGTCATAGCTTGTTCGACCGTTAGTATCCATAGATATGAATCACTATGAGGTGTTCAACAAAACGCAATTTATTAGTCTCTACGCTTGTTGATGTCGTCTACGACAACATCTTTTGCACCAATGGTTCCCGTTCTACCACCCACACCAAACGTCAGACTGATGTTGCCGATGTCCTGTGTCGTTTTTTCCAAAAGTGTCCAACTTCGTCCATCGAGCTTTCGAAGATGCAGCTCAACCTAGGATATCATCAGACATGACAAACACAGAGAGATCGGGCGCTGTACTTTGGTTCCAAAAACTTGGTATGAGGACTGCTTGGGATCGATGGGCCCAAACAAATCGAGCGTTCGAGAAAATTTTTTGGGTCCAGGAAGATAGATGGTGAACTTGACCTGCCAATTGTTCAGAAAATATATGGCAGAAGAAGGAAATCCCCATACTTGTGTGTCTTCGAATTCAATGATGCTGCGGTCTTTATCGGCTTTCTTTGCGAAAATGGAGACATGGACTTCGTTCACAGTTTGATAATGATCAACGCGACAAGTCACTTCCTCCTCCGCCTGGAAAAAATCTCTCATAAGTCAAGTATAAGCAACGTTTCACAAGATCACGCACGTCAGGGGCTGATTTGGGCGGAGTGAACAAATGTCTACCAGTCTTGCACCCACCGATCTTGAGGAATTCATCAAACTCTAAAACTCTACGTTTGCAGCATAGGTAGCCCTTAAGTGCACCAAAAATGAGTGAAATTCATGCACAATGAGTTATCATGCATACCTTGCTGCCTTCTCTAAAAATGGGCTGAGATCAAATGAGCATACAGGATAGGCGAAGGCAGAAACGTGGGCTCACAGGAGCAGGATGGTAAGTGCATACAGTTCCTTCGCCATCACCTTGTCTATTGACAGCGTCACTGATAAACGTCTTTTTGCAGCCGTTACGACGACACTCTGTGCCAGGGGCCACAGTTACACGTAGATCGTCTTCTTCGATGACAATGGGCGTGGGTGTGGCAGGTGCAGGTACGGGAGCAAGAACAGACAGATCTCCGGATGAGAAAGTTTCCTTTCCATTTCCGGAGTCAGAAACAGTAAATGTCTTGGTCGTCGAAGCTTGCGTTGCTTCAACTTTCAGGGTTTCATTAGTGTGGCGATCGGCCTCGGTGCATCCCTGATATTATCTAGATTATAATCACATCCTTACTCCAAAAAATTAAGATTCGTTGGCATACCGGTAGTTTCATGAACTCGTCAAACTCTAGAACAGGCTTGTTGATATCTTTGCAGCATGACCATGACTTGAGGCCCTCATGGAAGACCTGCGATTCGGATGCAAATTAGAGGCATCTTTGGCTAGAACTAAGCATAGCACCTACCGGTGAACCAGAGTGATAGATGCAACTATCGGTGCTGTCGCGCTCGAAATTCTTTCCACAGCCTTTCCTGGTACAGACAGGCATTCTTGGCTCTTCAAATTTCGAAGTCGTAACTGGTAAGAGTGATAGTTAAACTTATTACGTAATGCGATGTGTTTGATTAGATTCATTAGTGGCCTCCCTAATCCTGAAGCTTTGCCGTGCATGACAGTACGATATATACTGGCGCGCACGAACAGCTCTACGATGAAGGCCTGACGCTTGAAAGTTCAAGAACTTCAAAGTATAGGTAAGTATATCTTTCCCCTCTAACCAAAAAATCAACCATCAAAGGCCGGATCCATAAGCTTCCCATACAAGGAATCCAACTCCCCATGGACCCACGCGGCCCAGAGTCCTAACCAAACCCATCAACCTCCTTCGTAGTCCCGATTGAGGATGGTGATATTCATGATGATTCAAGTCACGAGAGCGGAAGAATGATAGAATTCCCTCATTGCGCGCCTTCTGAAGAATTATGTGAATGGTACCATGCCGAGTATGGGTGATCCTGGAAAGCTGGACTGTTCGACGAGCAACATCCCATGGCCGATTGATCATTTCATATGCAAGGCCAGCAAGCACCTGGAGCAAATGCTGTTACTCACAAGCTTGTGTAACATGGAAGACCACTCACACCACCACTGACAAGGGTTACACCATTCATGATACGAGGGAGTTGTCGTCGAACACCGTCGTCATGCGGGGTGTCCGAGAGCTCAACACGCTTCTGGAGTGAGTCTTTGACTTGCAAAGCAAAACGACGCGTGACTTCAAAGATTGAGAAAAATGCAGCGAATCCTGTTTGCATAGGCAAGGTCTTAGTACTTTAGTTGCGAACGTTTTAATGTGACTCGCCGCATACATCCTTTCCCAAGCCCCAACCCCAGCCGTTCCATCCACGTCCTGCCATATCGCCAACCTCCTTCATCCAGCCTCGAAGCTGTCGGATATCCTCGATATCGCTCTTCCTAGAAATAGATTTAGACTGAGTGCCTCGAAAGACCTCCTTCCAGGCGTTTGACCACGAACTGCCCCCCGACCCCCCCTCCAAGAGGAGGCGCACATTTTCAGCCGGGGCAGCAAGAAGGGCTTGTCCACCTCCAGCGATACCGCCAGCTAGTCCTGCGCTGAAAATCGGATGTTTTTGCAGATATGGATCCACTTGAGCGAACGCCTCCGCATACGTGCCCCATAAAATTGTTCCAAGCATTGCATTCACCAGCATGGGCGGGATGAAATGCTTGGGTATAACGATGAACTAATGTGATAGCATTGGGACCAAGAAACTTGGAGATGTCAGAGTCGCTCACCCCTTGAGTCTTAACCAAATTATACATATACTGAGGACTTAGTGAAGTCCCATGTTCTGCAGCAAGCCCTCTAAGAGAATGCCATCCACTGACTGGACGTTTCTCAATGCTCTCTATCGTTGCTTGTAGGTAATTCCAGACCTTTAGATGGGCGAAACAATCGCACAGGACGTGAAAAGTAAAGGGCTGCGCTTCTTGTCAGCGTTCGCGCCAATGCAGCTTGTAAGTTGCCCTGTTGTTCCTCTTGATTGCAAGCAAAGGTCAGAAATCTGTATTTCATGTTTATCCACTCACTTGTAGTTTCTTGAGCACCCGAGCTTGACAAGTTGGCATTAGTGCATTCGCCAACCACGGACATGCGGAGACCGTGACCAGCTTCCGGCGCGGGAAAGTCAGAGATTCAGTGCGAAGCAACGCGACCACGTTCACGTCGAATCCCTCCACCCGTCCATTGTCCTATGTCTCGCTCTTCTAAAATCATCAGGAGCATTCTTACGGCAGTCCCTCATATCGAATCTGTAGCCTGCGCGCCAGACCTTACACTCTGGCCGCGTTTTTTGTCTCTGCAAGAACAGCATATCCTTTTGGCAACTGCTCTTAGACAGTTAGATCATAGAGACACACGAAGAGCCCGCCGGCGGATGAAGGAGTATAAAATACTTAACCCATCGACCAAACCACCCTCTCTGCTACATGAACAATTTCTACCAGATGACTACTATGATTTTCAAGAGGTCAGTTCCAGTCAGTTCCAAGCTTCCGGCATGTCGAATTATTAATGACGGGGGTGGTTTTCATAGGGCCATTTTGACGGAGTGATTCACCACTACCGCGAAATGCACTTGAACACATGGCCTGAAGATGAAATTTCTGGGCTCTCTCTAATCCTCCGGCGTATGTATGACATGTGTCCAACCAATAAAGTGCAGACCCACCTTCTTCACCTTGCTTCCTACGGGGAAATTCTTCCACATGTCGACAATCCATCTGCAAGTGGATCTTGGATTATGGGCCTCAGTTTAGGTGCTGAGCGCCTTTTACGCATGGAAGGTCCGATCGACAAATTTGATATACTGTTACCATCTGGCAGTCTTTACCTGCAAAGGTACTGCTCATCGGCCGCCTTTCTCCTTTACCAAACTCACGGTCTATACAGGGATTCCATGCGTTATCAGTACAAACACTCGATTCTTAAGGGCAAACTTTCTGATGGCCAGGATCCTCGTATCGGGCAACGGTTAAGTATAATAATCAGGGTATGTCCTCACTGTAAATCCCGATGATTTACTGAAATGACTTTCAATATCTTTTCACAATCACAACAAGGATCATCCCTCATCCCTCAATGTGCGACCGTGACGACTTTTGAAGTGGTAGAGGTGACCGGAACTTCGGCTCTGCATCACTGTTCTCATCATGTCAGGATGGCTCGTGTATGTCACCAGTTCATGGCTCATCCTTCATAGGATTTACGTCCGGTCGTGCCGGAATGGACATTCCATAAAGATTAGAGATCTTTCTCGTCGGTGTTTATGAGAATACGTCCTCAGGTCTATGTCATGTAGCTGCACGTAGCTGTGGCTTCGAAATCGCTGCTCTCGTGCTATCCTCACAGTATAACGATTTCAGATGGGTGCGTCGATAATCCATCGATCATCGATCGAATTCAATTACGCGTCAGAGGTCCATTCTATAGAAGTTGAGTGAGCAGTACATTACCCACATCATTTTCTGAAAGAAAGAATGCCATGGTGGAAGGTCTAGAACCTCAGAATACGCACCTGCCAACTTTCTTACCGGGGCTAAGAGTCGGATCGAAGCTTTGTACACAACCAAGTTGGTACCTGGAGAACTAGCAGACAGCTTTTGACCCATAGACTATATCCTCCGAACCACATGGTCGCATCTAGTTACTTTGTCACAACCCCAATCCCTATATTTACTCTGCCTTTCAAGGCCCCGAAATGTGGATAGACATGAGGCTTATGGGGCACAGAACCAGATATCTTTTGTCGATCAGGTCTATCTTTGCAATTGCGTCTATCGGTTACAACATCACTTTGTACTATGCTCGACAGGATTATCCTACATATTACATAACTTACAAAAGAGATTAAGATCGCTCGGAACTCGGTGGTCGGTAAGCGTGAAGAAGCGTGAGCATGAGGTAAGTATGGGGGCATTGCTAAACGTGTATACAACCCGGCGGAAGCAAAACAATATGAGCTGAGATTGTCAGGGGAAGGTTTCGTAGTCCGTAATGAAAACCCGACATTAAATGTTCAAGGCGGATTGTGAGTACTCTTGAAGCTGGGCTTTAAGTGACGCGTGTGATTCCGGCGGCACTACAAAGAACGATCAACGCTCAGCCCCGGTAACGTAAGGTTTCAAGCAACTCACGGCAAGGAAACTGTTTTGCCTCCTTCATCGAGTTTGATGGTCAAGACCAGGGTACCCTGTAAGGAAAACATATCAACATGGAAGCACGAAAAAAGCGGAAGGTGCTTGCATCTGGCATCCTGCTGGTCGAGTCCACAGCTCCATAGACGATATGTGCGTTGGATGCCCAGAAGAAAACTCGAGTTCCTGACTAAGATGGTGTGCTCTTCGTTCAGCACTGATAAAAAGAGTTGCAGGATGCTACGTACAGGGTACGCGTTCATAGCCAAAATACCTACGCGAAGGGATTCTGGAGATCTTTGATGCCTCTTCAATCCAGTATATAAAGGACACTCCGGACGAACGATCGAATCATTCAGGAGGGTAGGTAAGAAGGTCCACTGCTTCGCGAGGTTTCTTAGAAACACGAGTATTCATTTTCCAACTAGTCACGGCGAAGCGTGGGTGGAATGAACGCAAATTCCTGGGAAAGAAGACCTGACATGGTCCGACGGCACGATTATAAGTGATCAAATGAGGGACCAAGTAGATGTGTGCAGCTGTTTCAAGAATCATCGGAGACGACCATCGGTAAGAACTTGGCATAACATTTCACAATCGAACTTCGCGGAATCGGAATTAGATCCCCGAACGAGACCCTGAGAGATGAGGGTAGGTATGAAATAATCGGAGGGTCTTTATTAGATAAAGTTGAGGCCACGCAGTGATCAAGCAGGGTCAGGTCCTCCCACGTAGGCAGATTGTCGGTCCAACTGTAGACATCGGTTCACAGGCAAGGTAATGCACATGAAAGAACATCGTGCCCTTCATGTCGAAGTCTAGCAAGCGAACCTTATTTAAGTACAGGAACCCCTGAAGCCATCCGGGCTGCGCTGGGATGATCGAGATTATGATCCTCGGAATAACAGGTCATCGATTATGGGTGCGGTTGACCATATCGGCGGGGCAGGATGGTGACACCGTTCATTATCAGGTTGTCCTGAGGGGGGATGCTCTATGTTTCGGTCGAAGAAATTGAGAACCGGTTGAGAACTTGCCAACTGAACGCCACTTGCGGCCGCCCGTGACACGACAGAGTGTTTGCACTTATTTTAATTAGAGGCTCGAAGCGCGTTGAAGAGCCTTGTCCCGACTTCCAAGTCTACCCGCCACGACATGTCAGTCATTCTTGTAACCGGGTCCTATGATCATGAAATACGTTTTTGGGAGGCTTGGAGTGGAATTTGCTCACGTACCATTGCACGCACAGGTGAACCAGGTGTTAGTACTAATACTTTCGATCTGTATTCTTGGGTGTTTTAAAGAATAATCTCACAATAGCAAGTCAACCGTCTGGCAATTTCTCCAGAGTGAGGAGTTCCTTGTGGCTGTTTTGTCGTCCCCACTGACTCTGACCCCAGTAAACGGCTATTGGCTGCGGCAATCCACAAGAAAGTCCGTATCTATGAAATTGCAAGCACATCATCGGAACCTGTAGGTCGTGATAACCGATATTCCAAACGAAAGCTGAATGCCCTCAGCTTGCCACATTCGAAGGTCACACAATGAACGTCACATCAGTCTCGTTTCATAGTGAAGGCAAATGGCTTGTCACTGGAAGCGAAGATGGAACAATCAAAATATGGGATCTGCGGTGAGTGTACAGAAGACTCGAATGCATCAGCTTCTCAAATCCAGCCTCCCCATAACAGAAGCTCGCAATTACATCGCACTTACGATAACTCGGCACCTGGTAAAGCCATATACTTTTCGGATGTATACGTGTTTGACGCGTCTACATTTAAGTGAACGACGTTTGTATACACCCAAACCAGGGTGAACTTATTTCGTGCGATCAGGCAGGTAGCATCAAGCAATGGGACCTGTCTGACAACGTCTGTTCCCATGAACTGGTGAGCAGTTGCTTTTTCTGTAGCGATTCGACTTCGTACGATTTTAACCTCGCGTTGAGTATGCAAGACCCCAGCAGGAGATGTTCCTATCCGGTCTGTCAGTCTTGCATCCGACGGTTCTTGTTTAGTCGCAGGAAACAACAAGGTGTGGACTCGCGCTCGCAGTTTAAATATGCAGAGCTCACAGCTCAGTGCAGGGACAGTGCTATGTTTGGAAAGTCAACGACGAAAGTTCCGGTTTGCCACGATTCCAAGCAGTTACGAGGTTTCATGCACACAACAAGTATCTCACGAGGTGTTTGCTGAGCCCAGATGCGAAGTATTGCCCCCCTCCTATGCTTTACCTCCATCCCTCATATACATGATCCTTCTCTTAGGTACTTGGCCACTTGCTCTGCTGATACAACTGTTAAGATATGGACAATATCCCGCAACTACGAGTTCAAGCTGGAAAGAACTTTGATTGGTCACCAACGCTGGGTCTGGGATTGTGCCTTCAGTGCCGATTCGGCGTATCTCGTTACAGGTATGGCGATTTCTCAAACCTTGGACAAAGTCTGAAATGGATTTTTCAAGCATCTTCTGACCATACGGCGCGTCTATGGGAAATGGCATCGGGCGAGACCGTTCGACAATACAACGGCCATCATAAAGGTGAGCTTTCTGTGAACTAGACGACATGCAAAAACTAGACATTATTCCTAGCGACCGTTTGCTGTGCTCTTCATGATGGAGCGAGTTAGAAGTTGTGCTTTTGTTCGTGTGTATAAAGAGAATTATTGATTATTGCGTTCAAGACGATTGCGATTAGCTTGCCGCATTTTGTTTGTGGGTGATTGTGAAATGTATTTTCTTGCTGTCGTCGAAATTGGCGAAATTGGCGACAATTCTTTTTATAGATTTATCTGCCGGGCCTGAGTAGTAGAACACGTTGTGAACCCAGAGTGAACCTTTGTTCAGACTTCTAGATTTCTGTGTTTGTTTATGGGCTAGGCTGAATGGAATGATCCATGGGAATAACATGTGATGCCCGGTTAGATTTCCACCCGTACTTCTAACGCGATGAGTCCAAGATTCCAAGGACCTTTTGTCCAAGAACTTGCTTCCTATGAGAAGTAAATGAATGTATACCTGTCGCCCAAGGATCACTTGCTGTTCACGCGTGGCAGGAACAGTTACGAAAAATGAGGTACATATTGGATACATATTCTTCATCACGCCAGGAACGCCTGGCATCTCATAACGGATGGCGGGCCGATTAATTATTGGAAGTAAATTCTGCCGAAACAAACGATTGAGTTGCGGGGAGAGCCAATCAGAGGGCGAGTAGATATCAGAGCGGGGAAAGTCGGCTTCGAGAGTGATAAGGGGTCAGGTGCTTCTAGATTTGCTCTAGCCAGTCATTGCTCTTTCATTTGTAGCCACAGTCTGCTCCGACTCTGACTCTTATCCTTGGAGCGTAGTTTCATTCGTCGTCCCGTACATCACCTTTACTTCATACCACCACTGCCTATGGCCAGCGCTGGTGACCCTTTGCCTCTTGTTTCCGAGTTCGCTTCTCCAGAAAATATCAGTAGCTTCAATGCTGTAGAACGTGACCCGTCGTCCTTCGCAGGTTCCTTCCCCGCCAACCAAGGCCTATATCTCAACGAGAACGAGAAAGACTCATGTGGTGTTGGTTTCATATGCCACACCAAGGGCCAGCCCACCCACAAGATAGTGTCCGACGCTCGTCAGCTTCTCTGCGCCATGACACACAGAGGTGCTACTGGTGCCGACAGTCGCGACGGAGACGGTGCAGGTGTCATGACCGCGATCCCTCATCAATTCTTCAAGCGCGAGGTAGAAAGGGACATTGCTTGCACCCTTCCTGAGCCGGGAGAGTATGCGGTTGGCAATGTTTTCTTCAAGGCCAATGACCCTGTCCAACTGCAAAGTTATCAAGCTGTATTCACGAAGCTAGCTGTCGATCTCGGATTACGTGTCCTCGGTTGGCGTGAGGTACCTACAGATGGAACCATCCTCGGCCCAGCTGCCAGTAGCAAGGAGCCTACCATCCTACAACCTTTTGTTGTCTTGCGAGCTCACTATGGCGATGGCAACATAAGCCAACATGGAACCTTCGATGATAAGCACTTCGAACGCCAACTCTATGTTCTCCGCAAGCACGCAACCCACAGCATGTTTGTCATTTTGTTCCTATGATCTTGAGCAGATGTTGACATGTTAAATTATTCAATCTATAAAAAAGCACGCTTGCCAAGGGATTTTATGTGTGTTCGTTGTCCCCGAAGAACATAGTTTATAAAGGACAATTGTCGCCACCGCAAGTCTACAACTACTACCACGACCTCAACCATGTTCTTTATCAGTCACACTTTACTCTGGTACATTCACGCTTCTCGACCAATACCTTCCCTAGTTGGGATAGAGCTCAGCCTATGAGACTCGCAGCGCACAACGGTCCGTTCAATTTTTCCATCGTGTAAATTCATATCTGAGGATCCTGGTCAGGTGAGATTAACACTGTTCGTGGCAACAAGAACTGGATGCGTGCTCGCGAAGGTGTACTTTCGTCTCAACATTTTGGCGATCATCTTGATCGCCTTTACCCTATCATTGAGACTGGTGGCTCCGATTCAGCCGCTTTCGACAACGTCTTGGAGCTCTTAGTTGTCAATGGAGTTGTTACGCTTCCAGAGGCCATCATGATGCTCATCCCTGAGGCATGGCAGGGGAATGAGAATATGGAGCCCGAGAAGAGAGCATTCTATAACTGGGCTGCCTGCCTTCAAGAGCCTTGGGATGGGCCCGCTCTTTTTGCGTTTAGCGATGGCCGCTATTGTGGTGCAAATTTGGATCGCAACGGCCTTCGACCATGCCGCTTTATCGTTACCAGCGAGGACATCATGATCTGTGCGTCTGAAGTTGGTGCTCTGTATATTCCCCCGGAAAAAGTCGTTCAGAAAGGCCGCTTGAAGCCGGGCCGCATGCTTCTTGTGGACACACTGGAAGGCAGGATTGTGGATGACAAGGAGCTGAAGCGTACAACGGCGGCAAAACAGAATTTTGCTTCATGGGTTGAAACCCACGTCCTCCATGTCCCTAACATTCTCAGACGCGTTTTGCGTAGCAATACCCGCCTGGAACCTGTACTGGACGAATATTCCATCGAAGCCGACCCCAAGCTTCTCACCTTTGGGTTCACCATTGAACAACTCAACCTCCTCATGCTTCCCATGGTACTAGACGGTAAAGAGGCTCTTGGATCCATGGGCAACGATGCTCCCCTTGCCGCAATGGCAACCCAACCTCGTATCATATATGACTACTTCCGCCAACTTTTCGCACAGGTGACGAACCCGCCGATTGATCCCATTAGGGAAAGCATCGTCATGTCTTTGGAGGCCTATGTCGGTCCAGAGGGCAATCTGTTGGAGATGAAACCTGAGCAATGTCACCGCATTCTCTTGCCTTCTCCCATCATCTCCATTGAAGAAATGAATGCAATGAAGAACTTGAAGACAGCTTATTCTGGCTGGCCTTCTCGGACTATTGACATCACGTTCCCTAAAGCTGAAGGGCTTCCGGGCTATCAGCTTGCGCTGGAGAGAGTATGCAGTGAGGCCGCTCAAGCTATCGACGACGGCATCAAGGTCATAATTCTCAGCGATCGCGCGGTCAGCTCGTCCCGCGTGCCACTCTCAGCACTTGTTGCATGCGGCGGTGTCCATCATCATCTTACTCTGCACAAGAAGCGTGCCAAAGTCGCTTTAATGATCGAGACAGCGGAAGCCCGCGAAGTCCATCATCTCTGCGTTCTTGTTGGCTATGGTGCTGACGCAGTGTGCCCCTGGCTCGTCATGGAGACCATTCACAAGCTGGGTCGAGATGGATTGTAAGGATTAATTTCTTTTTCTAACAGCAAGCTTACCTTTACCCCTCACAGGATCAAAAACGGGAAGACTGTCGATCAATTAATGGAAAACTACCGCCACTCAGTCGATAATGGTATCCTCAAAGTTATGTCCAAAATGGGCATCTCCACACTGCAATCCTACAAAGGCGCCCAGATATTCGAGATCCTAGGACTGCACAGCGAAGTTGTAGAACGTTGTTTCATTGGGACGGCTAGTCGTGTACAGGGAGCAACTTTCGATCTCCTCGCCATGGATGCCTACGAACTTCACGAGCGTGGATGGCCTACTCGCGAAACCATTCTGCCACCCGGAATGCCAGAATCCGGTGAATACCACTGGCGTGATGGAGGCGAAGCTCACATTAATGATCCATCTGGGATCGCCCATCTCCAGGACGCTGTCAGAGAACGGAATCAATCAGCTTATGATGCCTATTCTCGCAACGCGAACGAGCAGATCAAGAGTGTCCAGCTTCGCGGTCTTCTGGACTTCCGTTATGAAAACGCAATTCCTATCCCGATCGAACAAGTTGAACCTTGGAACGAGATTGTTCAGCGATTCGTCACAGGTGCCATGTCGTACGGGTCTATCTCGATGGAAGCCCATTCGACCCTTGCTGTAGCCATGAATCGTCTAGGAGGAAAATCCAACACGGGTGAAGGAGGTGAAGACGCAGAGCGGTCACTTGTGCTCAATAATGGAGACACTATGCGTTCGGCTATTAAACAGGTTGCTTCAGGTCGCTTTGGCGTGACTTCCAACTACCTTGCCGACGCAGATGAGCTCCAGATCAAGATGGCGCAGGGTGCCAAGCCTGGCGAGGGTGGAGAACTTCCTGGACACAAGGTCTCGGCCTCCATTGCTCGTACTCGCCATTCCACTGCCGGGGTTGGCCTCATCTCTCCACCACCTCATCACGACATCTACTCGATCGAGGATCTGAAGCAGCTCATTTATGACTTGAAATGCTCTAATCCTCGGGCCCGTATCTCTGTGAAGTTGGTTTCAGAAGTTGGTGTTGGAATTGTTGCAAGTGGTGTCGCGAAGGCCAAGGCTGACCACATCCTCATTTCCGGACATGACGGAGGCACTGGTGCGTCGCGGTGGACTGGTATCAAGTATGCCGGCCTTCCTTGGGAGCTCGGCCTTGCCGAAACACATCAGACTCTCGTTCTGAACGACCTTCGCGGCCGTGTTACTGTCCAGACTGATGGGCAGATTCGGACCGGACGTGATATCGCTATTGCTTGTTTGTTGGGAGCCGAAGAATGGGGCTTTGCCACGACCCCCCTCATTGCCATGGGCTGTATCATGATGCGCAAATGTCATTGTAAGTTGTAATTTTCGTCTATACTCCAGATCATCGATTAACTTTCCACAGTGAACACATGTCCCGTTGGTATCGCTACTCAGGATCCCCAGCTACGAGCAAAATTCGCAGGTCAGCCGGAGCAGGTCATCAATTTCTTTTACTACCTTGCCGAAGAACTTCGTGGATATATGGCTAAACTTGGCTTCCGCACCATCAACGAGATGGTTGGCCGAGCGGATATGCTCAAAGTCGACGAAAAGCTTCGCACAAAGAAAACAGCACGTCTTGATCTTTCAGCTATTCTGAAACCAGCATGGCAGATGCGACCTGGTGCAGCGACTTACCGAGTGCGCCAGCAAGATCACAAACTCTATATTCGCCTCGACAACAAATTCATTGATGAATCCGAGCCCGCATTGACAAAGGGCTTGCCAGTTCACATCGAATGTGAGGTGACCAATACCGACCGCGCGCTTGGCACTTCGCTCTCTTATAAGGTGTCAAAACTCTACGGAGAGGAGGGTCTGCCCAAAGACACGATCCACATCATGATGAGGGGATCCGCGGGTCAATCATGCGGCGCATTCCTTGCTCCTGGTATAACCATTGAACTTGAAGGCGATGCCAACGACTATGTTGGCAAAGGGCTGTCGGGAGGGCGCCTTATTGTGTACCCACCCAAACAGTCCCTCTTCAAAGCCGAAGAAAATATCATCATTGGGAACGTCTGTCTCTACGGTGCAACGTCCGGCGAAGCATTTATTCGTGGTATTGCTGCCGAGAGATTCGCTGTCCGAAACTCCGGTGCTAATGCTGTGGTGGAAGGCACCGGTGACCACGGGTGCGAATACATGACTGGAGGACGTGTGGTCGTCCTCGGTGTCACCGGACGCAACTTTGCTGCAGGCATGAGCGGTGGGATCGCATATGTCCTTGATACGGCTCACACCTTTGCATCCAAAGTTAACATGGAGATGGTGGAACTTGGAAAAGTCACCGACCCCCGTGAGATCGCCGCGCTTCGTAGTCTCATCGAGGATCACCGCCACTACACTGGCTCTGAAGTGGCCAATCGGGTACTTCATAATTTCCATCATCTTCTACCCCTCTTTGTCCGTGTTATGCCTCTCGACTACAAACGAATTCTAGAGGAACAAAAGGCTCGCGAGAAGGAGGACAGGGTGCGCCAAAATGTCATCGATCTGGTTCCGTCTCGAACCGCCAGTCAAGTGGATCTTGCATCAGAAGGCCTTGAAGACATATTGTTACCAAAGACACCTGCGCCCATACCCAAGCCCCGCCATGAACCTTCCGTAGTCGACGTCGAAGACTCGTTAGTCGACGACTCGACAACCAAGCAACGACTCCACAAACTCGACAAAACACGTGGTTTCATGAAGTATAAACGATTGGGCGAGGCATATCGCCCACCTCGCAAGCGTGTTAAGGACTGGAAAGAAATTTCCACTCGTTTAACGGAGAGTGAGCTCAAGTACCAATCCGCTCGCTGCATGGATTGTGGAGTACCTTTTTGTCAATCGGATTCGGGGTGCCCCATTTCGAACGTCATCCCACAATGGAACGACCTTGTCTTTAAAGAGCAGTGGAAAGACGCTCTTCATCGACTTCTTTTAACAAATAACTTTCCAGAGTTTACCGGTCGCGTTTGTCCAGCCCCCTGCGAAGGTGCATGTGTGCTGGGCATTAATGAGCAGCCTGTGGGTATCAAGAGCATAGAGTGCGCCATCATTGATAAGGTCCGTCTTAGAAGGTCCACCTTTAGTCCTATACTGATTTCTATCAGGCTTTTGAAATGGGTTGGATGTTGCCCAATCCTCCGTCATTCAGAACAGGAAAGAAGATCGCCATTGTTGGTTCAGGACCTGCTGGCTTGGCTTGTGCTGATCAGCTCAACAAAGCTGGTCACTCTGTCACGGTCTACGACCGGAACGATCGCATGGGCGGCCTCTTGATGTATGGCATCCCTAAGTAAGAACAAGCATCCAATATTTGTGGCACCGCTCACGTTCTCCTAGCATGAAGCTCGACAAAGCTATTGTTCAACGCCGTCTTGATCTTATGGCCGCAGAGGGTATCGTGAGTGGGTATTTCATACGTTTCCTCGCTAGCTTTTGATCTGAAACATAAGACATTCATTCCAAATGCTAACGTCGGAGTGGACATCGACACTGCGCAACTTCGTGTTGATAATGATGCTGTTATCCTGTGCACTGGAGCTACGTGGCCTCGAGACCTTAAGATTCCGGGTCGCGAGGTTGATGGTATACACTTTGCTATGGACTTCCTACAGGTATGAATCTTGAATATCCTTTACAAATACCCCGTGTGAGGTCTGACCCTTGTAGCTTAACACAAAGTCGCTTCTTGACTCCGACCTCGAAAACGGTGGCTACATCAATGCCAAGGGTAGAGATGTTATTGTAATCGGTGGAGGAGACACTGGAAACGACTGTATCGGCACTTCCATGCGTCATGGTGCTAAATCTGTGACCAACTTTGAGCTTCTCCCAAAACCACCCGTGTCCAGGGGCAGAGACAATCCTTGGCCTCAGTGGCCCAGGCAAGTCATCATGCCCATCTCAACACAATTTGATTTAACATTAGGGACAGGATCTTCCGCACTGATTATGGCCACACTGAAGTAGCTGCCCACTTTGGCAACGGTTCGTTCTCAATCACTCTTCCAGGTTTTTGTCTTGACCAATTATTAGACCCGAGAGAATATTGTATTTCGACCAAGGAGTTTGTCGTCGATGACGCCGGGAAGCTCAAAGGTCTTAATACGGGTTTGTTGTTTTGTCTCTCTTTGTTGACTGCCATTGACCGTTTCGCCCGAAGTCCGTGTTGAGTGGACTAAAGACAGCAGTGGACGATGGAAAATGGAGGAAGTTCCTGGCTCCGAGAAATTCTTCCCGGCACAGCTCGTTTTTCTGGCGCTCGGCTTCCTTGGACCTCAAGCCGAACTCATAAAGGCTTTGGAAGTGAAACAGGATGCTAGGTCTAATATTCAGACCCCCCACAAGGTACTGCCTACTTCTGTGTTCGTAAATCTTTCTAACTTTGGTATTCCCATTGCTAGAAATACTCTACGAATGTGGAAGGTATCTTTGCTGCAGGAGACTGCCGTCGCGGCCAGTCGTTGATTGTATGGGGTATCAAGTGCGATGCCTGTTATTCGCTTGTTGTAGTGGCATTGACCCTTTTCAATAGTGAAGGGCGTGGGGCCGCTGCTGAAGTCGACGCCTGGCTCAATGCAGGGTCTACACGACTGCCTAAGGCAGGAGGAATCAAAACTCGCGTAGGTGTTGCGCTTTTGTGGACACACCCCTCGTATTGATTGAACCTTCAGAACTTCATCCCTCCTCCTTCTACGCTTCCCGCCCAACTCGTCGACTCCGAAGATGAGAACTAAAAATTACGGTTTCATGTACATCACACGCCTATCTACACAGGAGGTATATATCATCTAGCACGAAGTTATCATTTACTAGCACGAAGTACGATCATGATTACTCTTTATTACGTATATTGTATTCTGACATTGAATGAATTACAAGGAGAAACTAAACCGGTTTCTCTCTTGAATATCTCTACTTTTGCCTCTAATGCCCCAGATACCCCAATTTGCTTTGACCATCACACGTGGATCGAAGTCAGCAACCTCCCACTTTTCACTACCAAACGAATTGGGCCCAGGTGTAATAACCCATTCAAATTCACCTGCCACATCAGGCGCGGTAGACAAAGATCGGACGTCCCGCTCAACATCAGCTGGAGAAAATCCAGTCACAAAAATCGGGCATTTGGAAGCCAACAGCATAGGCATCACAGGACCCCATTCGGTCGGAGACGATATTTGCAGAAGAGGCTCGCCGGTCTCCTCAGAGACTGAATCTGGGGACGGGAAGCCGAAACCAGGACAAAACATGAAGAACAAGTCGCTGTAAGGGTCTAGGGTATGTTGGAACTGGGCATGGACGTCTGCGTAGTTTGCTTGCAATCCAGTGATGGTGAGTTGTGGCGTATATGGAATAGTGTATGATGGGACTCCGTAGCGTTGAATAGAAGAACGGGTGCGCTTTAAACGTTCTATGGGTGCAGGAGTGGGAGGCTCGTAGACGTTGGGCAAATAAACGGGTTTCTTTCCCACAATCTCTGTAGATGTCTCAGACGATTGCCCCGGCGATGATTCTGGAGAGGTTGAAGCAGTCGACGAGGGGCCTGTGGTAGTAGTTGAATTATCGGAGGTGGTGGCAGACAGTGTCGGCGCTGCGAGAGGTTTTGGTAGGGAGACTTGTGGACCGATAAAAAAGATGTGCATATTGGTCGACGGGAACAACATGGTAAGCTGTTCCCAAACATGTGGAGGGAGAGATGATTCAGCTCGAGCACCCAGTATGAATACCCGTACTTGTGGTTTGCCCACAGCAGCCTCTGCTGTTTCAGGGGCTCCAGGTGCTACATGTAACGTCGACCTTAAGGCTGTGCGGACCATTCAACGAACACGGAATGACGTCTAAGAAGCAAGACTTGCCTGCCATTGAGCGACTTCCTTCAGGTGTTAGCCGTTGGTTGCTCAGCGTTAAGCCACTGTGCTGGTGAATAACACTACCAATGGTAATCGGGAATGACAATAATTTACTAGCATGACGTCTGGAACGCTCCGTGTCCATAGAAGGAAAGCCGCGAGTGTACCAGAAGACATCCCAATTAGCAAATGAGACGGCTTCCTCATACCCCTGAGGACCTATTGACATTGAGTTAAAAAAAAGTGGCCCGCATTTGTAGCCCAAGACAAACCCGGAAGCTCAAACTCTCGGAGATGCCTGCCACTCCTTAGATCATGTTCGTCTCCATTGGCTTCGCAAAGACGCGAGCAGTACTTGTGGTGCTCCTTGTCTTCGTCGTGATGTTCCTTAGTGCAGTGAGTTGGCCAACCGCAATCGGGACACTCGTAGTCTACGGCACAAGGTTGAGCCTTTGTGTGTGCATGAACATGGTCGTGTTCAGCAGCACAAACGGGGCAAGGTGCAAGTTTCTTGATTGCTTCGCCGCGAGCACGAAGAGCCGGGTGAGGGGACTGGGAGAGCTTGTGGAAGAGGTTGGGATCGTCGTCATTGGTGTACTGAGGCTTAGGCTTGCGGAAAAAGCTGAATATGGGCCTCGTGTAGGATGGGCTAATTCGACGGACAAGACGCGTCGTGGCTCGCAGTGAAGAGGCCATATTTTTTTTGTTGACGTTTGTTGCCTGACGCCTTCCTGCCTAACCACACCATGTCGGCAAGACATGCATCCATCTCCCGCAAGACCAGCGAAACAAAGATCGAGGTTTCTATCAACCTTGACTGTGCCCCAGGATCCTCAAATGCCCAGGTTATTGACGTTTCTACCGGCATCGGTTTTCTGGATCATGTCCGTACATTCATCTACTCTTCGTCTGCCCCTATTGAACCATACAGATCAGATGTATACCGCACTCGCAAAGCATGGAGGGATGTCCTTGACCATGAAGTGTAAAGGAGATCTATGGATAGACGACCACCATACTGCAGATGAGCATGCCTCTACCTCGCAGCTCGACTTGCAATAATCTCCACACACAGGATAGCGCGATCGCATTAGGGACTGCTTTCAAGCAAGCATTAGGTGAAGTACGCGGAATTCGCCGTTATGGCACGGGCTTTGCCCCATTAGACGAGGTGCCATTCTTCATTCAACTTATATGATTATCTGACATTTGTCGCAGGCTCTCTCTCGTGCTGTAATAGACATATGTTCACGGCCATACTGTGTAACAGATCTGGGTCTAAAGAGAGAAAAGATCGGCGATCTGTCCACCGAAATGATTCCTCACATATTCTATTCCTTCGCCATTGCTTCAGGAGCCACATTACATGTCGACGTCCTGCGCGGAGAGAATGATCATCATCGGTAAATTACTTTATTCAGTCCTTACGTGCTGACTGAAACCCTCCTTTTAGCGCCGAGTCCGCTTTCAAGGCGTTAGCTCTTGCTATCCGTCAAGCGATTGAGCGGACCGGAGGAAACGATGTCCCTAGTACCAAGGGCGTCCTATGAGCCGCTGACATATTAGACGAAAAAAGCGATATTTCTGGATAAATATAATGGAACAACCACAGGAGCTTGATAAGTTAGGCGACACTCCTACCCCTACCAAAACCTGCATTGGTCCTCAGCAGGAGGGTTCAACTGCATTCAATATCAGCGTCGATTCTGAAAACTTTTCGAAGATGCAAACCTTGGCTTTCTTACTGCAATTGAATGCCTTGGCGAATTCGGGAATATTGAACACGGTACCATCGACTCTGTATTGAGAAGGGGAATGAGGATCAGTGCGGATACGTTGAACCTTGAAGAAGTTTCAATAATTGGCCAACTCAAGAATATCTTTTAAAAAGACTCACAGCCGCTGCTGTCTTCATTGCTCTGGCCCATATACGGGCAAACGATATGAAGAAGAGTTGCTCCCTGTTTATAATAGATAAAATGATACCAATATCACCCAAGAAATACTCAAACCTTGTATAGTTCAACCCTGGAAGAAGGAATTCCTTTCCCGCCTCGAAGGATGTGTCGTACTGAGCCTTCCAAGCACGATAAGCCTGAATAAGACCAGTATCTCCAATGTTCTCTCCAGAAGTCCTTGATTTCTTTCTTCTATTAGTGATCACTCAATCGATGAATTTACTTACAGGTTGCCCTATATCAATAAATTTTAATTAGGTCAGATTTTGGAGGGAAAAGTGAATGTACGTACATTTACATGCACCTTTCCTCCTTTGCCATCGTCAATAGTGTAGGCTAAATGGGAATATTGAATTCGACCTTGAACCTCATGACAAAAAGCAGCAAACCTGAGAATTGCTCAATAATGCAATCCTGCTTGACCTGGAACCCGCCGCTTGTGTAATTTGTCCACCACTCCTCTAACTTTCCGTCTTGATTATACAATCGGCCAGCCGAATCAAACGCATGCTAGCAGACGGGGTCAGAAAATTCCAAACACATTCCAGAGAGAATCAACTCACAGTCAACTCGTGGGCAGCGACGTGGCCGAAAGCACCGAATGAAATGTAGGATGGCCTGCGCTCAGAGTATTGAAATAATGGAATGATGTAGCAACATAAAGCACATACCAGCTAGCATCGAAGAACGGAGGTTGCAAAATGCCAGCAGGGAAGACGATCTGTTGACTAGGTTAAAAAACGTCCTCGCCCATGGCCAGCAACTTTACCTCATTTGCCGGTGGATTGAAATATGCGTTAACCATTGAAGGGTACATCTCCCAGCTTTCCGGATCCCTCCGTTTTCCCAATTGTTGCCACATTTTGTACCGGTCGCTCTTACTGCCAACATGATGAGAGTTTCACCTAACCAACTAGAACTGGGGACATACACAGCGCTGATGACGTTGTCAAAAAAGTTCACCCCATCAACTTTGACCAAACTATAATATCGTGCAATAGAGGCAGGGTCCCTTGTGTCGGGTGACAAGGGAAATCCTACTTTGACACGGATTGCATCGGCCTGCAAGTCGTACTTAACCTCGGCACCGAACTGAACGGACAAACGACGCACTTTTTCAGCAGCAGCTAGACTGGACTCCTTATCCATCCAGTCAATGTGTGGCAGCGATGCTTTGAAGGCCTTGACAATATCTTCGAAACATGAGTCGATATCGTTTGACAAAAAATAACATGACTTACCTGTTATAATCTTAGTCCCCTTTTCCCTGGAATCACCGGCGAAAGTTTCATTGGCAAAATATCGACCAACTGCAAATCCTAGCGATTCTTCGACTTTCCCAATGCAGTATTCTGAGCGATCTCCGATGGCCCCCTTTTTGATACCGTTTAAAAGTTCGTATAGAACACGCTGCGATTGCCATGCTTCTGTGCTCGTCCCAAGGTGAGGGGCATACGTCAGAGCAGCGCGAACTACGAGGTACGCTTCCATAACGGTTGACGATGTCTTGTCCAAAATTTCGGAGAGAGAGGACGCGTACGCGGGATAGGTTATAATCACAGTCGAAGGAAAGTTACGTGGTGTGTAAGAAGAGAAGTATCCTGGGAAATCTATCTGTGGGAGGGCATTTGTGAGATTGGACAGGGGCAGGGGATTGTACGTTGCGATAGGATCTTGGTAGAGTATGTCGCTGTTGATTCTTTCGTGAGCGATCCATTACGAAGAACGTAATGACTTACAGATCAAGGCTTGCGTCAGCCAAACTCTTTTCTAGCTTGATGATCTTTTTAGCAAGTTTATGTGCGCACTCGCTGCTATTTGTAGGCTTCTTCTCTCCGTCCTTGTCGTCATCATCCTCACCCCAAGGGGGCCACGGCCAAGGAGGCCAGGCATTTGACTCCTGGTTGGTTGACAGCATAGCAGTTTTGAGAGCATTGTCTTCATCAGTATCGTCGTCACCAGCGTCCTCTTCCTCTTCTGAAAGAGTCAGCAAGAGCCGTTCCACAACGCCTTGATACACCTCGAGCACCTCTTCATCTTCGTAATACTCCTAAAGAAAACACGTCACAAAAGCAAGTGAGACAATGTCCCGACACTCGAACCTTGGACGGAAGGCTTAATGTCGGCTGACTGAACCACAGGACCATGTCATTTGGATCTCGGCCCACATCACCCTCGATCTCGAATGAGAATAACGCTTCGACACCTGTACTTCTACGTAAGTTCAAATGCCCGTAGTGAGAACTAGAAATATTAGCCTTGGGAGTGGAGGAAGGTAAGTGTAGCTGTAAGATCGGTTGATTTTTGGCTCTCAGGTTTCTGAAAATCGCCTCGAAACTTCTTCCGAAGGGCATGAACAAATTCCAACAACGGGACTGTGCCGATATTGTCCAGAGTGTCCTCGTTGACGCAGGAAGAGTAGAAGTCGCGTAGCTTGCGCAAAATATCGTTGTCGGGATTTGATTTGTAACTTGCCAGGGAGTCGGACTCAAGAATTCTCTGTATGACTTGCCTGTTTTGTTGCGCAAGAGCTTCGAAATTCCCATAGCTGCCCTTGTCCGCCGGTAGAGGGTGGGCACGGAGCCATCCACCGGCTGGCATTGACTGATGAGTAAGAACCACAGGAGGATGGGACATTATACAACTCACTAGCAAAATCGTAAAAGTTCTCGCATGGGTCCTTCGACGCATCTAGAGAAGAAAGAATGGAGCCGGAGAGTAGGATGCATTGAGTGGTCAAACATGTTTCCTGAAAGCGTGGTTTTAATGATCCAAAAACGAAAAAACCGTGCGTGCTGACTGACCTCCTTCGGGGGATCAGTTGGACCAGGCGCTGGTGGAAATGTCTCCGTACTTGTGGATGTTGTCGTGAAGCTCGTCGTTTGCGTCGAAATAGCTGTCGATGTGGCTATGACAGTCGTAGTCACTGTTTCCGTGGGCCGTTTCTCCCCACCTCCATTGCGACCGCGTTCTACATTGAGCTTATGTTGTACCCCGGCAAAGAGCCCTATAAACACCTGCGCAAGTCTGAAATCGCGTCCGGGGAGAACCGTGATTTACTTACTGAGGTCAAGAGAAGTAGGACGAGAGCAAGAACAAGCAGGATCTTGGTAAGGGGTGTAAGGGGCTCTCGTGCGATGGATTCAACTCGTTCTGAAAATGTTGAATTTGCTGCACCGGTGCCCTCGACTTCAGGGTCTTGCAACAAGGCTGCGGTTTCTACAGAATACTCTGAATTTCAATAGATTTTGACGTTTTAAGTAAGAGAAACGCCTGCCTTGGTCAGTTGAAGGCCTTGGTGGCCTATCTTCCATGGCAGCTCAGCAACGCTCTGGGAAAGAGCGAGGGTGTAAAGTAACTACTTTTGCCTGAAGCCAACCTTGGTCACACTATAGTGAGGTTTACGCGTGCCCAACCCCATGTTGCTCGAGTTATGTAATCATGATCGCATTGCTGATCCGCGTTTGATGAGTCGCCTGAATGATCGCGCAAGCTTCAGACGTATAGAAAGGAGGTAAGTTACATATGGTTACGACTGATGTCTGTCTATGAGAGACCTGGGAGAAACTAAGACGGACTACTTTTTACATTCTATCACGACTTTTCTAGAGAAAAGACAACCTCCGATACCGCATATTCCCATCACCACAGACCAAGAATACCCCTGTAGCAGGTCCATCTCAGTGCAGAACGTGAACAACATGCTACTCAAAGCTGCATCAGGAAGTTGAAACTAGTTGAAGTACGAATGACCTACCTTGCAAGAGCAGGACTAACAGCGCGTGATAGACAAATGAAAAACTGGACTAGTGCATATGTAGACCCAAGAGTAGAAGGGTTTGAATTCTCTTTGATTAATAGCATGTTTATTCTAAGGGTTCCGTTATATTAGTGTGAACGCTGTACCACGGAGAAAAGTACAGACGAATATGCAAGGAACGCAACTCGCATGCATAGCAGAAGAACACCCATGAGACCCCAAAGCGCATATTTCGGTACACCATCTGAATCCAGCCGAACAAGTATATTAAGTGATGGCAGACACAAAAGAACGCAGGGCCAAATCTTCATGCAACCGTGGTACAATTCGGCGTGGTCGTATCTTCGCAGGAGTGTTGGCAACACAAGTATCTGGATACTTGCAGCGATAGCCCCAGACAAGGCAAGTGCAAAACCAATCTCAGCAGCCTGACAATTTTATCAGCAGATCACCAGAAGTAAGGTCCTCGCGTCTCACAGTCAATCCAAGGCCGCCTTTGTGTATTGGATAATAACAAAATAAGACGAATATGACGTCGAAACTCGTCGACACGAAGCTCAAGACACAGCCAGACAAGCACAAGGTAACTATGACGGGAAGCGAGAGCAACTTAAATGCAGTAACTTTACGAGCTTGGCGCCGCACATCGTCAGTTGCTGAATATGCGCGTCGTATTGTCTGTATATGAGGTGCCGAGGGTAGGCGTGACTAGATATTGCAATCAGCCACAAAAAGCTTCAGATATGTTGTTCATACCTCTTTGAGAAAGGCAAAACTAAATGCGAAGACGATCACAGTAATAGCTGCAACGACGATAGATGGAAGAAAATATGGGTAGGTGCGGAAGAAACGAGAATCAGAGAATAGGGGCCACCTCGACGCAGGATTGACGAGATTACCGCCTAAGAGAGGCCTGAATCCATTCAGAGGGTAGACTTGTCACTACATAGAACGACGTACCCAATGATGCCTCCAAGAGGCCACCACAAACCAAAAAATGCAAAGGCAATAGCTTGGTTATGGCCGTCTGTAATCTCGCACAAAATAGAGGGTATTACGGCTACGTTGCCCGAAAATAGTCCCGCTTTTGATTTTGGGTTAAAAGACACGTCTGAAACAGAAGGGGACCACTTAACCTAACGCGCGGGATACTAATGCGCTCAGATAATTTTGCGACAAACCGAATGATACAGTAGAAACAGCCAGACCAACCACCCCCAATAGAATGACAGGGCGACGTCCGATATTATCTAGAAACTAGTTCAACTTCTGGAAGCGCATGACAGTTCCTAGTAGCGAACCCGACAAGAAACCCCAAGGGTAGATTGCTAATAATTGGCATGCCGCGAACGAACTCTCCTACAAAGACTTCAATGGTGATAACAGTGAAAGGCAGATGATCTTACTAGGAGACCACTGTAAAACCCAATTTTTGACGGGTTTGCTGCAACATGGAGGTGTACAATGAGTTCGTTAACATATGGGAAGATTTGCGAAAAATTTAACGGATCCAGTAGTCGAAGAAAGCACAAAAGCACCAGTTGGGTTTTTGGGAGTGGCGAACGGTTCAGGAACTCCATGGCAGTAGGGAAGGAATGCAAGAGAAGAGGTCCCACTAGGTTGGCCAAGGCACAACATGATTATTAAGTTCGTCATAGGTTAACCCTGCATAAACACGTATGAATTTACATGTATGTAGTGGTGAGGCGAGGTCGCCGCTTTATACTAAGGACGGACAACGTCAATATGCTTGGAGTACGTAAAACGACTCACCGTTCTATTTATTGTACCTTGCTTTTGTTTTGGTGTTGCTTAATTCAGAAACAATGCTCTGCGTATAAGTAATTGATGATATTCCTTTGTTAATGACTCGAATTTGGATTGGAGACCCTTCCTTCGGTGTTCATGTCCAAGATTTTCCAGAAGTTGCAACCCTTTCCGTCGTTCTGTGCGCCTGCGTAACATGACCACCAATATCGGTCGGTCTTCCCATCACTTCGATTTTTCATGTCGGCCCGCAAGACTGTCGGAATGCCGCATTTACAGCGAGGGGTATTCGCAGGAGCAAAATCAGGTCGGTAAAAACGAAAAGTAATGTTGATACGATACTTGGAGGGCTCGATGTCTGCACCGGGTGTCTCAGCAAAAGCAGGGCGGTAGAGATCGATGGCAGGCTGCGGCGGGATGCAGTGCTTGAACTGCTCTTGACAGGGTGCATGCATGATTATCAGCTGGAAACGCGTAAACCTCAGTGTCTGCTCTGCAAAAACTTACATACAGAATTATGGGGCAAAGGTACATTATACGTTCTTGCTTTTCGGTCTTTGGTTTCATCTGTGGGTATGACCTCTCGTAGACTGAATGTTCTCTGTGTCCCTGGCGGTGTAGAAGTCCATTGGCCGCCGAACGGTGCATATCTAGCCGTGACAGTATGCTCACCGAGACTGAGAGAAGCGATCGTCGGATACGGTCCCAAGTAGGTCAACTGATCAGAATGAAACCCTACGCCTTCCTTTGAACCGTCGTAGCAATTGGAAGCAGCTACATTGGCTCGCCACTTTCCCGCGGCGTCATCTTTATTCCACTCCAGTGGAAAACGTTGTCGGCTTTTTAGCTGCTCGTTGACAATGTGTTCAACAATTTCACAAGCCTCTTCCATAGGAGGAGGGAACACCGCTGGTGAGTCTGTCATTCTGCCGTTGTACCTGTATTTATAAAGGCATATGAGATGCAGACCAACAGATATTTTGACCGACACACCAATGTTGAGCTGCTTCCTGCATGGCCTCGCTGTCCGTTCGCGCAAAAAAAGCAGTACGATGAGGACTTTCCACCACTCTATCAAACAACCACCATTTGTTACGTCCCCAATCGCGAGATTTATTAACCATGGTGTAAAATAACTTGCAAGCAAGTTCAGGGGGTAAAATGGAGAGATGCATAGTGCATGGGATGTTTCGAGCCACCATAGCAGGATTGGAGAGCAGTAGAGGTGGAAGCTGATACAATTTCTTCGTAGTCGAGGGAGGGGGCCTGAGCACTGACATCAAGTCGGTAACAGGTCGTCGATCTGAAGTTGAAGAGCTGGATGACTCGGATAGTTGCGATATCTTTGATTCAATTTCTGCTTGAGTCGTCGAATTGAGCTTTGAAGTCCTTGAGTTTTTTGGCGGCTGCTCTAGCCAGCTGTCGAGGCCCACATTTTTTCGTTTCTTTGTCTTTGCAACCTCGAGTCCATTGAGGAAATTTGCGGTAGCTTGGACATCACCATTACATTGAATTAGGGCCTCGAGAATAGTATCTGGTCCAGGTCGCGTCATTGTCAACAAGCTGGATACCAATGCTAACAGCACCTCGGTATCGCTGGAATCCATGGTCACTCCTGAGTCCTGAGTCACTGATTGTGTCGTTCGAGAGTGAAGTTGAGTCGATATGGCATCAAGTGAACGTCTCCGGCCCGGCGGGACTTGGGACTTATATGTAAGCCTCCCTTCAAACTAGTGGGACTTTCAACATTCGGTGCGTTCGAAGCCTTTCTTGTGGCCGTGTATTCAACCTTCCGGACTTCTCTGTAAGGATGGAAGCCTCAATGAAACGACACCACGCGCGTCTAGAAGGCGAGGAACGCGGAATCGGTCTACAAAAATTCAGAACAAATACGGTGAGCAATGACTTCTTCCCTGGAGAGTTCAAATTGCCAACGGTCTGCATAGGGAGTCCGCTTGGTTTTTCTAATCCTCTGCCTAGCGGTCATCCACTTTGTTTCGTATTCCTCCAGTCTCCCGTCGAAGGCTGGTAATGGAAATTCGACTCGACCTGTCGCGATACTCCTGGAAGACCACTGTGCTCATACCTCCCCCATTGATGCATCTGAGTACATCTACCGACAAACTGCACTAGTGGAAAAATTGTTGGCTCTCAACGGTTCAGCATACATCGCCGAGCCTGGGGCTAGTGCCACATTTTTTGGTAACATATCTCGTACAAGCTGGAAACTTTCTGAACGACCTTTACTCTTGATTGTCACACCCTCCGCCGGTGCAGATGGGCCTGTTGCTAGGGTATCTATTTTGACTCCCAAGGTATTTGATATTCACCTATTGAGTCTGCAAGTCATACTGAATACTGGACAGTTCGAGGCTACCCGAGCCAAGACACTGGTTATACCTTCTGAGTCTAGTATTGAATATCTCGAGTGGCCTGAAGATGCTAGCCCATACGAAATCGCGGCAACTGTCTTCCCCGAAAGTACCGGAACCATCTTCGTGGACAGCAGTATCCGGAAGTTCATTTCTGATGGATTTGCGTCGGCCCTTCCAAAGGCTACTGTGCTTTCGGCACCTGAGGAGATTACACAGCTCCGCGAACGCAAGTCAAAATCTGAGATTAGCCTTCTCAAATGTGCGAACGAGGTAGGCAATCTTACAGCGATGACCCACCTTGCACTTGCACGCTCAAGTTGCTTGACTTAGGCTACTGTCCTCGCTATCCGCGCAGTCCACAAGCAACTTTACGTTGGTATTCGTGAATCAGAGGCCCGTGCTTTGATAGCATCTACACTGGCGTCTGTTGGGCTCCGGGATGCTGGATGTCTGACACTATTTGGAGGTTTGCTCTTTATGCAATGACGTTATTTCCTTGCTCATCCTCTCTTAGAAAATGCCGCTCTCCCGCATGGAAGCGGCACGGATCGCGCATTAGGTGTCTCCGACTTTGCCTTGTTTGACTGTACAGGATCCCTGCACGGATACTATAGTGATGTCACCAGAGTGAGTGAGTTCGTCAGTCTCACAAGTTGTGTTGTCCTGATACGCCTATCGTCGTGAGACCGTTGCTTTGCCTGATTCCGATATTCCTCTCGAGCACAGGGACATCTGGAATCTCGTCCGGGCCGCACAGACTGCGGCTTTACAAGCGGCGCGTGCAGGAGTCTTGACCAAAAACGTAGACGGAGCTGCAAGATCATACTTGGCTGCTAAAGGTTACGCGTCGTACTTTACACACCGGCTTGGTCATGGTTGGATTTTTTTCGCGTGCGCTTCCTGACGCATATTTGACACAGTATTTAGGGATTGGTCTCGAAGTGCACGAAGAACCATACCTGCGCGGCGGAAGTGACGTCGTCATGAAAAGTGGTCATACTTTCTCCGACGAACCAGGGATTTACATCGAAGGCAACGTTAGTGGACACACTTTTACTATCTATACAACGCCTCTAAGAATGCCTATTCCCATTTGCGCAGGTCGGGGTTAGGTTGGAGGATTGTTTTGTGATAGGGGAGGATGGAGTCGCGGTTCTTCTGACGGAAGGTGTTGGTGGACAGACTTTGTCACCTTGGGCTCCTTGAAGTCGATTTACAGATACCATTTCTATATAGCACTGGCAGACAATCATATATATTTTTATCTTTCCAAGGAATACTACGTACAAGCGGGGAATAGAGATAAGGAATAGTTCCGTGATGTCAATTTGAAGCTAGATGGAATAGGATATCGACTAGAGAAAACAGGGTAGGATATGAGTAGATAAGGCTATGTCGGTTCTCAGAAAGCCAATATATGAGTGTAAATATATGTTTCCCAACAAAAAGTAAAGAGTGACGGCTGATCAAGAATGAACAGGGAGGGATATTTTCAATGACTCATTGCGAATTGAGGAGTCACGACATATCTACCACTTCGTCAGGGGTAGGTTGTGGAAGAGGAATCGCGGCTGGGGACAAAGGGGATATCATGACAGGCGATTGATTAGAGGCATGCCGTAGAAATGGGTTTCGGGTATTGTTTCGAGAGATTGGAGAAGCTGTAGTGAGCAGTCAAAACGTACCGAAAACCTCGAAAGAAGGGCAGACACACATAGGACATTATTCTTATACCAACGGAAAGGGAGAGTATCATTATCAAGCTCCAACAATAATTCGGCATCGTTCATCGAATCGGGGGTGTAGCAGATGGCATTACGACTTGGCTGCTGGGAACGTGAGATGTCCGAGTCATCCGAGATATCGCTGGTTAATTCCAATCGAGCACGACTCTGGAATGAAATAGTGCGCTCCTGCTGATACGCTGGGAGAGATGCAGCAGCGTGACGACGAGACCTCAGAACGGGGGACGCAGGGGGGAGGAAGGAGGGGCGCAAGATGGACAGGAACTCGTCCAGTGCTTCCGACTGCAGCCCGGAGCTGTAAAAGGGGTCTATAAGGGCTGATTGAAAGAGAATAGATGCTGACCGGGGGGATGAGCGAGGCGAGGTTTGGTCTTTATCAGGGCCCTTGAACTCGTCGAGGGCGCTACTGTCAGCAATCCTGAGGCGTTCATGAGTGGTATGTGCCCTGTTGATGAAAGCATGGTATGCAGAGGCGAGGCGTACAGGGCGGGGAGCGACGAGAAGAGGGTATTCGCTGCTGAAGCTCATCGTGGGCGGGGATCAAAGTGCTCTCTTGTTTGGCCCTACAACACAAACCAAACAACGGCCTCTCGAAACCTTCCAGGTTTGAAATACTTCTTCCGCGCGCCTATATAAACCGGCGCTTGCTATGTCAGCCTTCCAACCCAATCTATTTCCTCCATGTCTGTCATAATTCGTAACGGCTCGGAAGACACTCTCTGTCCAGATGTCAACGACGCCACACTTTTACTACTTGATTCGGAGGCGCAGAAGCATCAAACTGCCCCGACGCCCCTCCCAAAGGCCCAATTTGCAGCTCTTTGCGCCGTACGCCTAGTGGATCCCATAGCATTCACACAAGTCTATCCATTCATTTCCTCATTATTATTCATCTCTTACGCGGCAACCTGCGCAGGTCTTTCCTTACATCAACGAGTTCATCACCCGTCTTGACGTCACTGATGACCCGTCCCAGATCGGCTTTTACAGCGGGGCTGTTGTGAGTCAAATATTCAAGTTTCGTTCTCCTGCCATTGATACCCGTCTAGGAATCCAGCTTCGCAATCGCTCAACTATTTAGTATTTACCAATGGGCGAAGCTTTCTGGTATGTCTCCGTGTTAAATGACGGCTGACATTAACTGCTGTCCAGATATTGTGGGTCGGCGACCCGTTGTGATCATAGGAACTCTAGGCCTTGTAATTTCTACCGCCCTTCTCGGTGTATCGACTTCCCTCGCCCAACTGTTGTGGTTCCGTTCTCTTGGTGAGTAGATACTGTTGGCGGTTCACCCTGCTATAAACTAATTCGCATAGCTGGTTTCTGTTCTGGAAATGTTGCAGTGATTCACTCGGTGCTCGGTGAGCTTACAGACTCGTCCAACCAAGCTCTTGCTTTTCCTATCTATGGGTTATTCTGGCCACTGGGTGCCATCTTCGGGTGTGTAGTACTATAACTTGTCTCGGAAGAAAGAAATCTGATTCACTTTCCGGGCCCTGCCCAGGCCCTTACTTGGCGGAAGCCTCTCAAATCCGGCCACTAAGCACCCCAGAATCTTCGACATTCAATTTTTACGGATTTTTCCCTATTTCCTACCCTGTTTTGTTGCCGCCTTGATTGGACTCTGTGGTGTTATCTCAGCACACTATTTTTTAGATGAAGTGAGCTTTCTCTTCCTCGTCGTTAGCGTGATTAATGGTTTATACAGACTCTTCCAAGTCAACATCAGCCCAGATCGTCACATATGCCTGCCTCCTATGGCGCAACTGACGATCAATCGAATGTACTCCCTGCGCCACCATCACTGAGTATCGGAGACCTGTTATCAATTCCCACTATCCGAGCACTGAGTACTTCTGGGTTCGCATTGTGCTTCATTGCGACTGCATTTGATGTTGTCTTTGTCCTTTTTTGCTACTCTCCGATCAAGACCGGCGGCTTGGCTTTCTCTGTACGTCCAGATTTACTCTATTCCAAAGGGTCGTGTTCAAATATTTCGTGTCAGGCGTCACAGATCGGGTACTCGATGGCTGTTGCGGGTACGATTTCTGCCGGTATTCAGTTGCTTTTCATGCCTACTCTTTTGCGGACCTTTGAAATTACCAAGTTCTACACTTTTTGCATGGGTTTATGGCCTTTTACCTTTGCTGCTCTTCCTCTTCTTAATATTTTGGCTCGTGAAGGGCTTGACTCGCGGGGATCGATCGATATTGAGAGTCGAGGAAAGATCTGGGTTGGAATCGCCATCATCTTAGGCTTGTCTCGTGTTGCTTGTCTGGCTTATTCGTAAGTTGCAAACTCTACTCTTCGTGTCAGATGGTTCATTGTATATTGTATAGTATCAGCATGATTCTAGTCAAGGAACACGCACCGGGCCCTTCGTCTCTTGGTTCTACCAATGGGTTAGTGCAATTCTCCATGTGTCTCGCTCGCGCATTTGCGCCAGCGTTCGTAAGGTATGAGTCTAATGGCTGGTTGCGGACGTTCTCTTTACAAATAACATTTCAGTTCCGTGTTTGCATATTCGGTCAACACAATTTTTTTGGAGGGTCACACTTGGGTAGTAATTATGGTCGTGATCTCTTGTTTGGGCACATACGAGGCGAAGAGCGTCGGCACAGCAGTCAGGGTCTTGCGATGAGGTGCATACTTCCTTCCCATTTTAAAACATATATCTGTAGCACATGTCACGACCACGGACTACATACGGAATAAATACAAGACAGTCCAAGTACATTCTGTTTATAGTCTAGACGACGACGGTTCACCCAGTGTATAAAGGTGATCGAGCTGGGTTTTGAACTTGTTATAGGCGTCTTTCCGTCGAATCTTCATCGTCGGTGTCATCGTTCCATTCTCGACGGTGAATGCATCAAGAGTGAGATGGATCCTCTTGATCGTCTCAAAGCTGTACATTATTGTGCATCAATATCCAGCTTCAATAAAAACTATAAGCGCCTACCCTTTCAAGCCATTCTTCTTAGCTTCTTGAGTGATGATGGCAAGAATTTCTTCCTGAACGCGTTTATCTTGGCAGGCAAGAGCCAATCTCTCAATGTCCTCTGCCACAATCTTCTTGCCATAGATCTTCGAGGCCAAGGTAGCAAGCTGAACAGGATCGGGGATGATAACCGCAAGCAGGTAGGACTGCAGAGAGTCGCCATGGATGTAGATCTGTGCGATCACAGATGAAGAACTGTACATATTCTCGATCTTCTCGAGAGCTACATATTCTCCCTGGGCCAGTTTCATGATGTTCTAAACGCAAGTAAGAATGTTACTGTTCCGATTTATGTGAATGCTTCGCACCTTGACTCGGTCAATGATCTTGATTCGGCCTACATCATCAATCTCCGCGACATCCCCAGTATGGAGCCAGCCTTCCTCGTCAATAGTTTCCCTGGTATTCTTCTCATCTGGGGTTCCATTAATAGTTAATCAGTGTCAAGAGGCTCATCATAATACCTTTATAGTAGACTTTGAAGCAGTTGGCACCCCGGACACAGAGCTCACCGCGAGGGTTTGGTTTATCTTCCGAAGTATATCCCAGAGCAGGGACATCGACCAACTTAACTTCGTTAACAGGTTGAGGAGGGCCAACTTTTCCGCTGGATGTCGGATCATTCGGCCAACCCTTCGCACAAGTGGCGGAGTTTTCTGTCATTCCGTACCTGTGAACAGATGAATGATTTGAAGCTAATTGTCGTGAAGTGGCTCACCCTAGCAAAAAATTGAGTCATCACGTATCACTAGTAATTGAATCTTACCTTCGGAAACTTCGCAGGCAAAAGCGATTTTCAAGAAGTCCATCACCTCGGCACTGATAGGTGCGGATCCGCTGGTCATTAACTTGATCTGACCACCAAGAACAGCCTGGATCTTATTGCGAATTATTCAGACCATGTACCCTTTCAATACCACACAAAGTACCTTTCGGAAGACGAGTTTATCCCAGAAAAAGTGCGTGGCATCTCCGGTGGTATGAAGCTGGTCAAGTTTGACTTGCATCGCCTTGCGGAAAATATTGCCTTTGAGACCCGGAACGTTTCCTCCCGCCATAGCTGCTTGATACACTCTGTTCAATACGCGAGGCACGGATGGGAAAAAGTCGGGCTTCAAAAGCTGTGCGTCCTCAAGCAGACGAAGGGGGTCGCCGGTATAGTAGCCAATCTTACCCCCAATGGCGATTACGCATGACTCGCATATGCGCTGTGAGGTAAAAAAAAAAATGAGTCGAAAAGTGGTTAGTGAGATATTGCATATCCAACCTCGTAGATGTGAGCCAGGGGCAGGTATGACATGATGCAGGCAGAGTCAGGCAGAGAAATTCCGAACAGGTTGCTCTGAACCGCAAGCGCAAAATTCCCGTGCGTAAGAACCACCCCTTGTCACGATTCAGCGAAGTCCACATCCATGATACGTAGAGCTCACCTTTAGGGTTGCTGGTTGTTCCCTGAAATTTGCGTGAGGATGGTCCAAATTGGTCAATGCCCATGTACTACTTACTGAAGTGTAGCAGATGCACGCTATAGTTTCTGGTTTTGCTCTAATAGGCTCACTAGGGTTAGCTTTGCCATCGGCCTCGACTGTGTGCGGAAGATCGGTCGATGTCAGGAATGATTGTCATGGTGCTGGAAACGTACGTTCACGCAACTGCCTGAGTTGCACGCCTTGCGAAGAAGCCCATTCTGTCAGAATCTGGTTGGCCTCCGGGGTCAGGTCATCGATGCAGACAATGAGTTTCATAACGGGGACTTTGGATGCAAGTCTGAGAAGAGTGGGAATGTGATCGGACGTGGAGAAGATAACTGTTAGATGAGCATGGTCGATTCTGGTCAAAGCCCGTGTCAATAAACTGAGAGGAGGAATATGAGCTGAATAATAGATACATATATTCTGGATAAACGAATGTGAATAGCAAATACGCATAAGTTGAGTGTTAGCACTTACCCACTGAGTCCTTTCCGAGGGTATCATAAAGACTGACAGAAACCTTGTTGTAACTTTGCAGCGCGATGTCGATGATTTGCCATTCTTCGCGTCGTAGGGGTGAGAGAGGAAAGCATACTCTACCATGTATAACATACCTGGTCGATTAGCTGACCAAATGCCCACTGTTTCCAAATCCCCTCCACCTAGCTCTCCTTTTGCGAAAAGGGATGCGAGAGCACTCCCGACATTGCGTCTACGTATGTCAACCTCGCCATATGTTTCCCAAACATACTGAGGGGCAAATTTGAGAGGGTTGGTAGTAACGATAGGGCGAGATCCCAAGAATGGCTGGTCCTTTCCGGCAGAGAGACCGCTTTCAAACAACTCATCGAGGCTTTGGAGGATACCCGGCTGTTCGAGTGCGGTAAGGCCCCAAATGCCTAGATTAATGTTCAATCAGCAGAAAAGTTTATGTGAAGCGAATTATTTACTATTTTGATAGTGAGCTGAGATACGTACTCAGTAAAGTTGCATAAGAGCAGGATGCTTGACTTCAACACTTACCAGTTTGACCAGGGCGTTTCGTTCCTGGAACGACAATGGCTTGCTTATCGTATGGCAATTTATCTGGCCAGGGGACCGCTCGGGAATTCACAAGAGGCATTGGGAAGGATGAGGGCTAGACTGGGTTATGAAGTTTATGGAAGACCACGGTGGAGGTTGGGGTAAATCCAAGGTAAATCAATCGGCAAGTACCTCTATCAACTCCCGAGCGGCACATGTGAAATGTGATGTCGGCCCGACTTTTTAACCACTGACCACTGTGACCAGGAACAACAAAACATATGCCACTTGAACGTTCAGGAGAAGCGTTTGGTTTCTAGTCTCATGATCAAGTAGGTCCCCACAGGATTCCGTTGGGATAATGAATAATAGTTCATTGAGAATTTAATGTAATACTTGTACAAAACTCTCCAAAAAAAAAACGAACTAAACCGTGACAGAAAAGGTCGCGTGTAACGCGTGTGACAACTAACCTACGGCGCACTGAGGACGATCTGAGGTAAAGTTAGATACAAGCCACACAGCAATCGTGACGACGTACACTCATGAATTGCTCATAACTCAACTGTGCCCAACCATCCCTGTCCGTGTCGACACTATGACACGTATCACAACGAGTCACACGGAGAATTACAAAATGCGTACCGCTGGAAAGCTTCCGTAAGCGTCTTTACTACAACACAAGCTCTAACAAAACGATCAAACGTAATCCCAAGAGGGGGCCCGTATCCCGTTGTTGCTTCCGATGCTGGCATAATTTATGACAAGATCCAGGCAGCTGCAAAAGCTCAAAACATACCATATTTTCGCTCCACTAGCATGATCAAAGAAGGAGATAAACTATATCCGAAACTTCGTAACGCTTCTGCAAGTTCCTGGCCTTCGATGGATCCTGAGCGGTCTCGGTCAAAGTGACGGAACACATTCTGCCAATCTGAAATATATTTCCATAGACCAGCAAATTCTGTAGAGAATCGATGAATTTACTGCATATTTTGAGATTCAGCCTATGCCCCATGCCTGTGAAGTTGATGGTTCCGCTCCTGTCCGTGTCCTATCGCGGCTATTCAGAAACTCAATCGTATCTAGTATTAGGTACGCACAAATATACCCATGAGCATCTTTACGGTATCGAGGTCGAAACCTTGTCATTCGTGTTACTGCGGTGATTTATCTAACAACGGGTGGTCTCACTTGTCCAATTACCTGATCCTCCATTATCAGTTCAAACGCAGGTCTTGAAGCGTGAAGGGTCAGACTTGCCGTTGACCAGGGCAGTTTTCAGCTCTGGCACACTGATAGAACCAGATCTATCTGCATCTACAGCCGAGAACCATTGCCAGAGTTGAGGATCTGCACCAGGTGGTGGTCCAGATTGTTGATACTGAGGTTGGTACTGGTTGTAGCTGCCAGGTTGTTGACCAGGAAGGGGTGGAGCTTGCGAATGGTGTCCATAGTTCTGCGAACCGTACTGACTTCCGTGGCTAGATCCGTATTGAGAGCCATATATCGACATTCAGGAATAAAGGTATAGTTCTGGAAGAGAGAAGGTGGTGGAGTGCTGCAAAGGGATGGTTCAAAGACGGCGCTTACGTTCGAGTCTAAATATATGCAAGCCCAATCACAGCAATTGCTGCAGAGATGTGGCTGTGTTATCCAGGACTGCCGCAGGACACCGCTTTCTGTCAGTGTTCGAGTCTAATTATATGACAGCCAAAATCACAGCAATTGCTGCAGAGAGATCTCCACGCGGTCATCCTTAAGTGAGTATTGGCTGCGAGTCAAACGAAGCCTTCAAAACTACGTATGAACGACTGACTACAGTAATTATAAGGATGCACTTCTAAACCAAAAGACCTACTTTCAAATCCTTCCATCAAAGCGTGTCAATTCAGCGCTAGTTGGATATCAAGGGGCGGGACTGGCAAGGAATTCTGCAAATTATAAACCGGAAAACCAAAAACAGTACGACTTGATCCATGACCTATAGAGCTATGTCTTTGCATCACAGATGATGAAGGATGTCGATTTTAGGGCGACGCTTTGGACGCTTGTTCGTCCGGAGATACCATTGAGGGCTTATAGGAAGGCAAGCAATGTGGGCTCAGAAAAGTGTCACGGTCACTGTGTCCTTCTGAACAGGATTATGGATATATTTTGCAGACTGTCTTTCTTGTGAGTATACCAATACTCCTTGTATTGCATTGAACTCGCGCATTCTAATTTTTTGCTTCTCCAGTCTCAGGACTCTTCGGGCCTCAGCGTCTGCTAGGGTCTTACATTCAGGCTGGCTGCGTCACATTAGGAATCGGGATGAGTATGCGTCTCATCTGTTTCCCTTATAATATTCAGTGGATTTAATGCCATCTGTGTTGCCAATGAATACTACAGAGATAATTTATGCCGGCCCAGTGATAGCCAGAGTTCATAGGCTCTATCTTGAGCCATAGTATATTTATTTGCTCACCAAAAGCTACACAGGTATGGCCCGTGATATCTACGGGGACGAGGCACCCGACGTCCAGCTGCTAAGTCTGAAGTTAGAGTAAGCGCAAGAATATACTCATAGATGGTTTGATTTGATGCTGGTGGAAGTACTTAAATCTGACATCCGCTTTCTCCAAGTCGAGTTTCTGAAATTTAGTTGGAGTGTATATGTGCCGTTAGAATCAAGAATTAGGGTACATAGGAAAGATCCGTGTCCAAGCGCACCGAGCGCAAGTTAGAAAGGTTTTACGTTAGATCGACGACCAGGGCACTTACTATGTATAATTCACAACAAATATATTGAGTTACCCAAGAGAGTTTAGAGCGAGGAGGTCATCATCAAGGATTTCATGAGAGATATTGAACTTGAAGAGCATGCAAGGTGCTTCTCACGTCCTATTTTAGGGATTAAATTCGATGGTGGCGTTTGGCATTTGTGAAGGTTGCTTTGTGACAAGCGAGAGGGCCTCGTGAGGAAACACGCGACTCAAGTGTCGCTCGATGTACATTTGATGTACATAATTGCAAAGAAGCTGAAGACTGTGAGCGCTGGATATTTAGGAAACAACGCGCAGTTGACTTGATTCATCTCAAACGCGAGATCGCACCCAATCAGATGGATGACATCAAATGATGGCAGGCCGGCTCCGGATCTCTTGTCAACCGGGTAACCCGAAAGCTTCACTTGAGCTTGCTTTTCTGGTTAGTGCCTCAGTGCGTGCTGCTGGTTCTGGTTCATACTTATTTCATTTTAGCCCCAGGTGAGTGCCCCAAATCGATTCATCTCTTCAGAGTTATTTAAATTTGGAGCTTACCTAGGTCCTGCCATCTTCCTCCGAGCCGCATATATTCATTGGACCATCAGGCTACTTATCATCTACTGTAACATGACTCCACACCATATTAAGGCTGTCATATTTGACGTATGTGTTTCTGAACTTCGTCCTGATTTCAACCTTCCATAAATCAGCTTCTCAGATTGGTGGGGTTGTTTTGCGAAGTCCTTTCATTGCCATTGCAGCATATGAACGCGAACTTGGAATCCCCGAGAACTATTTGAATTGCTCGATGTAAATTAAACTTCTTCCAGCCTTTCCAAATGGTCCTCACTAATATACGTGGGTATGGTCACGCTGATTAGCGTAGAACGTGGTTCTCAAGGTGCATGGCAAAAATTTGAGCGCGGTGAATTGCCGCTGTTCGAGTTTTATGAGGCATTTGGCCGCGAACTGTCCGATACGGAAAAGGGAAATTTGTGGTACGTGTGTAAAAGATATTACATCTGTCCAGCTCTCCATTTGGCTTCCGCAGGTACACCTCATACTGTCAGCGCAGAGGGCTTAGTGAGACGTGCATTATCCTCTCGTTGTCGGTGTACTCATGGACCGTATTTTAGAGGTTCCTCCTGTATTGCCAAAAAGCCTTAATGTCAACGGTAGAGAAGTACAGTCCAGTTATATCAGGTGTGGTTGAAACGCTGATACACCCCTTTTAGCTTTTTGGATCCATGATGCGTGGATCGAGCGTATACGACCCTCACATGTTACAAGCCATCCATCGAATTCGAGGTAAGTAACATGCATGGTTCCTCATAGCATACTCTCAGCTCCGTGCCATAGAAACAGGTCGGTATAAAGTTATCGCGTTGACAAACAACTTTGCCAAAGCCGACGTCCCCCTTGAAGAAGCCAAATTTCTGGGCTGGGATGACGGCGCGACACCGAGCCATCTCCGTGCCTTGTTTGATGACTTTTGCGACAGCAGTACTCTCGGGATGCGGTAAACATAAAAGTCTCCCTGATTTATTAGTCAAACTAATTGTTTAATTGCAAGAAAACCTGAACCTGAGTTCTACCTCCTGGCATGTGAACGAAATGGTATAAAGCCAGGGCAAGCGGTGTTTCTTGATGACATTGGACTGTGGGTACTTGATCGCGTTGTCGACTTGATGATAAGGCTCACAAGGTACACCCTGCCAGAAATCTGAAGGCTGCCAAAGCGCTCGGAATGGACACCATTCGTATGTTTAATTCCGGTTCTGATTAATGAACTGACTTCATCGGCAATTAGACGTCTCAATCGGAAAAACATTGACCGCAGTCGAGATATTAGAGGCGAAGCTTGGGATCGACTTGACTAGTCCTCGGACAGCAAGTAAACTTTAGAGTAGACGATAGAGCGGACGAAAAGACAGCGACGCCTAGGCTTTATTGTGTACATAGTTCTATGAAGTTGCTCATGGGCTTTCTATCGGGATCCGCGTCGTCTATGGGAATACATGATGGATTAGAAAGGCTTATCCGATGCAGGAGTCTTGTCCTCGTAATAGCTGCCCAGCTGGAAGTGAGAGATTAGTTATTTGCGAACAAGATGGAGTGGAAGATATGGCGCACCAGAGGGACCTTCACCAGGAATTCCCGCTTCACGAGAGGAGTCACCGACAACAACTATTAGGATATATAAACTCAAGTCATTCAAGAAAAATGTAGAACGCACGAGAAGTGCAGCTGTTCCTGCTCCTACGCCCCAGATTCCGAGTGAGGATGCCCAGTGTTTTGTGGCCTATGAGAAGAAGGTTGAGTGTTTGACTGCAGAAAATTGGTGGCCAAAAAACGCGTACAGTAAGACTGGCATTAAGCGGGGATCGCGCTTGATAGGCTAGACGGGCCATGGTCAATAGAGTTCGGAGGGATTAGAGGGTGTGTCGATGAGACGGAGAACAGCGGAAGGGTTGACCGGAGAACGCCGCGGAATTTTCTCATCCGAGTAACTCACATATTTCATATTTCGATCATCAAATCATAACCCCCGATCCTTTTTTACAAACTTTTATAGGCGTTCTGTGCAGCGAACGCTAGTCATATTATCTGTTCGCTCCCGGAAATCTCAAGTATTCTACTCGTAGAAGTCAGATGGCCAACCCTCGTCAACGGCGCAAGGCCCGCTCTTCCTCGCACAGGCCCGTATCGCACTCGCGGCATGCGCAACGGAACCTAAAAAAAATGCCTCGTACGTCTATTGGTTAAGGGTTCTGGGCGCTTTGAATTGACCCTTGCAGCCATTCGTGGGCCCAAAATCCTTCAGGACGCATGGGACAAAAAGAAGACTGTTCGACAAAAGTGTGTTCCTTCCATTTCGCGAGTTTGAATGGCTTTTTTACATTGTATCAGTTACCTCGCGCTTGGTTTGATCCACGACCTTAATCCTTCGGCGGCTGGTGGTTCAGAGCACTTGGAGGAGCCAGCAGAGGAAGAGAGCCAGATCACATCTACTTCGCGGTTGGAGGAGCCGGCATCAGTTCGGAAGGGCTTTGGCAAAATCATTCGTGATGAAGCTGGAAAGGTTCTGAGGATCGAGTTGGCAGAAGAAGAGGATGAGGCTGAAGATGAATTGATGGATGAGCCCGACGTGGACGAGGCTGTTTTGGGACGATGGGCGAATGATCTCGGCGGTGGTGAAAGAATCAAGCTGTCTCGCGGGGAGACGAATGTGGTGCAAGGTGAGCGCATTCTGCATGACAGGCTGAAACTGTATTGGATGGCCTTATGGAGCTGTTGTGGACACTTGTCATAACACTCGGTAACTACTCCGCGGTGGACACGCTGGCCGAACCGTTGAGGAATTAAGCATGCATGGCTACGGAGAGAGCATGGGCTTCCCTCTCGACGACCCTACATCATTCCAGACTTGGCAGCTGTGCGCTTTTAGTGACGGGAAGCTCTCACGGTTTGTGCGGGCTTCTTTGATCAACTGTGGTTGTTGGTATATCAAATTACTTACGGACACATTGTGTGTTGCAGCACTGGAAGAGATGAGCAACAGTGGGAGTGGAGTTGTACGACACACGTCTGTTGGGGAGCGGGGGTATTTGGAGAGGCTAGTAAAGAAGCACGGGATGGATGTTGAGAGGATGGCTCGGGATAGAGGATTAAACGTGGAACAGAGGACTGCAGGGGCGTTGAGGCGGGGACTGAAGAAGGCAGGGCTGGATGTGTGTGTGGCGTAGAAGATTTGTGGTGGAGAACCCTGAGATGTTATTGGACAACGGAGCTTTAGTCGAATTTGGGTATATTGATTTTATTCAGGAGTTCCGGATCTCTGATTCGCCGGCGATCACCCATCATCCTCGACAAAAAGTCAGCCAAACAGATTAATTGCGTCTCGTGGTTAATTGCGCTAGCTAAAGCTAGCCTCGATTTCACGTCAACATGTAAAGATCTCCACTCTCCTCCCAGATCCGTTCTAGTCGTGCTATCCCGCCAGCCAACTTCGATTTATACTAAATCAAACATTTCTCCCCTCCTTCTCCCCGTCCCTCATGTCTCCAAGAGGCGCCTCTGCCGCCTCCTCTGCAACAAAGTCTTCTGCCCCCTATGCTCGTCGTCCTTCAGGTCAGCCAAAGTCTTCTCGTCAGCAATTTTCTGCTTGCGGCGCTTGTCGAATGCGACGGTGACTATCTTATTCTCCTCCGACCCCCCCTCTCCCAATTTCTTAATTCCGCTACCCAGAGTCCGTTGTGATCTCAAGGACCTCCCTTTCACGACCGTCGGCCCGCATCCATCATGTTCTAACTGCAAAGAACGTGGCCTAAAATGCGTGTTAGTCTTTTCTTCTTCTCCCTCCAGTTCCGTCCCCAATCCCGTCTCGTAGTGACGAATTTGCCGATGTAAAGGCCGTCAAACTCCTGAGACGTGGTCGTCGTCTCCAACAGGTCGAGTGCGTGCACCCTGTCTAGCAGTTGCTCATTTTTTCTAATTTTATTTCAGAGCAATATATGGAAAAGTCGTTGGTCCAGACGGCACTTCCTCTTCTGCTCCTTCAACCCGTCTTCCGAGTATCATCCCCCAGCTCTCCACAGATTTCTTTGCTAGCCCGTTCTGGACCTGGTTCACCGTTCAACGTAAGTCTTTCCGCATCCCCTTCCTATCAGATCCCATGTTCACAACGTCCATCTTAAAAGGGCCCGTACTTGATCCTGTTGAATTCTCTGCTCGTTACGTCGCCCATAGCAAGGGCATTCAACCCCTCGGTCATGAGGGCGGTCTTCTTGCCATGATCCTAGTCGTCTGGGCCGCATCATTCGGCCTTGACGAGCGTGGAATCCCAGAAGCCGATGACGATGCTCGCGACGGCTCAGATCAAGATACTCCCACTTCAACAACCCACGGCTCATCGTCCAAGAGGTCTAGTTCCAGTCAGGATCAGAAAGGCAAAGAAGTCGCTGTAGAAAAATCTCGAAAAGATAAGAAGGAAACTACCGAGGCAATGTTGAGAGAGGTCCTTGAGCTCATCGACTTTCACGGCATTATGCGACGACCGTCCTGGGATGGTGTTCGTGTCTTGTTACTTATAATGCCATTACTCGAAGGTTTATTTATTTATTTATACTCTGGCGAGCATAGGGACTGACAAATATAAACAGAGGCCCATCCTCTTGAAAGGCTTGCAATGTACGAGGCCACCCTTTCGCAAACCCAGGCTCTTTGTACGCTATCGGCGTCGTCAGCCGGCCCTGTTGCACCAATAACACCATTCCCAGAGACGGCGGACGACTCTGTCCTCCGCGCTCGGATCTTCTGGTATGCCCATATGCAGGAAGGTTTTTCGACCGGCATGCGCGGTGGTCGATTGGTCCTGTAGGCCGTCCATGTTATGATATTGTTTAAATACTGATCCGCACCACAGTGACAACGATGACTACGAGGCCTTCCAACATACCCTACCCTCCTATGCGTTCAGTCCCGATAATTCTAGTATGAGCACCCCTCCATCTCCACCGGAGTCACTCCGACCGATGTCGAGTCACGGACTTTTATCTCAATCCGATAACCAACCCTCCGCCGCTCAAGCCTTTTTCAGGACCTCTCAGCTGTTTTCCTTGCCCCTCCAACTCAGTGCGATATGCAGGAAAGTGCATCATGTGCTTACGGGACCAAAGGCCACTCGCAGAGCAGAAGAACACGGTCTGATTGATGCTCATGGCATGAGAGAGATCTGGGAAGACCTCGACCTCTGCTGGAAGCAGTTTGACTCCATGCGACGCAACGGTCCAAACGACCAAGAGTCTGCTAGTCTCGAACAGTTCGTAAGCGCGTGGCAGGTGCGTCAACTAGTCCGATTGATCCCAGCTATTGGCTCAATAATTTTTTTTTTTTCGATCTAGATCTACATCTTTGAGTGCCGTGAGTAGTCTGGAATTTATATCCCTATGAAACTTGTGGCTGATGCATTTATTTCATCCAGATAATATTATTCGAGAGTCCCTCAAACATTGTATGACGAAAACGAATGATTCAACGGCGATGTTCTCAGGGGGGTCTCCCGCCCGCCCATCGTCGCACTCGTCATCATCGCCCTACCTGTCCCCTCATCACTTGCATGTCACTGCTACTCGAAAATGTCTCGGCCTCCTTCCGGTCGTACTCCGTATCATGAAATTCCACCTCACTCAGGATAACCGTGGCCTCTTCCGCTGGGACACCGGCTTGGTTCGTGATGGGTGTTTCTTTGCTGGATTTTTAGCCGCAAGCATCGAGAGCGACACCATCGATCTGGACGATGATGACCACCGTACTCGGAATCGCCTGCCAGCCGAGGAGGGGGTCGCCCTTTGTTTAACGGCCCTCTCAGAAATGCGGTGGGGCTTTTCTCGCAGTGAAGAACGGGAAGAGACGGTTCGGATGATCTGGGAGAATCGTAAAGTCGGTCGCAACAATGGACGTTATTCTCTCAATAATATCAGCCGCACTGGCTATACCGATACGGCGTCGTACAGGAAGCCGATGCCTCCTATCCAGGCGCCACCGTATACCTCACATGGATACCCCACTATGGGCGGTCACGATCGCCCCCTCCTGCCGCCTTTGCGTTCCCCGCGGCGTGCCGAGTCGGCCCCTAGTACCGCGTACTCAACCAACGGCCAGGGCGGCAGCGGCTGGCCGTCATATACACCCCCTGGGACTGCAACCTCTGTCGCCACTAGTGCAGGCACCGGGGTCAGTGTCAGCGCTCGAGGCTCGCCGCTCTTTAACAGCATCACCGCATCCATGTCTTATAAGAGCGACATGCACGAGCCCTTCTACCACGTCCCTGCGGACATGGACCAGTTCAGCTTCCACGCACCTGCTATCGGCCCCGGCGTTAATGATGGCCAGGTCATGGGCAACGGACATTATCATCATCGGGATCCGCCCTCGAGTGCTCACTCCCTTCATAGTACGTCCTCATCGACGTATCTCGACCCTGGCGTCTTCTCTGGCGCGGGATCATCTATGATACATCCAACCGGCGACGCCCAGAACTGCTCGCAGTTTGGCGACGATTGCAATGGATATTACCACTAAGCGCGCGTTATAGATTAATCCATGTATTGACATCCACTGTTTTTCGCTTTCATTCGTGCATAATATTTTTTTCTTCCTTTCGACACCGCTATCTATATCCGCAATCTTGCTTTCTTTTGCATCGTGTGTACAGTACATTTCTCATGGAATACGTTCCACAATATAATCGCTACATGATATAATACACATAATGCAATGTATATTCTTTGTTGCCTTGCTAGCAGGCTTATCGTTTCCAGGAATTGGGCGAGAAATACACAAAAGCGTCTACCGTGTGAGATCTTGATCTTGGGTCCCAGGGGGTAAGATTTGCTGTGTGGCGTACCAATTAGTTCCAACAGGACACGATGTTGGTCAGATGGATGCACATGTGCAGGTGGTCGGCGCCGATCGGGTGTTGTATACTTAGGTTCCTCTCAAGTATTGTTTGTTTCAAGTGGCATCTATGGGAACAAGTTTCGTGCATCCGTCACGGAAACGTCAGATGCTGATGTAGAGGGTTACTGATAATATGATCCATTAGGCAAATCTTTTCCTCCAACCCAGTAAGTAGCAGCTGAATAGAGCTATTGTCCTGACTGTTCATACGGGGTGAGAGAACCAGCGGAGTTGAAGCCAGATAGGCATTAAATTTAAATGTGTAAGGCATCAAGAGTACAGGAAGCACAATCAGTCAGACGACGCAACAATAGGTCATGCACTAGGGTCATCAAGTCTGAGTTATCAATTCAACTCCGGGAGGCTTTCATCCAGGGATTGCCCGAATCCGAATACAGGGTTACGTGTGGTATTCCGGAGGAGGGAAGATATATAGTCCGGGCGTAAAGATTAATTTGGTATCTTCAACAAGACCAATAAATTTCCACCTGGCAGCTGGAGATGCACGTGGATAAAGCAAGGCTATAGAATGTATATTTCCCGCATGGTACATCTCATAGAACGTATTTTACGAGGAGCGTCAGAGGAGCTTCTAGCGTGCTCCTCCTCGAGCAAACGCGGTTACCGAGGGGCCAGATTCTTAACGCGGAGGAGATTGCACGGGGTACAAAGGGCGAGCTTCGTAGACCGTTTAAACTAAATCAGGAAATGGGTCCTTATTTCGATTTGATATACTGAAGGGGTGAAGGGTGACATCATGAACTGACACGTTGATGTGAGGTTAATACTTAACCTCGGGCGGCCGTGAAAGAGGCTAGAAGCTGCCCATTTCTTCCCCCCACAAAAAATCACCTGAAACGGGAAGAAATCTCGATGAGCGCCTGATTAAGAGAAGGTCCTCTCTCAAGATAGAGAAGATTCTCCTGTATCGGAATAATGGAAGATCCCAGTGCACTGACAGACATTTAGGGGCTCTTGAAAAAAAGGAGAGGAAGAGACCCCCTCCACAAGTGCTGAGCACTGAGCACGGATGGGTATTTTCCCCCTTGCTTCTAATGTTTCGGCTGGATACTAAGCAGAGACGCGGGTCACAAGGACGAAACTACACAGGAGAACAAGGACTAGGACCAAGGAGTTTTTTTTTATATCGTTGACACTGACAGAATGTATATTGACACGAGGTAGCGGCGCAGAATCTTTCTTCAGTTTCGATGACAGTCCTATATGTAACGGATGGCGGCGCGTCTCATGAGGTGTGGTACGTGACCAAGAGTGGTGACCGTGCTTTCATCAGATAAGATATGATGTGGCACCGGTACCGCTCGCCTGTGAACCCTTGGCGTCACTATCGAGACTTCAAGCTCAAGGTGCTTTGCCTTTCACTAACTTGAATTACCCGCTATATCGATATTCTACCATGTTCTGTAGGCCATTTTACCTCCCTCAAGTATACTTTACTGAAGGCAGTGACTGACACAAGTCTGTGTCCCAATCATCTGTATGTCCATAATTCAGTTCTTCCATCTACTACAAGGTCTAGTTTTCTGACTTTTCTACAGTCGGTTGTCAGACAAGGCTCAAGCCAGACGGCCAGCAACAGTCTGCACGTATCTGTCCTCGATGCCATAATGGTTCGAGTTTGCGTTGTGATTTCTCTACATGACATCAGCGTTTACCGTTCATCCCAGCGTCTGTTATAGCGGCAAAAAGCACTACATGGTTCGAACTGTTCTGGGTTCCCCTCATACCCTTCTCCAGAAAGCACATGTGGCTCTGTAGCATCTGCCATTGGTCATTGCCTGTAGCACCTGGGTGAGTGCATTCAATGCAGAGTTTGGGTTCAAAATGCATCATATGCATATGACACTGCTCATGCCATATTCAGGGAAAATACTGGCCCGCAACCAAGCCAAGGCTACGATCAGAATTTTCAAGCAGGATATGCGCCTGCTTACATTCAGAATGGTCCTACAAAGCAGTAGGGTTTTGCTTTACAAAGTTGACTACTCAACTGCTTTTCTGACACTGTGTCTGGCTGCATGCGCTACACAATACTGCCACTGATTTACTATTGATTATGTTACTTATTGAAATGGACTCATTTGTAAAACTTAGCAGTAATGTCAAAGTGAAAACAACCAGTCTATGATTAACGACTGCCATGCATCGACGACCACAACTGTTTGTTCTAACTAGCACAGATGATTGTCTCTGCTCCGAACAACCAGAGCTACAACAACACCGACAATAAAGCCAGATACTGAGGAAACAACATAAACGAGAATTATCGACTCCTTTGTAATGTGTTGGATCGGATGACCAGTAGCATGTGTCTGGTCAGGACCACGTTGGTTGCGAAAGTGCTCTAAAGACGCTACAACGTCTGTCACGCTGAGAAGACCAATTGCAGGCTGGTGAGAGGAATTGCCCAAGTGATGTGTAACGTAAACGTTCTAAAAATGAATCCTTAGATGTCCATTTGTTAACGAGCGAACGATATACACACCCGAAGAAAAACGTCGCCAAGTAGCCAATCACCGGAGTTTACCTGCATGTGCCGGTCACCATCGTCAGTGGAAGAAAATGATGATCAGCAGTGGTCGTACTCCGTCGTTTGCTTGGATGCCACCCAAACACCAACCCTCCTCTGAGCCACCGTCTTCCCAATTGATATCACTAGGATCGACAGCAAAGGCGCGCTCGTGATCTTGATCGCCCAACACGAAACTCACAGATACACCACGATCACATCTGACCTCCCATAAACCAGTCGTCGGGTTTTTCCTCGTGCCGCCTTTGTCGTCCAAGGTTTTCCAGAACGCATCGATGTCGCGAGTTGGTCCTAATATCAATGTTGTACCAGTGTCCAGAATGGCAACCTGTGTTGTAGTGCCATGAACAAGTGAAGACATCAAAGAGAACGTCGTGTTATCGATCGTCAATGATCGCAGAGGTAGCTTCCAGTAATTGTAGTCACTTCCACCAGCCTTAGAAACAGGAGAAAAGAAAAACTTGGATAGATCGGAAGCAATATCTTGATCAAGTTCTCCCAAAGTGAAGGATGAAGAGGCACCTCGTCGACCGAGCTTGAACGCAAAAAAACGGTCAGGTTCATCGAAGACGGACAAAACATTTTCCAGAAGAGTACTGCCAACTGATCGAGATATCGCTGCGATTGAAGGAAATGACAAGCCGAGAATGCCAGAGTTTCTCATACTGGAGAGTCCCAGACCTTGAGTTTCGTTGACTAGGGCTAGTGGAGAATCCAGGGAAGTAATCGTATATAGACTAAATGAGGAGAATTACCGAAAATTTGAGACAATACTTCGAGGCTACCCATCCTGATAGTCTCAAAACCGACGGTGCCAGTGGCTGAACCCATAAGATAGTACAGCTGGAATTCTCGCTCAGTCACCTGCAAGGATATCGATTGGTTCCTTTTGTACGTCGAAATACCATGGCAGTCCGATGATGAGCATTCAGAGGAAACCACCCACTGAGCGATGGTGAGCGTGAGGTGGGAGAGCGAGTTGTTGGACGCACAAAGTCGGAAGATCCGGTGTCGAGGACGACGGAAAATTCTTGCTCTCCAACGCTGAGACAAAGTAACTTTATGGTCAAAATATGTGCAAAGAATGGGGCCAACCTGACGGACAAGAGATACGCACTGTTCATTCATGAGTTCATCAGATGAAATGGAAACATCGCGTAAAGAAAGTCGCCTACTAATCGTTCCTGTTCATGATTGTAAGATCAGTAGCCAAGATATCTCCTACCAGCGTCTGCAATGGCGAGCGCTGTACGCGGTGGAGAGGAACACGGATTGAGCTGGCAGACGCCAGAGCAGCCAGAACTTGAAGGACTTGGAGGCGCATGGGTAAGATGCGATCACCGGCCGGGCGGAGTTGCCGGGTTTGGCCGTGTGCCGTTGCCTTGTGTTGTTGACGCAGGCAACGTCTCTCTTTCGACTCTCTCAAACCACTTCTTCTCAGTCGCTTATTCTCTTCCCCTCTATATCCACCATAATGCATACTAGCGAGTACGACTATCTCTTCAAGCTCCTCCTCATCGGTGACTCTGGTGTCGGCAAGGTACATCGTTTCGTCCATGTGGCATCCTAACATAGCCTCACTTCAGCCACACAGTCTTGTCTTCTTCTTCGATTTGCCGACGACACCTACACCGAGAGCTACATCTCTACCATTGGTGTCGACTTCAAGATCCGCACAATAGAGCTCGAGGGCAAGACAGTGAAACTTCAGATTGTCAGTATGACTCGCGACTTAATTTCCCCTTCACCGTGAAGCAAGCCGTCTCGGTCCAGCGCATGTCGACCCACGGCCAAAGGGCTAGTGTTGTTACTTTTGTTACCACTTTTTGTCGTTTTTACATCGTGTCTTTGTTTCAATCACCCTTACTAACACGTCTCAAAACTACAACAGTGGGACACTGCGGGTAGGCACGCTGACTCCACCACCATTCTACTATCTGACACAATTGAACAGGACAGGAACGTTTCAGGACGATCACTTCATCCTACTATCGCGGCGCTCATGGTATTATCGTGGTATACGATGTGACGGACAACGGTGAGCATTCAGTCCAAGCCATATCTAGGCACTCCTTTATGAACCCCCATATCTAGAGACCTTCACCAATGTCAAACAATGGTTGCAGGAGATTGACCGATACGCGTCGGATGGTGTTAACAAGCTTTTGGTGGGTAACAAGTCCGACTTGACAGGGAAGAAGGTTGTGGAGTACAGTATTGCCAAGGTACCTTTCCGTGCAATGTCTTTGTATGGTGTGCTGTATTGAATTTGGCTCTAGGAATTCGCCGACCAACTTAGCATCCCCTTCCTGGAAACATCTGCGAAGAACGCGACAAACGTTGAGCAGGCTTTCCTGACTATGGCCAAACAGATCAAGGACAGGTGCGTGTCGCTTACTCTTCTTTAAAGGTCATATCTGATTTTGCAATTAGAATGGGTTCTACCTCCACACCTTCGGGAGCTGCAAAGTCCTCGACAGTCACTCCTGGGCAGACCGTGCAGTCACAGCAGTCAAGCGGATGCTGCTAAGCAATTCTTGCTTCGATTGTGGCCCCTTCGTCTGTTTCTCCGTAATAGGTCGCCCTGCCCACGACCTTTACAGCATCTGGAACACTCGCACTATATGTATGGTCTTTACATATTCACATCCTGCTTCTCGGTAGACGTCCTTGCTATTTTCATGTTCCGTTGTTTTTTTATTGCTTCTTCCGCGGTCGGGCAACCGTTGGAGTTCAGGTTTTTTTGTCTTGTGAAATATAGTATTTTTTATATTGAGTATTGCACAATGTCCCATCTGTGTGCCCGTCAAGCTGACCGCTGGGAGTGGAAACGTCTTAACTTCATATGTGAGGATGATCATTTGGCGATTCCGTGATGGTGGACTCTAATTTATCAACGTGTAGGCCTTCTCGAAATGCTTCTCATTTCTACTTCGCATCGATGCACTAACAACTCGCGGCATCAATGTTGGAGACTCGAGAAAGGATGTTTCCTCAGCCTAACATGGAAACACTCGTTTGCATCAGGTCCCATCTACACAGTGGTTGGGCTGATATATAACAGAACACACATCTCCGCTTTTCTGTCCAACTTTTGTTACAGCCCAAACATGCATCGTTATCAGCCGCGTCAACAGACCGTCAATGTCATTACCAATTCTTTCGAAATTGTCAAGTACGTCCTATTCATTATTATTGCATGGATAATTGTGGTAAAATGTGAGCAGGTTGCCAGTAAAGGAGTACACGCAGTATGACGGTATGTTATTCTTGCCCTTGTGTTAAGTTCGCATTCTCATGCAAATTATCAGTCGGCAAGTAGATTATGGACGTGCGGTCCCTACTAAATGCTCACAAAAGACCGCGCAGTTATTAATCCTACAGTAAACATTCCTCGTAAAAGGCAAGAGATCATCCACAAGCTCCAGGTTGTTGTTGCCCCCGATATTTTTTCGCCTCGTGCCGTCTACGACGGCAACCTTCTCCTGTATGCCTCTAGGCCCCTCAAGTTACCTGTTGATGGTACTGGAACTGTAAGTGAATGCCTACATCTCTGGTGAGCAAGGTTGACAAGATGATATTAGTTTACCGTCAGTCTAGCCGCAAAGTTGCCACCTACGTCAGGCACTGTGACTACGCAAATCAGAGGATCTTTCGAGGTCACGCTCACTAAGACCGTTGGACAGGCGGTTAAGACTGCGTAGGTTCTAGCTGTAAACTCTCCTATCTCATCTAACACGAGCCTTAGTGACATGATGCGCTTGATCAACGGACGCCAATCAGACACCACGACCACGACTGCTACTAATCTTTTGCAGCTGCTTGTACGGCAGGATTCAAACCAGTCAGTCCACTCCTTTTGAATATTATGCTGAAATAAATGATTGGGACAGGAAATATACCAACAATGGTAGAGCCTATTTCACACCGGAAGGTTCCAGAGCCATTGGTTCAGGACTAGAATTGTGGCGCGGCTTTTTCCAGTGAGTATTTGTATGGGACTTCTCATGCTAGACGTTCATGAGAATGGTAGATCAGTCAGACCAGTTCGAGGCAGGATGCTCGTCAACGTAGACACGTCGGTTTCCGCTTTGTAAGTGAAGTGTGTAGTATGGGTACTAGCCATGCCAATTAAATTTTCAGATACCTCGGCGGACCTCTCATCAATGCTTGCTTGGATTTCCTCGATAAGAAAGACATAAGGGCTCTTGAACTGAACGAGCAATCTCCAGATTTTCGTTCGTTACAGAAGCACCTCAACAATCTGCGTATCAACACCTCGACAACGGGAAAACGCATAAAGACCATTCGTGGCCTTGTTCCCGCCGCAGGGCTGTTCCTATTTACGAAAGACGAGACAGAAATAACGGTCCAGGTTAGAACGTCTTTGTTTGTCTCTTGGGTCCCCGTCTCACGTACGCTACGGTCTGACTTAGGAATATTTCATGAAGGCTCACGGTATCGCAATCAAATTTCCAAATATCATTGGTGTCCGCCTGTCATCTAAAAACACCAACTTTCCCGTTGTGGTTCCTGCAGACCAGTGCATGATCATACCTGGCCAGCTGTACAAGAAGAGACTTCCCGATCATCTGACTAAAGCGATGGTAGACTTCGCGACTGTCAAGCCTGATGACCGATTGCGGCAGATCGTCTCTGACAGGGAATCGCCTGTACGTCGAATCTTGTCCTCGACAGATGTCTTGGACAATACTCATATATCCGTCTAGGTCAAAGGATATGCGAATTCGGAATTTCTGGTGGAGGCGGGGATGGTTATTGAAACGAGACCGATCACTATCACGGGTAAGATTCTCGAGACGCCTGTCCTTTGGTACGGCGAAAAAAATAATATGGCAAGTCTGCAATTGTATGCATCTGTTCTCGATGTTTTCTTACGTAGATACCTTCGCAGAGACCGCGTGACGGCGGCTGGAATTTGAGAGGAGCAAAACTACAAACACCCATGCCGATGGAATCCTGGGGTGTGGTCAGTTTCTGCCCCTCGATGAGGTCTCGACTCGAACAGTATATGAAAAGCATGGCCGCCGGGTGCGAAGCGTTAGGCGAGTATCTTCTCGTCCCTGATTACGCCCGCTGACTCCTCTTTTCAGGAATGAGTTCGTATACATCTAAAATCCGCCTTAGTCGCATTTGCTGAATACCCCTGTAGAGACGAGCCCTCCAATTGACATCATACAGGGTATAGGAAATGCTGTGGAACGTGTAAGATTTACAGTCTGATCCCTTGCAACTGATCTTGAATACCGCTCAACAGTCCCTGAATGAGTTGTTGCAACAGGCCACAAGTAAAGGTCACGACAGGAAGAAGTTAATGGTGATGGCTATATTGCCGGCGCGAGTGCCCATCATCCGAACCCGCGTGAAACACTGGGGTGATATCACAGAAGGTATGGTGGTACAACGACCCTCCTGTTTCTCCGTAGTGGTGTGACTGAAACTCGGACTTTTAGGCGTCCTCACACAGTGTTTATGCGAAGAAAAAGTCAGGAAAGCCAATGATCAATATTGGGGAAACGTCGGCCTGAAGTATATACCTGGTTTTCTGCGGTCCATCAGGTGTTTATGGTCTTCTGACAGATTGAATGCGCGTTTTGGCGGCTACAATTCATTGACCCAGTCCAACGCAATGGATGAACTTAGAAAGGAACCATTCATGATCATGGGTCCGTATACATGAATTCCGCCCGCTCAAGCGATTGACATCATGACCGCTACATAGGCGCCGATGTAGGCCACGCAGGTCCCGGAATAATGAAGCCGTCGGTAACCAGTCTCGTTTGGTCCTACGATGAGTACGCCACCCGCTACGCCGCTTTCATTGGTCTGCAGAGTCCTCGCGTCGAGACTATCGAAGGACTGAAAGACATGGTCAAACGTGCCGTTGTTGCCTTTGGTATGCGCAATCGTGCATCCCCTAGACGTATTGTGTTTTTCAGGGACGGCGTCTCAGAGGGAGAGTTTGATCAGATCCTCAAAATAGAAATCGCTGCGATGAGGGGTATGTGGAGCTCCGTGTGCCTGGCAATTATTATGATGTTTATGCACTATACTTACCTCTACAGCCGCTTTTGAAGAGATATGGACAGAGAGGAAGCTTACAGACCCAAAGCCCAAGATAACGTTTATCATCGTTGGAAAACGGTAAGCTAGTTTTTGCTTAGAGTTGCATGAGGGTTCGGTAAACGGAAGACTTCACAGGCACCATGTTATATTTTTCCCGCAAGATGATAGGTACGTATCTTCCAAGTCTTGGCCCATGCAGTTCCTGATCTATTTACCGTGCGCAGTACCCGAGACCGTACTGGTAACTGCCGCGCTGGATTTGTTGCCGATGAGGGAGTCTCGCACCCTGTAACAATTGATTTCTATCTCCAAAGCCATGCTGCCGTGAAAGGAAGTGCGTGTATTTACTAGCGAAGAACTCTACTACCTGGCCCTGACTAACTATTGCACAACGTAGCTTCGAGATCGAGCCACTACAGTGTGCTTGTGGATGAGAATTTCCAGAATGATATAGTCAAGTAAGTTCCCCACACGGGGTTGCAATGTGGCACCTCTGATTCGTGTGATGGTAGGCTTCAACAGCTCGCGTTCACGTTATGTCATGTCTATGCCAAAGCTACACGTTCTGTTTCCATCCCTGCGCCTGTCTATTGTAGGTTTCCCGCACTTAGTTCTGTCATAACGGCTGACGAAGCTTCGATTTCACCATAGATGCCGATGTATGTTTTCTCCCCTGGTAGCGCGTGACATTAGCTCGGCTGACCGGCTTATTCTTCCAGTTAGTGTGCTCGCGTGGAGACATCCATTTCAACCCAGAGTCCAATCTGAGATTCGCCGACGATTCTACTAGCAGCAGCACCGGGTCAAAGGAGTTCGATTTGGGGGTTTGGGAACGAGAGTTCCGGCCGGTCAATGAGAAGACAAGTAGGAGCATGTATTTCCTGTGACGTGCTATGCTGTTTACGGCTGATCCCTGGAGCCACCGCAGGCTGTATGTATGTAACATGTAGTGACATACAGATGTGCGGTTTCGGGCGTCTGAACGAATAGCAGGGAACTCCTGCATCGCGGATGGCGATGGTGTGGTGTGCGCTGAATGATTCAGCGAGCGAAAGCTGGGAGGCTGTCAGACACAAGGGGTGATGGGTAAGAAAAGAAGGAGATGCTCACATGCTATTTTTACATCGTGATCTAAGTGTACACTCTTGTGCGTTTCTTGGCCGTGCGGTCAGGGCGGTGAGAATGCGTTGCCGGGGGCTGTTGGGGTACTGTGCGCTTGTTTTGGGGCTGCTCGTCGTGTGTATGGTCATCGACAGTGCGCTTGCGCTTGGATGAGCGACGGGTGTAAGGTGGATGTGAGAGGTCTTGGTCAAGATCTGGGAGCTCGAACTGGAGAAATGTGGGTGAATGGTATGGGAGAGGTCTAGGGGCGACGAGCGGGGGGTTGCAGACGACGTGCTGTGGCTCTGGGGATGATGTGGAGGACGAGGAGGACGGAGAGGGAGACTTGTAGTAAAACTGTTGGATGTGGGACATTGTGAGGGGCTTTGTTGAGATGGAGTGAATCTCAAGTTTATATTAGAAAGTGAGACGGTATCTACATACGTAAGGATCAATAAATGGGACAAACTACTATCTTGGGTTGAACCGCGATATTGATCGTGACAAGGGCGCCACATTTATTTTTCGATCAAACCATCTTGTCCGACCGCCCCGATGTTGCCCCGCCGTCTCATAACCACCGTTCCCCTCCAATATCCCTATTTTGTCTCCAGAAACACACGGGGAAACCTTCCAGTCTATACAGACATTCGTAACGGTGGTACTCGTTACCTCGTCCTCGTACGCAACGTTGATGGCAAACCTGACGTTCGTCCATTCTTCCTCTCCTGAGCTGTCTCGTCTCATACATCATAGGTTCTTGCCCGCGAACTCTCTCGAGACCTCTTCAAGAAAAATACCCCAGAGGCAGACCGCATCCACGTCGAGGTCGACCGCACAAACATCGTCATCAGGGGCGGCCGGTGGAAAAACGATGTTGTCAAGTTTCTCCAGGAAAAGGGCTTCTGACCCCGGCTCGACTTGCACTACCCATACCTAATTTGCACAAGTCGCCATCCCAGTCTAGCCTCTAAATCGATACCCAGCACTCTGACACCTATCACCAATAGTTCGGCACTTTGAGCTCTCTGTTTGATACGCCATTACACCGGGTATAATTAAGAGTTGCATGAGCTGTGTCAGTCAACCTTCGGAACCCCGCTCTTCCTTCAGAGAACCACATGAGAGCACAGAGAGCATGATTGCAGCAACTGAGTGACCACCTCCAAGACCAAGGTTAGGGTTAGGGGCACGGAGCACCGTTCCTTGTCCCGAGTCATAAAGGCCGTTGACCACCTCTCATCTCTCATCGCCATGTCCACTCCCGTACCTCCGCCCATCCAAGAACTTCCTCAGGGTGCTGGTGCTTCCGGCACCCCATCCATAGCCCCTGCCCGTTCTGCTCAAAGGGAAGGCGGAAACAGCCTGGGCACCTTTGGGGTGAACAAGCCCCTCGATCTCCGTTGTTCTCCGCTCACCATCATGTTTATGTTGCACAGGTCAAGTCAGGTCTCGCACAGATGTTGAAGGTCCATATCGTGATCAGTTTTTGTATCCAGCTAATCATACTGTGCACAGGGCGGAGTTATCATGGATGTCATCAACGCCGAACAGGTGAACGTCGTACCCAAGCCACTTCATGTTCAGATCCTGACATCTCTTGTCGTTAGGCGCGCATCGCCGAGGAAGCCGGCGCGTGCGCAGTCATGGCGCTCGAGCGCGTTCCAGCTGACATCCGCGCTGAAGGTACGTACTGACGTTTTGAAGCTTCCAAGTTGACCCTTGTTCCAGGCGGCGTGGCACGCATGGTTTGTCTGAGCCCCTTGTTTTTGACCCCAGACCCACATGAAATATTGAATGTTTTAGAGTGATCCCCAAATGATCAAGGAGATTGTTGACGCTGTGACGATTCCCGTGATGGCCAAGGTTCGAATTGGACACTTCGTCGAAGCACAGGTGAGGATGCAATGGGAATGACGTCCCTCGTCACTCGTGTTCACACATGATTGTCATTCGCCCTAATTTAGATCCTGCAAGCTATCGGCGTGGACTACATTGATGAATCGGAGGTGTTAACTCCCGCCGACGATGACTATCACATCAACAAGCACTCTTTCAAGGTTCCCTTCGTATGTGGTGCACGAGATCTTGGAGAGGCTCTGCGTAGGATCTCAGAAGGTGCCGCATTCATCCGCACGAAGGGCGAGGCAGGCACAGGCAATGTCGTCGAGGCTGTGCGTCACTCGCGTGCGGTACAGAGCCAGATCAGACGTGCAAGCGTCATGAACGAGGAGGAGTTGTACCTATTTGCGAAGGAGATTCAGGCCCCGTTCCACTTGCTCAAGGAAACCGCGAGGCTAAAGCGTCTTCCTGTGGTCAACTTTGCTGCTGGAGGAATTGCAACTCCCGGTCTGTAACAATATTCATATCCTGTTTGATTTCTCATCTCGCTTTTGATGCAGCTGACGCAGCGTTGATGATGCAGCTTGGTTGTGATGGAGGTAAGTTCGAGTTTTGTGTCTCCTATATCAACGTGTCTGATGATTTGTATCAGTATTTGTTGGGTCTGGGATCTTTCACGTCGGTCACCATATGCTACCCCTTGTCAACCCGAATCTGACCTAGGTCTCGCTTGCTATAGTCTGGTGATCCTGCAAAACGTGCACGCGCAATTGTCCAGGCTGTAAGAGCATGATTTCGCATCTTGAATGTGTAATGTCTAACTTTACCCCAGGTCACTCACTACAACAACGCGAAGGTCCTGGCAGAAGTATCAGAGAACTTGGGAGCTGCGATGGTCGGGTTGACGATGTATGCACCTACGAACCCTTATTTGTTTGATCTGCTCAAAACATTTATAGTGACCCCGACATGAAGGGTGGTCTCTTGGCCAAGCGCGGAAACTGAAAACTAACACAATTCTCTCGGTGGCTTCTTGTATTATATTTGGAGTCTTCGGCCTTATTCTTATATTGGTAGATAGAAATGATCCAAAAATTAAATTGAGGTTGTACGATATACATAGATGACGTCATCATGCAAAAACTCCAATTGGGTCTCCGGAACGCTCGTTGACACCCTACACCATGTCGGCTTCGACGAAAGCCAGCAGTGATTCTAAAGAAGCCAGCACCATCTTGAAAGCATTCATCACCGTAAGCATTCCTGCTCATTCCGATACCCAAGCTTATGCCCCTCTAGCATCATCCTGGCTCCAATTATACGTTCGACAGCGAAAGATTAAACAGTCCAGAGTCAGAAATATGCCGCAAAGGGACTGCAGATTGTATCACGGTAATTTTCCCTCAGATTTATCTGCGCATTCTCACTCATCTTGCCCTTAAGCTGCAAATGGACTCAAAGAGTCTTTTCCAAGCAATGCAGGTTCGCCAAAAGTTACTACATTCTCGTCTGTCTACAGAAGGTCTCACCTTCGATCAGGACCTCGGCTTCTTCTGTGCACTGCCAATAGATCCCCACCAGACTCACATAGAATGCAAACCGATGCCCAAATCTTAAAGAGACAAATTGGTTATAATTTGAACGACTGAATTGTCTACAGTAGTGAAATGTTTGAAATGCATTTCAGATCCCAGATTCCAGACTCTATAGCGGCATGCTCGAGTCTGGGACGTAATCGATCCCGAGAGCCCCATTCCGCGCCTTTTCGTTTTGAGTGTCTGCAACCCTGCGACGTAGCTCCGCGGCACGAAGGTCCATATTTGCGGTGTCCAATTCGTGTAGCGCTCGCCGCGCTTCTTTAGCAAGAGTTGTGTACTCCTGCGCTAGACGAGTACGGTATGTCTGAAGACGTGACATCTCGTTTGAAACCCTTGTTAAAAGCTTTCAATTATCTATAGTTCAAACTCACCTCTGCATCCAGATCTTTCGTAAGGCTTGGAGGAAGCTTAACCATTGGTATGATCGGTAGTGGGATTTTGATTACGTCCGGGGGCGGAGCAGTTGATGACAGTGTGCCTTCCGAGGGACCAGGCAGGGACGGTACTACGGGACTTTGGGTTTGGGGCGTCGAGGGTCTAGGTGAACGACCAGCAACAGAACCGGCTGATTGAAAGGGCCGTCTCTGTCCCCAAGGTCCTGGAGGATGGGAAGATGCGGGACCAGTAGGAGGGAGATGACCCCTGGGATGGGTACCAGGGTAATTGCGGGGGCCTCGAGGTGGCGAACGAGATGTCCGACGTTGATAAATTGGAGGAGGGGGGAGCACAGTTCCACGGAAGCGCGGTTGCTTGGGTGGAGAAGGTAATTTTAATCGAGGTTGTCTAGGAGGTGAGGGGGATTTGACGCAGGTTTGAATAGGTGGTTTGGACGGCTGTTCCTGCAAATTTGTCTCCGCGACAACTAGCTTTACCTCAGACTGTGGCTCCTTCTGTTCTTCTGCCTTTTCCTCAAGTGGCGGTTCGTGAAGCGGTGATGGCGACGGCAAAATAACGCTGAGAGGAACATCATCTACATTGGCAGGGGCAGGGTGTTCTACATGTTTGTGCGGGGTCGGAGAACGTGTTACGGAGGGATTATCGATTTGTGCTGACATATCGGTATCAACCACCACATCCTGAAAGATTTCGTCCTGAGGTGCAATGGGACGTGATGGCGCCGTGGCCTCCATTTTGACTTGATGCGATGGTTCCAATACCTCGGCTGCTGATTGCATTTCGGACGGAACCATAACGATATCAGAAATTGCGCCTTCCTCAGGCGTTATATTCGAAGGTGCAATACGAGGGGGAGATCTTGATCGCGGCCGTCGAGACGGCCCACGACTTCGAGAACGAGAATACCTGGCTCTTTGTGGGGATGGACGACGAGAGCTAGTAGCAATGGAGTGATTTCCTAGTTTCATTTGTTTGCGCGGTGAAGGGGACCGACTGAGTGGGCGTCGGTTTGAAGGCGTCCAACGGGAAGGGGACCTTGAACGCACTAACAAACGTTAGAAGACTAGATTTTACAGCACAACATACTAATAACATACCTCGGCGTCCATGCTCGTATGAGTCCCTGTGCCTAGGAGGATACGGATCATAATGTCTACTCTTTTCAAACCGACGATCCCTGTCCGAGTAGTCAGGACCTCGCCCAAAGCGAGGCTCTGAGTTGCGTTGCCTGTCCCAATGACCACGAGGTCGAGGGTCTACATCCCGCCTGAAATATTCTTCCTCTTGTCTGTCGTATGATGAGGGGTAATACGAGTCCGTGACTGGAGGCCGTCTTCGAGAGCGGTCGTCAGGTGTTTCATTTCTAAATGGGCCGCGATGAGGCGGGTGAGTAGAACGTGAAGGGCGTCTGCTCCTTTCGTCTATAGGGAAACGCACGTCCGTCACCTCTCGTGAGGGTGAGTCCTGGGGTTTGGCAGGAAGGCTTGCCATCGTCGTTGAGAAGCGGACGACTTTGTATACAAATATGAATAAATACGATGTCTGCTTCGCTCTATCCTCTCGCTTCCTTGTCGCAGATTGAGTCCACTCCTTCAAGAGAGGACGGCATACCTAATGACCTTGAAGAAGACCTTAGATCCTATGGTTGCAAGCTTATACATGAAGCGGGCATCCTGTTGAATCAGTGAGTACTTGCCTGTTAGCTGTATCCCACGTATGACATAGAGAACAGAAAACAGGTCGCTGTAGCTGCAGCGCAGATCATTTTCCAAAGATTCTGGTATGTGACTTCTATGAAGCAATTTGGTGTCGGGGTCAGTCTGCGTCGCGCCACATTCATCAAAGACTGTTGATTCTTATACTGCGTTCTCTTCTACCAGGATATCGGGATGGGTGCACTCTTCCTGGCCTCAAAATTAGAAGAATGCCCTCTCAGGATCCGGGACTTGATCAATGTCTATGACTTGCTGCTCCAGCGTGCGGCACATCTCATAAATAAGAATGCAAACAAGCCATTCAATTACGTGCCCATGTCCTACTTTGGCAACACATTTTACGACCTCAAGGACGCGGTAGTTGTCGCCGAAATGCAGCTGCTGAAAAGGCTTGGCTTCAATGTCCAGGTCGTTCTTCCATATGGCACACTCGTCAACTATATGCGCGTGCTTGGCCTAACATCTCGTGAAGATGCCTGTTCGCGTGCTTGGGGTTATCTAAACGACGCGTGTGTACCCACAATTGTCTTCTTCTCTCTTCTATTCATCGTGACGCAGCCTTCAAACACCGGTGTACGCACTCTATCAAGTCCCGACAATAGTCAGTGCTGCAATACTACTCAGTGTACGGCATTTGAATATCCCCCTCCCATCGTCACCTCCTAATTGCTGGTGGGAGTTATTTGATGCGTCATGGGAGGATATATGGAGTGTATGTGGATACGTGATGCGACTTTACCGGGAAAGGAGCGTCGAGGATACAAATCGTGTGGTTGGAATGGTCTCGAAGAAGGAAGTACGGAAATGGTTAGAACAACATGACACGAAGGACTCCACGTCATTATCTGGTCATTGACCCAGAGTGAGTTCCGACGGAGTTCATATATCAAGGAGACGAGCACTCATTTTTTTTTCAGGTGCTAATTCCTTTAAAGCGCAAGTCTTTGGATTGCCAATACGGTCGACGCTTGTCAGCCAAGGGCTGATCAAAGCACAGATTGGTGCAGTGACCTGGTTGTGACTCGGTTGCGGAGAGGTTCGTCACACACTAGACCCTAACTGGATCTTGACATCGACATCGTTGGTTCTACTACTGCAATGCGTGATTTCGGGTACATCGTACTTGATTAGCACATAGTTGGTACCGATGTATCATATTTAAAGAGCACTGGGTCAAGTACATAGTATAGTACAGTACAGTACTTACTGGCGTCTACCGACACGTGACGGCCATTTTTGACAGCAACACACATTATCTCGCACAAAGTTAACTCTTCTGTCAACATGCTTGATCACTGCTCTATCTCACACAAAGGTGTTGCCAATTTGCACTAATAAAACTATTTTGAACTAACCAATGAATAGGGGGTCTCGTGTTATGGTCGCGATCATTTACTCCAGACGCTGCACACCTCGCATCATCTTCGGTGTCGCCAGTGAATTCCCTAATTCGCGAGGCCTTGATAGAAGGCCGAACCACTGAAGAGCAGTACGAGAAGGATGGTTATGCAGTCAAGTGGACGTTTGTAAATGACTTAGAGTTGATATTTGTGGTGTGTATAGGCCTCCGTCGTCCACTCGGGTCCGGCATTTTGACTCTGCCTTGCAGGTTGCATATCAACGCATTCTACAACTCACTTATGTGAATGACCTTCTCGCGGCCCTGAAGACTCTGTTTGTGAAATATTTTGATACTTTCCTCACGTCCTTCGTCGCATCTCTACATGCAGTTAATTCGGCAAAGGGCGCAGTCCAGGACGTTTCATCTTGGGACTTCGCAGACGCTTTCAGAGGATGGGACAGCATCTTTGACAAGGTGCTCAAGGGCTTGGAGGATAGAGCTGCCCAGGTGAATTCACTTTGAAGTTCTGAGTGAGTGTGACTTGTCCACTAACACTGTCATCCAGGATCGTAAGGCGCGTCTGCGGATCGGTGTTCGAGCGGTACCGGAGGAAATTACTGCACCCTCTGATGATGACCAAAGTACTGGTTCGTTGCTCTTGCTCATTTTTGGTGTCTTCCGTTCCAATTTCTTTCCGAAAGCACCATCCCTATCATCAGATGCCGCTCACGACGAGCAGCAAATTGCCAGAAATGTTCAGGCCTTGAAAAACCGCTTGCGTGGTCGAGGTGGTCGGCGCGGAGGCGGAGTCAGTCGGACAGTGTCACGAAGTGGGTTGGATGGTACCCCGACTTCTGAGTAAGTGTCACTTTTAAACTATGTTTTGCACGCTTACATATTGTTCTAGCACTGAAACGCCTACCAAACGCAAAACGAAGACGAAGAGCCAACGCAAGTGGGGTGATGAGCCAGTTACCGAGTCTGACATGGCTTCTCTCGACTTCAGTCTCGATAAGGACGAGGCTGTGAAGGGTTCACAGGGATCGCATGACCTGCAAGCGCTTGTTGACCAGGCGTCTTTGGGCACTCGCACTCGCGATGGGCTCTATGAGGTCAAAGACTGGGAGTTTTCTAAAGGCGGGGATACGGATAAGCTGCTAGCTATGGCCCTTAATCAGGAAAGTGACAAAACTACAACATCTTCTGGCTCGCTCGGTGCCCTTGGGTCCCTCTTTGCTCGCCTAACGGGGTCTAAGACCTTGTCCGAACAGGATCTCAAGCCCGTCCTAGAAGGAATGAAGCAGCACCTCATGAAGAAGAACGTTGCAAAAGAGATTGCGGATAAGGTGTGTGAGGGTGTTGGTGAGAGTCTTGTGGGCAAAAAAGTTGGCAGTTTCCAAAGTTCGTCGAGAATATCGCTTGCAAAAGTGCCCAACAGACTCATCAGGCTTTAGCAACCAACGCGGCTGTTCGGACCGCGCTCTCCACCTCACTCACGCGCATTTTGACGCCTAAAACGTCGACAGACCTTCTTCTCTCCATCCGGACGAAGTTGTCATCGCCGTTGCCGTCTTCGCAGCAACGTATGCCATACAGTATCACTTTTGTGGGAGTTAATGGCGTTGGGAAGAGCACAAATCTGTCCAAAGTGTGCTTCTGGTTGATACAGAATGGACTAAGAGTATTAATCGCTGCGTGTGATACTTTCCGGTGCACTATATTTCACATGCGCGGTGTTCACAGCTAACGGTGTTTCGGTTGACTGTAGGAGCGGTGCAGTAGAGCAACTCCGCGTGCATGTTCGTAACCTAAGTATGCTTGGGGTGAATGGCGCCGCCGATAGCAAAGGGCGCGTTGAACTCTTCGAGCGCGGTTATGGAAAGGATGCGGCTGCAATTGCAAAGGAGGCAATATCATATGGTATGCACTGATTTATTGGGTTCTCTCGATTTTCTTGACTTTTGCCCAGGCAGAGACAACGATTTTGACGTTGTTCTGATTGATACAGCTGGCCGCATGCAAGACAATGAGGTGCGTATATGTTTTCACCTGAATGATTAATATCAATACTTTCCCTAGCCTTTGATGCGTGCCCTTGCCAAGGTAAACCTGTTTGTTCTCCTGTCTTGCAGCTGAGGTTGATCGATCTTCCGTATAGCTGGTTTCCGTGAACAATCCTGATAAGATCATATTCGTCGGAGAGGCCCTTGTTGGCAATGAGGCGGTCGACCAATTGACAAAGTTTGACCGGGCGCTTCGCGACTTCTCATCTGCTTCAGGGTCCGGAAAAGGGCGCGGGATTGACGGAATGCTGGTCACGAAATGGGATACCGTTGATGACAAGGTGTGTCGCATGTTCTGCTGGATGGAACGCATTGTTCAAATGGCTGGTTTTTACAACTCAGGTCGGAGCTGCTCTATCTATGACATATGTCACCGGACAACCTATCATTTTTGTCGGTTGTGGACAGGTATGTGGTGTCAGATTGGTGTTTTGACATCGACGTAACCTGAATGTTTCTGCAGACATATACTGATCTACGACAACTAAGGGTGGGAAATGTCGTTCAGGCCATATTGAATGATTGAGCTTCTGTGGGTCCACTCGCAACACAAAATCTAATGCATGATGAATTTATTTATATTTAATGAGTATCAACAGATAGTACAGATAGATTTCCAGAGAGGGTGTTGAGAATGAAAGGAGTCCGTCGAAAGCTACGAATTGGAAAGAGTGGCTGCTCCATATGCGAAGCGGTTGAAGGAATGTCTGGAATGTCAACTTAGGGAACGTTGTGAAGAGGTGAGTCTGCTCGAGAGCAACTGTAGTAAGAAATCAAGCGTTATTGGAAGGAAACGTAAATCCGTGCCCCACAGTAGGCGTATGTGATATGGAAGAGCGATTATATGATGATGTCGCGTGGGGAGAGCCAAACGGGTAGGGCGTCTGGTTCTCGGCAAACGAAGGAGTTGGTTGGAAGGACCAATCGAGGAATTCAGCCGAAGGAGCCATATTGCGTCTCCTACGTCTTCTTACTAAGAAGACGGCAAAGAACACAATGACGAGGAGAACAAGAACACCAAGAACACCACCTGCTATTGCCCCTGCATTTAATTTTCGTACTGCGCCGGAGGCAGCAGTTTTTGAACTTCCAGAAGATGTGGCAGATGGGTCACCATTCGGAAGTGTGAAAGTAGCACCTGGCGAATATGTGTTTGTGTATCCCTGCGCATCAAAGCTGGCAGAGCCTGGTATCACGATTGTAAGCAGGGAAGAGGTATCCGAAACGACGCTCAGAGCTGTTGAGATAAATGGTCCTGGCGTCTTAGCCCCTGCTGCAGTTGCAGTGATACTGGGACCTCCACTGCTATACTGGGATCCTGCAGGAGTTTCATTTCGACTCTGCGAGTTTGTGGATGTAGAAGGAACGATCATGATGCTTGTAGGTTCTGGGTCCACCACAGACGGAGTAACAGGTGTCTGCTGCGCGGTTTGTGGCGGCGTGGTGTTGGCAATAGTACTGGGTGTTAGCGGTAATGGTGTCTTCTGAGGTTGGGTCTGTGTGGTTTCCTCGGGCCCGTCTCCGTTTTCGTCACCATCTTGATTGTTTTGCTTTTTCTTCTGCTTTTCGGATTCTGACTGCTCGATGCCAGAAGCTACACAATCGACAAGATGGAGGAGGCAAGAGACCACGGGAGGATCCCTTTCTCTCTGTAGATGAAGAAGCTGTAAAATAGAGATACAAGCACGTTATTAACGAGGCACATACAAGTTGCGCCACGGGGGCTGGCGTCGGGAACAACATGGTAAGGGCGACCAGCACTGGAATGCAGAGATGGGAGACAGATAATCGCCTCGCATGCGATACAAGACTACACAGAGATATGCGACTGATGAGGACCGTCAGCTGTAGATCAAGAAGAAATGTCAGGATACTTGGATATAACTTCTCCCAGGCCAATTTGAATGATGCTCCACATGGATACGACTGTCACTCATCAACTGACCACCTTTTACGTGAATGGAGATATTTTATAGAAAGGTCAAAGGATATCGTTCGAAAAAAAGTAAGGTTGCCTTACGCTTTGTTACTCGAGGACAAGGATATGTGGCGCCCTGAAATCTAGCCGGGGATAGCCGAGATCACCTGCGGCGGTTGCGTCACCCGGGCCGGGAAACGCGACATGTTTCGTCTTCTTCAACGACGACCATTCTCTCTATCTCACCAATTAGCTATGCGCATAGTCCCTGTTCCAGTCCGCGAAGACAACTATGCCTATATCCTCATCGACGAGTCTTCTAATGCCGCTGCTGTTATCGATCCATATGACGTCCCCAAAGTAAGTGCTAAGGCAGATGCCCTTGGCGTCCAGGTTGTTGCAGCCATCACAACACATCATCATTTTGATCATAGTGGAGGCAACAAGGTTGCATTTATTTCTTGTCACTGCTGTCTATCGTCTGATTCAACATTCCTCTTAGGACTTTGTATGTTTGATTACTTGGATCGCTCTACTCGGAAGAGTATTAATACCACTTCTCAGGCTGCCAAGTACCCTAATGCTCCGATATACGGTGGGAGTGACCGCGTTCCTGCTTTATCAAAGCTTGTCAAGGATAAGGATGAGTTTAGCCTCGGCGAGAACACGCACATCAGGTAGGTTAAGCCATGTCCCGTATCATATCCAACGTATAGCCTCACTATCATTAAGGTGTCTCGCCACTCCCTGTCATACCCAGGACTCGATATGCTACTATGTTACCGACACATCCAACAAAACTCAGCCAGGCGGTGTGTTCACTGGAGATACTCTCTTCATCGGCGGCAGCGGCCGTTTCTTTGAAGGTACTGGTGATGAGATGAACAGAGCTCTCAAGTACCTTGGAACCCTACCGGACTCAACGATCGTATACAATGGGCACGAATATACCTCTGGCAACCTCTCGTTCGCCAAAACCATCGATCCTGGTAATACTGCTATCGCCAGGCTTGAGGACCTCGTAAAAGCCAACGAGACAACCACAGGCTTGACCACCATTGGAGATGAAAAGCAATGGAATGTCTTCATGCGCTTGACAACTGATGCTGTAAAGTGCGTATATATTCTTGTTACCCCAGAGACGATGCTGAATCCAACCTATTAGGTCCGCTACTGGAGCAACCATCGATACCCCCGAAAGTGAAGTCATGGACTCTTTGAGGAATAAGAAGAATAATCATCGAGGGTGTGTATTCTATTTACCCGACCTGGGGTCTCATTCTGAATCATCTAACCAGGTGAAAGGTTTCCTGCGCCTCGGTCGTAAATTAAACACGTCATTAGCATTCATGGATTTATATAGCATAGCGTATTTTTTCGAGGGCGCTTCAGATTCCGCAGGAAGAAACTTATGTATTAGAAGCCAATAGCTTTCGTGACAGCAGTCCGAGCGTATGGAATGTACGATAGGGTGTACCATGTATACGCCAGGAATTCAATGATGACGAAGACTGTAAATATTGGTCAGCTATTGTCCAATTCCTTGACCTTCAACATACTTATGCATAGAATCTGGAATATGATATAAAGGTTAGTCTCCTGGGTCAAGAGTTTTGAATAATCTGCTCACATCGTTCCGAAGCACAAAGGCGCCGATGAATACCAACACTATCGAGGCGAGGAATACGATCGATGCGACAACTCGAACGGGCTTGAACATCTGCAAGGCGGTCAGCTAAATCCATCAGAGCACCCAAGACTAACTAGTTTAAGTTGTTTGAAGAACTGTCAAAAGCCATGTCAGAATTCCATGACCATTATAATAGGGAACAGGTAGGTTGCATTACGCACACCAATGAGGAAGCCAGTGCCAACGAGGGACACGATCGTTCCAATTATGTATAAAACTGCATAAAGGATCAACATCCCAAGCCTGCCATCTGAGAGGAGCAACCTACCAGCAAATATGCCAGACTGGCCGAGAAACAAAACGACGGAGCCCAGAATACTCAAAATAAATCCCACAGCAAGACTCAAGATCGCCAGAGTCAGCTGAGGCGTCCACGGATGACTTTGATAAGTTGTGCTCACCATCCTACGAATCCATAGAGCCGTTGCGTCCGTGAAAGTCCCAGAAATTTGAATGCCGAGTCGCCTTCGAAAAACGCAGTTTCGGGCATGGCGCCGCCTGCTGCCTCTAGGTTGAACCAGCCTCTATTCATATTTGCGTGGTTTTATATGGCGTGTAGGAGCGATATGGTTTGAGTGGAGGAAAATGTGGGCTGTGCCAGCAGCGGTGTTGAGGTCAACTTTGGGAACTCCGAGGTTGATGTTGTTGGTGGCGGGCTGCTGACATGCTGACATGCCGTAATCAGGCAAGAGAACCTGGACGTAATGACCAAAAAAACTCTTCTACATAGTACTCATACATGATGATGCATACACTAGTATCGTCCAAAAACTGCTAGGCCACATTAAACAAAGTACATAGTTGCCTTCAAGTTGCTGTTGATGTCGTCAAAATTCTGTCGGAAGTGATCCAAATGCTGTTGCTCGTCCGATGCGACGGAAGCCTCGTCCACGTTGCCAAGATCGTCCTTGAAATGAAATTTCGACCTTCGACATACAAGCTGCAAGACTGGATCAGCACACAGGGAATGACAAAACATGCGAGTACATACGTCAGCATCTGCCAAGGGTAGGTGTTAGCTAATCGCAAGACCGCGAACCATAATACGTACAGTAAACAGGCGCCGGAATTTTCACCGAACGCGTTGCCCGAGAGTAGCAGTGGCACAAGACATACCTGAACATAACTTATAGGTATATCATATGGACGGGAAATGTGTCTAGTCACTCACGCGATCCCCTGGAGCCTGCAAACATTGTTTGAACAGCACAGAACAAGAGTCAGAAAGAGTGGCGTACTGGTCAGATGTCAGATTTAAATCATTACGCAGGACAGTATAATGACTCGGACGGCTCGCTGCAGAGTTATTTGAGTCACGATTCAATTTAATTTGCCTTGCACTACGCACTTCCTTTCAATCCAGGCTGGGATTGGAGATAGAAATCTGGGTAGACCGGATGTATAATGTCTGCAAGAGAGGAGGGTAAACAAAAGATGAACAAAAACACAAAAGCATACTAACCTTGGTCGACAACAAATCCAGAATATACGTTGCCATTGCCTTGCTGATCTACCGAGTCTTGTCCAGGGAAAAATCTAAAATGATGTCTCTTGCCAACAACGATGAAGGTAAGTTTTGGCCATTTTTGATGGTTGTTGCCATAGGCTTCAAGTAGGATATCTGATAGTGGATTGTCAATACCATTATCGCAAATAAATCAAGGTCAAGGTCTTAGCTCTTACCCTTCATAGCGGCTACTTCCTTGTTGAGAACAATCTGAAATTCACCCTCCGACACACCGTCACGAAATAGGAATATGCGCTCAGGGAGCACTCTGTTTATTCTATGAAACGTTCTCAATGCGATCTGCAACAACAAATCAGCCAGCATAAACACTGTAAAAGGACATGCTCCACCCTGAACATCTCGGCGAGGTCTTCAATGACTTCTGTCCGACTTGCTTGCACCCTGATAGAAGCAGTATACCTGCACAACTGCTCGTCTATCGAAGCAACCAGGGCTGAAATTGATGGAAGAAGACTCCCAGGCCCTGGATGGCTAACGTCCGCTCCTGGTGGTATTGAACAGACTCAACACAGTTGAAAACTTCACTAACATTACATACCAAGGATCATGGTCGGTACTTTCTTCAGATATATCATGGCAGCATCGTGTGGCATGGAATTAATCCCGCCGAGTTTGGCGTTAATTCTTTTGAGCAATATGGTAATGTCTTGAGTAAAATATTCGAGGAAACCTTACTTTAAAAGGAGGTTGTTGTGGTACTGGTTTGCGCGCCTCTGCTGGGCATCACCTGCAAGCTTTCGGGACCATTTCTAAATCATGTTGGTATGTATACCATAGGTAAATAGCAAAAGACCCACAACACATTGAGTAACAACACCATGAACTATATCACCAAAGCGTTTCACATCACGATAGGGCTGTGGAGCAGATTCCGGTAAAATGACGAGGATCATTTGGGCGTGCGCTCTACTTGCAGCATCCCTCAAGACCTTTACCACGTGGCGCAGGCAAAATCAATGTAAAACCATACGAAATTTAGAGAACGGACATACTTCCGGAATGACAGAGTTCGCAGGGCGGCGAATGATCTCGAATGGAGATGCGACGTCTATTAGGTTGCGTAAACATCAGAAACTCAATATACATTCTTACACCACATACTCATTCCTATCCAGGGCCTGTGAATCAGCGAAACGAAGTATGCGGAGGAGAAAAACGGACCTCGCTCCATCATGCACTGGACTAAGTCTGCCACAAACATGTTGAGGACGGATGGGTCGCATCCCGCCAGATCCACAACCGTCCAAGATTTCAAATCTGCCGGCCTAATAAAACGCCTTCGCATTACATCCCAAGCACCCTGCCGCTAGGGAGATGTGAGAAAAATCTGTAGAAGGGAAAGCAAGTGAGACAAACCCGAGGAGTGAGAGTATCATTGTTTCCAAACGTGATCGTCGGCGACGGAAGAAGACGCCCCTTTACGGACAGTGGTTGTGGATTGACACTGATTCCTGCTCCCAACAAAAACGAGGATTGGGTGTATTGGAGTTCCTGCCATCCGGCAGTTATAGCCCCCAATCGCTGCCTTGGATCCCTAGGAGAGAATTCGAGCGCCTCCCTCACGACATCTGGGGAGGATCGGTTCTGTAAAAGGTCAGTACTAATCACATAATGAATGTGAAGATTGTTACCCTATACAGCTGCTGAATAGTTTTGCAGGCACTCATTGGGAAAAGACCATCTGAACCAAGTTTGACGCCCAGAGATTTACTTCTTATCGTGTAGCGATGCGCCAAGGCAAAATGGTCCTACTCTCAACAGTTCAATTGCTCAAACAAGCTTGCGCGATAGCATGGTTGACTGACCGCTATGGAAATCATCTCACCACCTTTGTCAAACCTAATGTTCCCAACATCCGCAACAATATCTTTGATTGTTTTAGGGCGTTTCCCAGCATGCCCGGGAAGGGTCACCTCGACTTTTATCCCTTTCAAAAAAGAACGCAGCTTTGGGATGTGTTCTTTACCGAGATCGCGGCTATTTTGTAGATGAAGGTACTCGCAGCAGATGTGCTCCAAATAGTTTGCTGGGAGACTAGCGCACACATCAGGAGAGTTTATTATCTTTGAAATGACATCTCACATCACACCGATTGTGACATCAACATTCACGATTATTTTTCCCAGTGTTGGACGGACGCTCCTGGAAGGAAGACTCGGGTCAAAACATTCGATTACATCAATAGAATAGGCGTACTGAAAGTGACCACGCCACAGCTCGAGGGGGCGGATTTTTGGGCTAGTTCTTCTATTATGCGGCGTAAAGAAGCTCTTTGCGTTGAAGATACGAGGATCTGTCCTGTACACATATAAGGCTGGGAAAATTATGTGTAAACGGGGTGCAAGATCTTACAGTCGTGGTGTAGACTGGATAAACAGATTGAGCATGTTGATGGCAGTGGAAGAGTCGCTTTCGGGACGAATACTATCTGGGTCACCCTGTGTCAGCCGGTGTAACGTGCTAGGTTACAGAAAATCAGCCGACAGTAATATACTGGAACAGAACAACAAACCTGACATCAATCTTTTTGACAAAAACGATCCGAACGGCTACTTCCTTTCTGCGACCAGATGGGCCACTCTCCCATGGAACAGTGAACTGTAAGGAATGTGGATAAGTTGCGTGAAACCGATCAAAGAGCTTTCTGACCTGTTCGCTTGTGAATTTGTATTGGGCAAAAGAGAATAGATTTTTCTTTCCGTCAAACGCTGTTGGAGGACAACGGTCGGAAGAGATTGGATTTAAGATAAAGAGATTCACAGACCGCCGAGAGGATTAAACATGTCTGGGCGGACACTAGTCTGGAGTCGCATAAGGATTTCTGTGCCTTTCTTGTTTCCGAGAGAAAATTCGCGGGATCCTAAGTCCCATAGTGGCAGTATCACTAGACACAAATCAGATGGAAGGATTATCCCACAGCGGGTACGCAACTAACCGACTAGAGTCCCATCCACGTCCCATCAGAGTCTGATAGAACGACTCTTGAGAAGACATTAACTTACCGTCATAGTGGTAGACGTATCCAGAGTTGCTGGATGGCCGGTTCCAGTTCATTGTAAATGCGTTGGTTTGAGCCATAACCTGTTTGCCGAGAGTTCCTGGGGGGAGGCGGGACATCGCGATCTTTATATCGCACAACAAGATTTACGAAGAAAAGCAAAATAAACTAATGTAAATCAGGAGGCCCTGCTAGTCCAGAGCGGCTGTGATACAGGCCAGGTGCTCGCACTGGACAAAAGCAAGATCTAAATGAATTGGTTGGATCTGTTTACTTGATATCATATCTGGGTCACGTTATCGTTTACAGAAAATGAAATTTGTAGTAAGCATTCGTATTGTGGTTGCTTCGGTGGATTTTGTTAATATTCAATCTCGCGCAAATGCGGTACCAAGAATTCTTTACTTCCATTTCTTCTCTTTCATGTTGCAACAGGACTATAATGCTGGACAGTCCCAATTACTTATGACCAGTGGCGCGCAGATCGGAGGATCAGAAAGTTTGTAGAAAATATGAGACATCGACGTTGTTTTATTAATGAACATAGCTAGGAATTCTCCTAGACGACATGATGAATTACCCGAGCGTGGACGATGGTTGCTGTCGTTCTAGGATGTGATTACAGCTACATAATGTGTACCAAGGACCAAAATTTCAAGCATGGAATCTATAGCTAGTGTGTACTAGGATGAGCACTACGGCATCGTGCACTTACTGCGTATCAATTCTGTGGACTATTTTGTTCTGAACGACTAGAGCTAAGAGTGGAGGGATTCAAGATTCATTAAGGTAGTAAGTAGTACATGAAAGATAAGGATCCAGCGAGTTGGCAGGAGTGTATCAAATATATGGCAGAGCCGGCATTTGAGGTGGAAGAGTGGATGAAAAAAATAGGTTATGACTATACTGGCCTACCGCAGCGATAGAGTTGAAGAATTAGGTAGTCTTATCCTGCCAGCTATGCGAAAAGAGTGAAGTTACAGATTTATCAGGACCTGGCCCGGGGCACTTCAGAAATCAGAGTAGGGCCTCGAAAGGAAACCAGGATCAAGGCTTGAAGAGATTGCCCAAGATTGGCAAGTATTTTGCTATTCTCTCGAAAGGACTTGAGAATTGAAGGACCATTCCAAATTTCCACATTGGCAAGCATTTTGATGTTCTCTCGAAAGGACTTGGTTGGGCTGAGAAAAGAGGGACCATTCCAAATTCCCACATCGGTGAGGTTGAAGGGGTCAACGTTCACCTAGGACTTTTCCTTCTTCGTTCGATGTCAACGTAAAATTCGCTTATGTTGTCTTCGTTTTTATCATCAGACATAATACAGGTGAGAACGCCTGTAGTAGTTCCGACATCCCGACATGAGAGTATGAAGCAGGTTGAGTCAGGAATTGTTGCGAAGTGGGTACGATCGTTTGAAGCGCCCCACCGGACAACTGCAGGTCTGAAAAAGAAAAGATAAATGAACGTAAATGAAAATCAAATCCGCTCGTGGGAGAGTTGAAGTTGAAAAAGACAAATGCTAACAATTGTGTCCGCTGAGGCCCTTCATACGATCGCCTCTGCAAAGTTTGTTTCTTCCCCAGTAGTTTCTGACTGTTGATTACTTCGATATCATATTTGGGTCACGTTATCGTTCACAGAACTCACTTCAATATATGATTGATGCTTTCATCTTTCACTCACATTAATAGCCATGGACTTGATAATCGAGCAAGGAGATCGTCATGGATATTGCGTACATATTTGTAAACGTCAAAGTGAATGCCATACATAGATGCAATGCACATAACACCTGCGCAGTCAAATCACTTTTTTGGAACGTCCATTCCCTCGTAAGCTTGCAATCCCTTTCTTCGTAACATCTCAAGAGCGTCGGCCACAGAGGCACGTGCCTTCTCGAGTGAAGGAGGGCCCCCGGGAAGACCAAGGCGCTGTTTTGTCATGTTTAGGTGCGTATAGATACCCGGAACAACGTTAGGCAAGTAGTCCATAACTATTTGTTCCTGCGAAAGATCAGCACAAGTTGTGTTTGAATCTCGTGAAATGATTACCTTGGGATCAAGCACCTTTATCCCGCGCTGGAGCCACCACATAGCACTTTTGAAAGAGTCGTCATTAGGAGGGGTAGCGCAGACGATGGCAGCAAGCTAATTGACGGACATTAGATTAGGTCTAAGCAAGGGAACAAGGTATCGATGGAACGTACGCGGTGCATCGCAGTGAGTATTACCGGCTGCGACAGAGGGCCAGGCCTATCCAGGGGCATAACAACATCTGCACTCGTACGTGATAAGAGTCGCTGGAGATCCCTTAGGTCCTCGCTCAGAACTGCAGGAAGGAAGAGGGATTCCCAGGTGTCATTAGGGTCAGGGGAGCTTGCGTGTTCGGGCTGCTGTTGCTGTGGAATGGGCTGCTGTTGGGGGGGTGGCGGGGGAGGAGGCTGAGGTATCGTTGCAGGGTGAGACGCCTGTGGTGCAGCAATGGTGGACGAGTACCATTGATGAGAAGCCTGTTGGGGTGGTTGTTGGGGAATCTGCTGCTGTAACGGCCCAACCTTGTGGCCATAACCTGCCGGTGGAGGTGGAATGACGGGAGCGTTCTGTTGACGTGGGTGTAATTGTGTCAAACCAGGTTGAACCGGGGGGACATTGGCGTTCGGCGAGTTACGAGTTTGAGGCTGTTGTTGAAGATTATGAAGAGGCGCGGCAGCGTTAAGACCTAGGAATTTCACATGGTCCGACAATGACCTGACGGTATGCTCCAGCTCACGAATGGAAGCCTAAACAAAAAGCGTTAGTCTTATCACAAGGCAGACTCTCTCTGCATACCTCTTGGTTCCTGAAGAGATCCCGCTGCCAGGACATTAACTCCGTCTTCAGACCATGAACTTCGTGACGAAGCTCCTGCGATAACTCTTGATGCATCCGGTTTAAGTTTTGATTAAACAGAGGAATGAACGTCTTCGACATCGCATCGTGGACATGATTGCTCAACAAGGGAGTCAGATTTGTCGACAGGATGTGGGCGAAATGGGCAGATATATCGGGGCGGAAGATCATTTTCTCCAGTTCATTCGGTAAACTCTGTTGGGCATTGATCAGTTTATTAATATGCAGAATAGTTAGTTATAAGAGCCCGACCTGACTGATGAAATCAACTAGACCCCTGCCAATCTGCTCATCGAGTGCAGCCTTCACCTCATGCTTTGTAATATTTTCCAAAGAGGGGAGCACTGAATTCTGTACTTCATTCTTCACCGCCAGTTCAACGACGCGAGTTGTATTCCTCGTGAGTTCAGTCGATATCAATTTCAGGATTTTCTCTTGACGGGCGAAATCTTCGGCCTGATCGTGAGCTCGGGCATCGTCCATTCGTTGCTCTAGACAGATGGTTCAACAAAGAGAAGAACGGGGATAAATGAATGGCATACGTTGTTTATCCATCTCCTTGCCAATGAGGCGCCCAATACGGGTATGGAGGCTCTCCTCGGTCTTCTTGATTTCACGGCTAAGAACTTGTTCAATAGACGTCTTAGTGCTATTCGATGGATCAAATTCCCCATTCTTGTCTTTGATCTGTTGCTCTTCTTTGTCCTTCCGATTAACCGCCTTGAGGCCTTTGCCTTTAGACTTATGATCGTCTTGACGAAAGTCACCATCCTCAGAGGCAGGCGACCGTGGACGTGCAGGAACTGGTTGTGAAGAGCGAGGGGGGACTGTAGTACGCTGGGACTTCACTTCGGGTAGACCGTGGTGAGGAGAGGCGTCTTCAAGGGGAAGTTTGCTGGGGGTGGTAGCCCAGGCGGATTCGAACCATTCCTTGCGAATGAGGATCTGGTCAACACCACTAGAGTGGACGTTGAACCCCAATAAAGCGAGCTCTCCGTGTGGGACTTTGGCGGCTATGCACGCAGCCTTCGATTCTTTACCTTCGAAGTCTGAATCGGCAGTGAGGATGACGAAGTGAACAGAGGCTTTAGGTCCGCTAAATTCGATGATTTGGTCGAAAGTGCCTCTGAGAGCCTCTTCCCCATTGACAATCGTCGATTCAAGATTGATCCTGAGCGCAATAACACTCTCACGACGGTTATTAGCGACCCACAACGTTTGTATACGGGCATCGTAACTGGCGTGACCAAACATTTCGTTGTCGTCTTGAACGCTGTTAATGAATTTAACAGTAGATTGAAGTTGTTTTGTCGTAAGTGACAGCAGCTGGAAAATTGTGCCGTTCCTCCGACCGACAACGATGCCGCCATCAACAAAAGTCAACGACGACGGGACGTCCTCTCCCCGAACATTGTGAGTTGAAAAGGGAAGCTGATCGTGAGTGTTCCAAACAGTCAAGGTTGAATCGATAGTAATTGTGGCGAGAGCGTAGTGCATGACGTCAAAATCAAACGCGACCAGACGCTAACAAAGCATTAGAATACATAGCTTGGATATTCATTTAAACCACTTACAGAACCAACCGTGAAGGTCTGGGTAACGTGAGATAGACCTGCCAAAGTAATGGGTTGGCCACGATGGTGATTGTGTACAGTGACTAAATCGATGAGATAAAGGGTATTCTCCGATGCCACTGCGAGAGTATCTGAATCCTTCGGATGCCATTTGACGGCATGGATTCCATCATCATTCGAAGGTTCAACGCAGAGAAGAACTTGTCCACTACGGCAACAAACATCAAAAGAAATAAAAGCGACACTGCAGAAAACACGTACGGGGCATCATCGGTTATAGTGTCAGGTAGTTGCCAAACAACAAATCCTCCTTCAGATGTTACAGCGGCGAGACGATTGTTGTAAACAGCCATATCGACGATGGAAGAGTTAGGAGAAAAGACCGTAGGATCCAGCTGGAGGAGAGTCCGGAAGCCACTGGACCTCGAGATCACTCGGACGCGCCCTATTAAGGTGTGTGCGTTGCTTAGACCATGATATGCTACAATTAAAACTGAAAACGCACCTCGACTCATCGTGTATGCAACCCAGTGTGTAGCACCGATTGTACTTCCAGGAAGGAAAGTAGAGTCTTGCTTGACGAGAGCGATGGCAGTGGATTTGACTTCTTCGAGAGATGCTTGGATCTCCAACATCGCTTTGGAAACATCGAAAATTATGGTTTGAGCTTGAGGGCTGTTATCCGAATGTATCAGATCAGATAGATTCGAGAGGGTTCCATACTTACGGAGGGCTTGGCTGATTCTTTGCCAGCTTTGCTAGTACGGCTTGACCTTTGTTTCGGCCATTACCACGAGGCACCGGAGAACCTTCCTTATCACGTCTGCTGCTACTCTGTTGTTGTTGTGACCCAGGTCCAACGCCTATCTGGCTGGAGGGCGAATCGGCAATACGGCCTTGAGATCTTTGCGCATGGGTCTTTGGAGGTGGTGATGATCGCGGAAGAGGAGAGGCTGCACGATTGGGCTTCGGAGGAAGAGGAGGAGGGGGCACCCTTGATGACGACACAGTCTCAGTCTGCGAGAAATCGAAAGGTTCATACGTGGCAGGAGGCGGTTGATGTTGAGGTGGAGGCTGTCCTCGGGTGAGATGATCGAGCAGGTTCTCAACCGATTGCCTCTTCGGATCGGAGACGGCTGTCCAAGAGCCAGAATCCTCGTTGCCGCTGGAGAGACTCTGGGGTTGAGGTACTGGCTTCTTCTTGACTGAACTCGTTGAAGCATTCAGGTGATCAAAGGGAGAAACGAATTCGAACATGGATTTGCGAGGTGAGGGGGTTTGCTGTTGGGGAGATGGCTGTTGGGGTATCTGTTGTTGTTGTTGTGACTGGAGAGGAATCACAGGGGGCTGCTGATGTACTTGTTGAACTCGTTGGGAGACCTCGGGCGTTATCTCAGCCTGATTGTATGAACGGTACTCTCCGTCATGCAATGATGGAGCGTATGGTGGGGACGGTGCGGTATGAGAAGACTGAGGTTCCACGTAATTCGTGCGAGGAGGGTTTCTGTAAAAAAAAAAAAGGAATATGAATTAAGATGGGGCAGAAAAAGATAATGAAAGGATGAGCGTCTCTGAGCAAGAGTCATGTCATGCGTGGTCCTCGTGTGGACGTCGTGGGAGCCTCGCTGCAGCACGCAAGCAAGGGCCAAGGCAGCACTCGTACGGGGAAAACCATCGTAGTGACTCATTCATACAGACAAAGAGAAACGTAAGAACAGAAAGGTTTACGCACCCTGCCATCAGTTGTTCGAGCAAGAATTTGCCTTGTGTTTCATTGGGGGTCGAACCAGAACCAGAACGTTGCGATGAACCAGGCGGTGTTGGGACTTGTTGTGGAACTGGAGGACCGAGAATGGATGCTGGCGCCGGGACAGCACGGTTGTTGATGTTGGAAGAGCCACCACTCAAGAGAGAAAGCAATGCGCTCTGGCGGTCTGCATTTGTGGCGCTTGCGTTAGAAATGGCTGAGATTGGTTCATCTGTGAGAGACAATAGAGAGGTTACGGAGGCAGAACTGCCGTAGTTATCCGAAATTTGACCTCCAGACTGCTGCTGGCGATCAACAGTAAGATGTTGGAAGAGAGAGTCGATTTGGTTTGGAGAGGAATTGGTGGGTGCAGAGGGCTGGACGGGTTGTTGCTGATGCTGCTGCTGGGCTGGAGGAGTCGAGCCCCTTGAGAAGAGCTCAGCCAAAGGATTTCTGTTGTCCATGACCCTCGTGGAAGGAGGCGATAACGGTGAACAAGGTGAAGGGGAAGATGAGTTTGATTTTTCTGGCTATCTATCTCAACACGCGTTCACCACGAGGCTGTTGTTTCTTCGGCAACTCCCGGTATAGGTCAATGCACGATCGACGACGTGAGCATTTCATTTCAATTATCAGCTCAGTTACTAGTGGTCTCGCATGCTCTTAAAGGTAGTTCTTGAATACCCTCTCTCAGCAGAACAATAGTACCCTCAGCAAAACCACCTTTCACTCGCTCCAATGTTCACTGTCAGTCCTTGCAGTTAGCGTCGCATTGCGCAGTCTCACCCAGTTTGCTAAGCAGATCACCCAGACCCCAGTCTCTTACAGTGGCCCTGTGGCGAATCCTCTTGCGTTCGCGGCGATAGGTCTTTGTCTTGTCACAACACTAGCGCGCTTTCACTCACGTAACCACTCACAGATGCACCTGCAAGCCTGGGAAGTGCAAGTGCTAATCAACTCCATACAATTGTCACACGCGCTGTATACCACTCTTGTTTTCCCAAAGTGCCTATTAAGAAACTGAATGGAAGAATTACTTGTCAATTTGGAAGATCATGTCCTAGAAGGCAATCAATTTTGAACATGCCTGCTAATCACTGTTACCCAAACTTACCTAAGTCCTGATACCTGCGACAACGTGCAGGGTCTACAAGTTCCAACTGTCGCAGAAGCCTTTTGCAGTCAGCAGATAGTTTTTTAACGTCAACCTCATTCGAGTATTTCTTCAACAGTAGTCTCTTGTAATGGACAATAGATTCCATGCACCCTAACACACATCAGCAGAGATATAACGATCCGAACAACGATTCACACACATTTACTATCTGGCTGCTCATCAAGTAGTTCCTGGATGGCCTCGATCTCACTCTCCAAGAGTGCCCTATCATCCCCTGTTTTTGCAATCGTCATTCGCACGTCCATACAACAAAAAAGCCTAGTTGACTTTCCTGTTCCCATGAGCCATCGGTGGTACATCCAAACACTCTGATCGTTTGGGTCGGTATACATAGCATTCCTCAGAAGGTCAAATTCTACCATGACAAGGATCAGTTTCAATAATGACCTGGGGTCATTCTAAAACCAATCACCTTCCTCTTTGGACTTGGTTAGAGCGCCACCTGAGCTCTCCTGTAACGAGATCCACACCTTGGATCGCTGATGCCATGCGCTGAAGTTGGATATATTGGCCTCAATCTTACGAGACGTGTACACGAGTTCTGATTTCTCCGTTCGCGGCACTGGCATGCTGGAAAGGACATATCTTCGATAGTTCCAGGCGTGAACTGTCCATGGTCAGCATGATTAGTGTTATGATTAGAGTGAGGAATCGAATCGACCTACAATTCCGCGGATCTGCGTCGAGCATCTTCTCTACAACATAGAGCTCTCTATCCCAATTTAACTTTCTCCAGAGACCAGTATCAACCTCATGGTCGGCTCCTGGCCCGAGAGGAGTGTTCTCTAGACACCACCGGCGGTGATTCCAGATCCAGTAGATTTTAGGATGCGCCTTTAGCGCGATCATTGTACTAGATAGATCATCTGTAATGAGAGTATTGATCTCCTTTGGAGAGCTAGCAGCAAAGTTTGAGTATGTGGTCGAGAGGGGAAGAATCAGTACCTTCTTGGGAAAACACCATCGAGGAGAATGCGGCGACGGTAGTTCCAGACGGTATAGAACTCTGGATTCACCAGAAGCAGGAGAGAGGTGAGCTGAAGAGCTTCCGTAGACCAGTCATTGTGCTTTTTCTATCTTCGATATGAGACGCGACGAAGAGTATGTTTTCTGGGCACGAACCCTAGATAGGACGTCCTGAGTTAGGGCGAGATAGTCATCAAGTTTGGCCTTTTCCCGGAGTCTTTTTGCTTCTAGTGCCTGACTAGACTGGCGAACGCGTTTGATACCGTGCTGGAGTACAAATGAGATTTACAGCAATATGAGAGCACAGAGACTGACCATTGGCGATGAGTGTTGGATTGAGACCGTGTGAACATACTTTTGACTTCAACTCTCCACTGGGCTTGACCGCCTTGCTCTCTAAAAATGCCGACTGCAGTCCCCCAGCTGCCGTCTGAAGAGTCTCTCAAGGCTCATTTTCCTCTTACTTTCCCCGTTCCAAGTCCAGCAACTAATTCAGATCTTCTGACAACCAAGGATCTTCACAGAGAAGAGGATCTTCTGCGAAACCCGACTTCATTTCGCTCGTGGTGGTCAGCTATCAACACAACGAGAGAGGCTTTCCTCTCGCTTCAAAAGACAGGATCGCCTCTAGATTTGCCAAAGGAAGTCACCACCCTACTTGGCCCTCTCGCGTCACCTCTCGCCCGAATTTCTCTTCAGCGCCTCACATATCTCTACGAGTCAGCGCTTGCACAATTCCCCAACTCTTTCAAGCTATGGAAATCCTACCTTAATCTACGCATGTCGTTCGTTCTTGGCAAGCTTGTCATCAAAAAGAGGGCCGGAGGGAAGAAAAAGTTCCCAGAGATGAAGGACGCGTTAGAGGAGGAGCACGAGGATTTGGAGGAGTGGGAGGGTGGTTTGGACCCAGTGATTGGATGGGAGGAGTGGAAGTCTCTCGTGGCGACGTTTGAACGCGCCCTGATGTGGCTACCAAGGGTTCGTGGTCTTTATTGGTTGCTTGCCTGGATGTTATTTTTGACATTGGCATATTCAGTTACCACGCCTCTGGCTCACTTATCTATCTATTTTCTTCCATCCTCAATGCCCGCCACTCCTTTCTCATACCCACGCGCGCCATACCTTTGACCGAGCTTTGCGCACACTTCCGCCCTCACTTCATTCGCGTATATGGGTGCGCTACCTTCTATGGGCAGAAAAAAAAGGTGGTGCAACTACTGTGTATGTCTATCGACGCTACCTTGCCGTTGACCCCAGTGTCACCGAACGGTTTACAACCATCCTGCTCAACCCCGTTAACTCCTCACCCCGACCTCTTGAAGCTGCAAAATTACTTTTGTCGCTAGAGAGAAAAGCCTCCCGAGGAGAGTATGTCAGTCCAGAAGGGAAGAGCCCATATCAACTCCTCGAGGACTGGATCCAAGTCGTGGAAAATTTTGCGGATGATGTTGGGTTGGACGTCGAGGAAACCATCGAATCTAACCAGGTTGCGGAGGAAGAGGCTGCGGAAGGTGCAGATGCAGTCTCTGAATTGGCGTCTACTGACGGCAAGCTCATACGCATGGCTGGTCCTGCGATTCCGGTGACATTCGATGGCCAGACAACGCGTGCTTATGACGAGGACGAGGACCCCATCAGCACACGGAAACTCAACGTGGAAAAGATTATCCGCAAGGATGGGCTGGCGCTTTATAAGGATCAAGCTGGACGTTTGTGGACAGGGTTGGCTACTTATTGGATCAAACGAGGAGAGTTTGACCGAGCCAAGGAGACCTTCGAAAATGGCCTCAAATCAGTATTGACGATCCGTGATTTCACGCAGATTTTCGAGGTCTATGCTGAGTTTGGAGAATCCCTCATTACTGCTTTGATGACCAGCTTGGAGAACGAGGATGATGAGACAGAAGCAGACGCGGCTGAGACGGAGCGAGAGCTGGACGCAAGGATAGCAGAGTTTGAGGATTTGACAGACCGGCGACCATTCCTCGTTAACGACGTCCTCATCAGGAGGAATCCAAATGACGTACAGGAGTGGGAGAAAAGGGTGGCATTATGGGGAGAAGATGATGACAAGGTGAGTTTGTATATCGGTGCCTGATGTTCGCTCATATCTTTTAGGTCGCTGCGACATATACTAATGCATTAGAGACAATCAACCCACGCAAAGCCACGGCAAACTTGCATCGGTTGTACATCAACTTTGCCAAATTCTATGAAGAAGGTGGTGCGAGCGGGCAGGCTGAGCCGGATCTTGATAGTGCGCGCAAGATCTTTGAAAAGGCCACAAAGGTCAATTTCAGGCTCGTCGAAGACCTTGCTGAGGTTTGGTGCGAGTGGTCTGAAATGGAGATTCGTCACGAGTACGTTTTGATATACATACTCTGGTACTGATGAAGTCACTTAAACTCTGCCCTAGCAACTACGACGATGCCATTCAGGTCATGCAGCGTGCCACGGCCATCCCCAAAGTTACTAAAGTCAATTATCATGATCACGTATGTTGTATTTTCTTTTCCTCGTACATTTGTTTTGACGACTTCGTTCAGACCCTCCCTGCACAAACAAGGTTGTTCAAATCGCTGAAACTATGGTCATTCTATGTCGATCTTGAAGAGTCTATCGGGTCAGTGGACTCGACGAAGAGCGTCTATGACAAGATTCTTGAACTGCGTATTGCCAATGCGCAGATCATTGTCAACTACTCTGCATTCCTGGAGGAGAACAAATATTTCGAAGAGAGTTTCAAGGTATGGCATAGCGAAATAATTGATTATGTCTGCCCTCTTTAACAAATCACAGATCTACGAACGCGGCGTCGAACTGTTCACATTCCCTATATCTTTCGAACTATGGAACATTTATCTGTCTAAATTTGTCAAACGTTATGTATGTTCTTAAATGACGAATGATCTGCCGATACTGATTTTTTAATTCACGGTAGGGCGGTACAAAACTAGAGCGAGCTCGCGACCTTTTCGAACAGGCTTTGGAGAAGTGTCCTCCAAAATCTTGTAAACCTCTCTTCCTCATGTATGCCAAGTTAGAGGAGGATTATGGTCTCGCCAAACGTTCTATAAACATCCTCGATCGTGCTACTCAGGTAGTTGCTGACCAAGACAAGTTCGACGTAAGTTATATAGTTCACTCTTTGAATTTTAACTCATGTTCGTTTCGTATTAGATGTTCACGATTTACATTGCGAAAGCCACGGCGAACTATGGATTACCAGCGACCCGGCCTATCTATGAACGAGCTCTGGAGGGTAAGAAAGTTGATTAATGTTTCGTTTTTGTACTAACCTCTGATCTAGTTCTCCCCGACCGACAAACTGCTGACATGTGTCTCCGCTTCGCAGCTATGGAGCGCAAGCTTGGCGAAATCGATCGGGCTCGTGCCATCATCGCCCACGCATCTCAGTTTTGCGACCCACGTGTCAACCCCGATTTCTGGGCACAGTGGCATTCATTCGAGCTCGACACAGGCTCCGAAGACACCTTTAAGGAAATGTTACGGATCAAGAGGAGCGTTCAGGCGCAGTTTAATACGGAGGCAAGCTACTTGGCTGCAGAAACGACTGCTGCCAAGCAGGGCACAAGGATGGCTGAGGAAGATGGACCACAGGATGCCATGGCTGCTGCAGAAAAACAAGCAGGAGGCGTCCAAGGTTTCGTGGCCGCAACCACGACTAGGTTGCCGCCGGTCGATGGAGAAGAAGCGGAGGCTCAAGTATCTATCACAGTGCCTGCGGCCAACGTCGATGAGATTCACATCTCAGATGATGAAGATGACTCTTAATATTTTCCCATTGTTGTACATATATGATGTTTTTGGCTCACTGCGGCTTATCTGTATGCAGTCGTCCTCGTTCAGTCGTTGGTATGTAGCTCTCCGGTTTATCTGACCCATCGCTCTACTTCGGTGGCGCAGATATCTTCCCATCTAGCATCCCAGCCTTCGTCTTGTAGCCAGGGCTGCTGAACCCACCTGGAAATTGCATCACGAGAGTCTGTGAAAGACACCGAGTGGCTTCGAAGTGTATTCACCAACTCTATCTGGAAATCGAGAGATCGATGATACGGGACCAGAATGTTGGAGACAGAGGTCACTGTACACATTATAAAATTTGTAACCTGGTAATGGAAGTGATGGCGCTCGTACCAAATTTCTCCAATGGCCAGGTTACCCACAGAGGTTCCTCATAAGCCCATTGCCATCCCTTGACCTTGCTGGCTTCGAAAAGCACGGTTTCCAAATTTTCGACGGCGACATTCATTCGTCGAAATTGTTTTTGCTGCAGATAGAGTTTGTTTAGGATAGAATAAGAGCGAGCGTGCTCTTCGTCTCACTAGCTTGACTATGACAACATCTAGATCTGTGATACATTTATCCATGAACTCGAGCTTGGGCCCAACAAGGACTGATCGAGGTTGTTTGTCAGGGAGGGAGGCAATACGATTGCTTATCGAAGTGAACATCAGAATCCGTATGTAGGGAAATCATCGGGGCATACTCCAAGTCTGTTCGTGCATCGACAAGATTTTTCGCAGCCTTCAAGCCATCGATGAGCACAAGGTCATCCCACGTTTCGGTAATTAAGCGTAAGTCCTGCAACAGAGTGCGTGTTTTCCGGTGGTAAGTAGATTCTACAGAGCGCGATGGAGATGATGGAGAGTTTATCTGCTTTGGCTGGACTGGAGAGGCTGTTGGGGTGGAAGGGCCGCGAAATGAGGCGAGGCGACTCATGGTGGTCGAAATTGAAGACGTTGTTTGGCGATCACTACGATCACAAATACGCACTTCACTGCCAAAAAAGTTTTCTAATAGAAAAACACCTCTGAACAAACTAGTTGCGAGAATGGGGCGCAAACGCAAAAACAGGACACATCTCAAGGGTGCTATCCCGACGCCTGCAGTTGGTGTGCCAAAGTCATTCATCATCAAACACGGCCAAGTCGGTGCTTCACTCACACAACTCGTACGCGACGTCCGTAAAGTCATGGAACCCAATACTGCCAGTCGATTGAAGGTGTGTATTCTTTTGTGCTTCATACTACTCACCCTGACACTGGAGCAAGGAAAGAAACCGCAATAAACTCAAGGATTACTTGACAATGGCTCCAGCTCTACAAGTCACTCATTTGCTTGCATTCACTTTGACGGACATCGCTCCTTCCCTCCGAATCGTCCGCCTCTCTGCTGGTCCAACGCTAAGCTTCAGGGTTGAACGATACAGTTTAATGAAAGATATTTTACATACTTCACGACGCGCGAGAAGCATTGGAATGGAATATCTCAGTTCGCCTTTGGTATGTACTCGTGTCATTGTTCGATCGTGACCTAGATGACGAACAATCCACAGCTAGTGCTCGCATCGTTCCCTCCTCCCTCACTAACAACACCGCCACACATTCCGCTTCTCATGAAAACTTTCCAGACCATGTTTCCGCCCCTCTCTCCCCAAACAATAACCCTTTCCTCAGCGCGCCGAGTCGTCCTCGTGTCTTATAATGCCGAACGCGAGACAGTAGAATTCCGCCATTATGTGATTACTGTAAAACCTTACGGCGTCTCTAAGCGTGTCCGACGCGTTCTTGAAGGCGCAACTACCAAAAGCTCGTCTGCATCAGGCATACTTGACCTCGGCAACGAGAAGGATGTTGCTGATTTCATGTTGAGAAGGAGAGGGGAAGCAGGACCGGATGGTGGTTATGAGAGTGCAGCTTCCTCAACGGAGAGCGTCGCGGGGGATGATGGTGATGCTGTCGACTTAGCAGACGATTACGTTGGTAGGAACAACAAAAAAGGCCAAAGAAGAGCAGTCAAGCTCGACGAAGTTGGGCCAAGAATGGAACTGCGTCTGGTCAAGATCGCGGAGGGTGTTCCTGGAAAGGAAGGAAATGTGATATATCACCATTTCGGTCCGTGTTCTATATTTTAGTGGAGACGTTCGCTGATAGCCCTACAGTCAAGAAGACCAAGAAAGAAATTGCTTCGTTGAAGGCAGAGCATGCTGCAAAAGCAAAATTGAAGAAGGAGCGGCGCGAAGAGCAGGAACGGAATGTTCAGCGTAAAAAAGTACTCGCTGGGTCTAAGAAGGCGGGAGATGAGGCTGAGGACGAGGACATGGATCATGAAGGATATGTGGATAACCAAGAGTTCGGCGTGGATGAAGATGAGAACTTTGACGACGATGACGACAATTGGGATGACGATGAGGAGATCAGTGAAGGTGAGGACAGTGAGGACGAAGCCCATGATGACGTAGAGAGTAGTGCCAACGAGGAGGAAGTAAAGCGGCCGGTTAAGAAATCGAGAATAAAAGTGAAGCGGTAGTCTTCGTCTATACTATGTACATATTATAGTGAATTAGGAGGTATACGCGAAATTTGACCATCAACTCTTTGCAGACCCAAACCATTTTCCGAAGAAATATTCCATCCTCATTTTGACGCCCTCCCAATTGTCCAATGCAGGACGCACGTCCAAGAAAAAGGACATGTTATTAGCTGGCGCTCCATGGTTATGTCCGCTGTAAAAATCGATGACATAGCGCGTCCGAACGCCACAGCGGTCAACAATCCAGTCGTGGCGATCAAAAGGTGCAGAATAACTGTTACGACGCGTCAGGCATTGAATAACTGAGATAAATCAAGGACGAACCCAAGAAGCATCTTCCACCTCGCCCTCGGGCTAATTTGAGTGGGTTTGCCCTGGAAATTGACTAGCTTCACTCCACCGCAAGCCTCCCCGCCTCTACCGGCCTCCCACTTCATGACCTCTGCCCAGGCACGTTCATTTACAGCATTATGTATTGGTACGATGGTTTTCATATCCGCGGCCTGGGGGTTATGATTTTTGCGAGCCATAGCAGCAAAAAACTGAGCTTCTGAAGGATAGACCCAATTGCCTTCAGCAGGACGGGGAATTGAGGACGTTTCGCGTTCATTGGAGAGGGTCGCATTGGACGCAGACGATGAGGATTCAGACAAGAAACGACTCCATGTTGAGCTAGAAGAAGAAGATTTGTGGTCTACAGGACATTTGTCGGCAGAGGTATGGTCAACAGGACATCCACCGGTACTCGACATGGTCGCTGTGAAAAAGAATTTTGATTGGAATGCAACCGCGTCCTCCGCGGCAAACGCACGCCGGACCGGCAGCATCATAGCCGATCCACTCAAACTTGGGGACATTCTCACTATAAATATGAGTTACGGGGGCCAATTCCCCACACATACCCCTCAATGCCCTCTTCACAGTCTATCTTCACAACACCCCTCACCCGGTTGTTCAAAATCAACCACCCCGTCATGCTTGCTGGGTAATTATCTTATATCATTCTCGGAAACAGGCATTGATGTATCTATAGTATGAATGTGGCTGCTGGTCCCAAGCTGGCTGCCGCAGTGACTAACGCAGGTACGACGACTCAAGTCACCCAAAAATGCAGCCAATTTATATCATTCATAGGTGGAATTGGCGTCATTGGTGGGGTTCGCCAGAGCCCGAAATTCCTCCAGGGCTCGATTGACGAACTCAAGAGCCACCTCGAGGACAAAAATGCACCCTTTGGCGTCGACTTGCTGCTTCCTCAAGTAGGAGGCAGTGCAAGAAAGACCAATGTCTGTTGCTGAGCATTGTATTTTCTAGCTCAAGGGCTCATATGTTCTTTAGAGGGATTACACCGACGGACAACTCCCGGACCTTATCGACGTAATTATCAAGAGCAAGGCTTCACTCTTCGTCTGTGCTGTGGGTGTGCCACCCAAGTGGGCTGTTGACAAGCTACACGCTGCTGGTATACCTGTCATGAAGTGTGTGCTTTTACTTAACATTCGTCCATGTGCGAGACTTACCCGCCTCTTAGCATGGTTGGGCACCCCAAGGTTTGCCATTGGAGGAACCCGACATGATCGCGCTCTGACTTTTCTTTCTGTACAGCATGTCCCTAAAGCACTTGCCCAAGGTAACTAAATGTTACTTGTCATAAGCGAAGTCTTACCGTTCTCGCCCCCCCTACAGGCGTTGACATCATCTGTGCCCAAGGTGGCGAGGGAGGCGGCCACACTGGAGATACTGCATTTTCTATTCTTATTCCCGCTGTCGCGGATGCTTGCAAAGACAAGACAAGCCCGCTGACTGGGGAGCCTATCATCGTTGTCGCTGCCGGCGGCATTGCTGATGGACGCGGTTTAGCCGCTGCCTTTGCGTCAGTTCTATCCCTGCAATTAGATCCGGGTGATGGCTAATGTAAAGATGCTTCAGGTACGGTGCTTCAGGTGTTTGGGTTGGCACACGCTTTGTGGCTAGTGTGGAGGCTGGTGCACCCAAGAAGCACAAGGAGATGGTTATTACCGCGGGCTACGACGACGTTGCCCGTACTTTGATCTATTCAGGACGGCCTATGAGCGTGCGGAAAACACCATATGTCGCAGACTGGTGCGGTTCAGTTTTCTTCTCTTCTGGGCATCGCGAATTGATCGGACACTTCTAGGGAGTCAAAGAGGCGTGCAGAGCTTGATGCTCTTCTTGCAGAGGGCAAGGTTCCTCATGAAGTCGAACTTGAAAATCATCCCGAAAAGTCGATTCCCGGTTTCGCTTGTACGACTTGAGCTTTTTCTTCTATTTTGCCCCGGGTTACTAATGACGAGCTATGTAGGGTTGATGGGACGCGTTGCTGGATCTATCAATGTGATTATTCTCCCTCCTCTTTCATATATTCATATATTCACCTGTAACGTTTTAGGATATCAAACCGGCGAAAGAAATGTAATGTCTCTTTTATTATCCTTCGGGTCGACTATCTAACTCGTTCTGCAAAGTGTTGACGAACTGGTAACGACGGCAGCGACCAGTTTGCGTAACGCTCAAGGTTTAACGCGTGCCAAGTTGTAACAATATCCTTGACTTTTTGCATGCGCGGTTATAGCACTGGAATAGGAAATATCACTTGTATCTCTACCTGAAAACCTATCTATCAGCATATATTTATGAATGAACCGACCTCCTTATCCTCCTTATCTCTGGTGGAAATTCCCACTGGGTCGGGTGTTCTAGCACTGGCAGCATGTGCGTGAGGTTCCACACTGCCCATCATTCCACTTTGACGTAAACCTCCATGGCGCGTGTTATAATCCAAGAATCTTTTGGTGAAAGCCTGTCCCTCGCTACTGCAGTTTTATTTGGCCTCCTAGCCATATCCAAAGCACTGTACGACCACTTTGCCTACAGGCCACCTGATTATGCCAAGTTATCCGGAGTACCCGCTCCCAAGCCTTTGAGGGCGTTCAACATCGATCACGCAAAGGCTAGACCTTATCGCCCATTTAGGTGGGAATACCACCAGAACATGGGTAGTTCCTTCCGCCATCATTGTTCTGTATAGCTCTATCTATCTAATAATTCCTTGTCAGCCTTGAAAAGACTTGAGCCAGACTGGTGGATTGAGCTGGAATCAACCTATCGCGAACGCATCGCACAACGCCAACAACTTTACACCGATCACGGGCGAGCGATATTGGACGCGATGCCAGGAAGTCAACCCGCGTGCAAAGAACTCATGGAAATTGTTATCGTCTTTTTGTGCACAAGATATCCCAATCAATTTCAGATGAATTGGTGGTCTGGGATATTCCGCAATCACATCCTTGAAACGTCGTGGAACATTGGAATCGTTGATTCCCTCATATTCCTGCTTCACAATGTCCCCGAGGATTTTCTCGTCACACAGCGCGATGATGCATCGGGATTATATGTTTTACGGGCGGCAGTCTCGTGCTCAGCGATTGGATGGCGGCTCCAAGAGAAGATGGGGAGGCCGATTCATGAGATACACGATCCAGTACCCGATTACAAGGAAAAGATGGGATTTTCCATGGATCGGTAAGTTCAGAGTAAGATCCAAAACAAATGTTCTAAGGCCAGCCACAGTTACTTCGCTAATATGAAGTGCGAAAAGCCCATTCAAAGGGGATCATGGGCCTTCGAAATAGGGCAGCCGTTGTATGCCCAACCAGGTGACGAGCATTACAGTATGTGCGACACCCAGCTAGCTGGACTCGCCGTGGAGGACATTTACCTGCGTGTTGACTGGCAAACTCTGCGACGTCTCCCGAAGTCTCAAGCGGTAGTGTTCAATTTCAAAGCGTTCTTTACGCCTGTGACGCAGTTTCAAAACGAGTCATACATTCCTAAATTGATAGCCAAAGTTCTACGCGATAGCAAGAAGTCGTTCAGGGAATACAAGTCAACGTACCATATTGAACACAAGCTATTGCCGGCGCTGGACACATGGGCAAAAGAGCAGGAGGACAAAGGCTGGGTTCCCAGGGATTGGAAGGAGAGGACACTGGACGAGGATCCCTATTTTCCAGGGTGGAACGACAGCGTTACATCTCAATCAGAATCTAGAAGCTCCGCCAATTCGCGCTCTTCGTCTTCAGTCATCTCAAACCCACTCTTCTGATTTTCTGCTGGAGTACACGGCACAAGAATTTCTGGCACCTTTGGTAGCGGCGGAGGTGGAGCGAGAAGCTCTGCACAAGTAGATAAATCAATCCATTAGTTCTTTAATCGGGGAGACCAAAGGACTAGAATCGTACCGCCCAGTCTCCATTTACGGATCGTGCCATCCAAACTTGTGCTGATGATCCAAGGCTCTATTCGAATTTTCCCGTCACTAGACGTGGTACGTTTCCACAAACGAACTGCTGTGATGTCGTGCCAATGCGCATCCAACTCTCTGACGAGCTCCGGCTCATCAAGAGTTGAGACGTCATATATTCGCAAGACGTCACCTGCACCTGTGAGAAGATAAGGTTCCCCAAGCTCAGTCAAAGCAAGAGGTAGTATCGTTCTGACAGGCACAGGGTGCAAGATAGGGGGTATAAGCTTTGTTGAAGAGATTGTTGGATTCCTATCGAGCACCTGCACAGTCTCGTCTGAAGACGCTATGACACATAGAAGTCTTGTTACAGCTGATCAACCATACAACACACGAGGACGTACATACCAGTCCAAAGGTGTCCATTGCCATACATCATTTCATTGATCCGCGTCCGATGATGTGTTAGTTCTTCTTTGACTGTGCCGCGCCATAGTGGAGATGGTCCACCGTCTTTAGTCAGAGCCCAGGACTTGATGATGCCCATGGTATCTGCGGTGTACAGTATCGCAGTGGTATCAGACAATACGCGTCCATCGAGGCATTCAACGGGTCTCGTATGTGAAGAAATAGAACCCATGCTTCTTAGTGGTTCTCTTTGTTCCGGCGTAGATAAGTCCCTGAGACAATATTTGATATAGAGGTATATAACTAGCTTGAAACGTACCAAAAACGTACAATCTTGTCTGAGCCCGACGAGACCAACATATTAAGCGAGGGTAAAACAAACAGGCTCTTGATAAAATCGCCATGCGCATCAGATGTCGTCGAAAGGATTTCCTTGGTCTAGGCATGTCGAGTCAGTTGAAGTCTGCTATCAAGATAAAGTGCGAGCGTCTACATCCGTATTCCACAATCTAATTGTCTTTTATCAGCCAAGTCAGCAAAGAAACGTTGGGTAACGAGCAAGGTAGATAGATCACCCTGTCCCAAGAGCCCGTTATGAGAATTTTTCCATCTCCAGACCCCAAAACCTTATCGGAGAATGCAAGTGTTGTAACAGGGCCTGTATGACCTTTATACAGCTGCGTGGTTTTGCCAGACTAGTTGCAACTTATTAGAACAGGTATTGGATCGAAACTTTTCATTGGACTTGCTAAAGTACCTCAAGATCGAGCTTTCGAGCCACAGCGGTGTTTTCAGCGATCCATGCATAGGGACCTCGCACTTGGATGGACAGCGCTTTTCCAGATAATTGAATTGGAGATCCGAGAGTTTTTATCCTTTCTGCCTTTTGTCGACGAGCCTTGATCGCATCCTTTCAGAGAAATCCGCGATTGGAAGAGAAAAGAACATACTTCATCCAGGATAAGGTGGGCTTCGGAGACAAGAAAGTTCGACGTGTCGCTCGCCATATAAGTAACCTGATAACTTTCAACGGAGTAAAAATACGCAATAGATGCTCGGGAGGATGAATTGAAATTTCAGGGCTTATATAATCTGCTAACAATCACTTCACTTCGAGGCTCAGGTAAGTAACAATACACAATGGGGTACGGGACAGGAGGACGAAGCTACACTACTTGTAGCGTAAGAAAACAAGATATGGACTAAGAATATACAGAGCGGGATATATCAAGACGCAGGCAAAATATAAATGAGGGTGATATCTGCGCAAAAGGCGATAAGAGAGGGTGACCGACGGTGGTTCGGTGATATTTGATACAACTCCAGGAATATACGCATCAAGTCGAAAGATCTCATAGAAATATTAGGTATAGATCAATGGGGTTTGTAAGAATATAATGAAAAATACCATCGAGAGGATGACGGCGACGGATGAGAGGGGTGATAGCACATTTGATAGGAAAAGGCGACCTACATCGAGGTAATTAGAATTCCAAGAACTGATAGGCTATAGGATCGAAGCGTTGATGAAGCGCGAGAGGTTGTTCTTCTTTGATAAGACCAGGCATTTCTTCGGCGGAAGGAAGAGGCTGGTGCACAAAATGACGCGTATCATCCACAGAGGATGTATGAGGAATGATTGGGGCCTACAGACAATTATGAAGACCATTTTCGTTACATATATGGGTAGACAGACGTACGTTAATTTCACGACGCTCCAATGCACCCCAATCAACGCCTCTAAACCAGGGATGATCTAAAATATCTTGGGGCCCTCCAATCATATTTCCTAGTCGTTTTGTACGATCCGGGTTCAAGAACGCTCGAATGAGGTCGCGTGATAGAGGATCCATCATCCGTGGCCAATGAATCTGCCCATTCAATATTTTTTCATAGATCCCATATGGTGACTCGTCGAAGAAAGGTGGGTAGCCGACGAGCATCTCATAACAGAGCACCCCGCAGGCCCACCAGTCTGCGGCCTTGCCGTGACCATCGGACTGGATGATTTCGGGAGCTAGATATTCAGGAGTTCCACAGAGAGTCCAGGTACGGTCGTCGACAATTTTTGCAAATCCAAAGTCAGTCAATCGGAGATAGCCACGAGCGTCGAGAAGAAGGTTCTCGGGTTTAAGGTCGCGATATATGATGTTGAAAGAGTGTAGATATTTAAGAGCCAAAATGATTGTTGCAAGATAAAAACGAGTAACGTCTGGTGTGAAGCGACGAGCACGACGAAGATGGGTGAAAAGTTCGCCACCAGGAACATAAGACATCAACATATAAACGTTGATGCTATCCTGAAAAGTGGCAAAAAGGTCAACCACGAAAGGGTGGGAAACTCGTGAGAGAATATAGCGTTCTGCGTTGACATGTTCAACTTGACGAAGTTTTACGATATCTGTCTTGCGGAGCACCTTCATAGCAAAGTGTGTCTGTGTGCTCGAATGTGTTGCGGATGATCGATGTCGAACGAGGAGCACCCTTGCAAAGGTGCCAGAACCTTGGCAAACGATCAGCTGTTTTGTCGGGATCATGATCTCTGGAGATACCAACCTAATGTCCCCCGCACTTCGAAGTCCGATAATTTTAACCCGGACTTTTGAAGGTGCACTTGCTCGTCCTCCAGAAGTCTGAGCGGCCGATTCGGCGATGTCGTATCATTGTCAATATCCATTTTTGAAGGTTCGGTTGTTGATTGGGTAGCAATAACTGCGTCAGGACTGACTGGGGACTGTGCCTTGAGGTCCGTACCACCATGACGATCTGTCGTTTCCAAATCGTCGGTAATCATTGCTTCGCCGCCTAGTTCACTGTTACCCGGAGAGAGAGGCGGCGTCATTGGGGCGTTCGGGACGAGTGTTTGAGAATTACGAGTTCCTGAGGAAGCCAACTCCGCCATTGAGGGCGGACGGCTGGCCTCAGGAGTGACTGGAGATGTGTTGGGAATGATGACCGCAAGAGGAGGCATAGGAGCGTCGATTTTGGGTGGGAACGCCAAATGCTGAGAAAGAAGAATAAATGTCAGGTATCAAGGTGATGGATACAGAGGTATTAAAGTGATTATGAAGGAGGGAGAGCCAGTATTGAGGCCAGAGGGCTGCCGACGGAGGGCCGAGCTTATAAAGGGAACACTTGGAGAGTGTCAATATTAGCCTCGGTTATGACCAAACACAGAGAACGCACGGTATATGGTCTCGAGGGGCGCGCCCTGCGCTAGAATTGCGGTGGAGACTGTGGTGGTATGTGAAAAGCGCAGAGGGTACAAATCATTGAACAGCAGCAAGCGACGTCCAGTTCGCCATCAAAAAAGCGTCCACAGCGTGGCAACAATATTACTATTAGAATCACGTTTTCATTTCGCTTCAATCAAGCATCTATCTAAAGTAACTGCTGTTCCTGTACACCGAAAGCGAATGTTGGGGCACCATACAAGCTCGTCATAACTCGAACACTGCCTCCCTCGCCAGCACCAGCAGCGACATACAATGGTACAAAGTGATCTTCCCTTGGTTGCGAGTGGCGGAAACCCGGGTGAGTTGTCAAGTTGACCATCGCCTGCTTACGCTTGTCGGCCTAAGCAAATTGGTTGAATATTCAACATAGAGCACGAGACATCTTGCACATACCTCCTGTATCGTGACAGCATCAAAAATGGCTCGATCGAACTCCCTGTGTATGGGTTTGGCGGTGTCTGGTGAAAAAGCGGCGAAGTCTCGCAGGTTGTGGAACGTCAGTCCACCAGAAATAACCAGTATCCCCTCCTCTCTGTAGATTATTATTGCCAGGGTCGATATATAATTTTTTCAATAGCACGAACCTCAGTTTAGCGACAGCTTTCCCTAAAGCCCAATTTTTCTCTGGACTCAGACTTGAGTCAATCGAGACTTGCACGATAGGAACAGCAGCTAGTTCTTCGCCGAACATCAATTTGAAAGGAATGAAGACACCATGGTCCAAACCCGGGCCTTCAAATCCACGTCCGTCTTCGCCGCGGGCCTCGAATTTGGATGTAGTCCTTGCAGGTTGACCAGCCTATAGATGGGGAAGAGAATTCAGTATGATACTCCGTTACAGGAACAGGCTCACTGACCTCTTTATATAACTGAACGACACGCTGTGAGAGTTTCGTATCGCCTCTGGACTTGAACTTGAGTTTGTACATGGAAGGCTGGAAACCGAAGTAATCCATAAGAAGTGGGTTCTCCTCCCCGTAATCGGTAACTACGCTTGGGAGTAAGATGCATCAGATCGTCCAGTACTGTGTACACTCACCCAGGCGTGTCCCATGCGTCTCCCAATGGGCACTAAACACGACTATTCCCTTGGGCTGGTACTTTTTCAAGAGAACAGGCCCGAAATCCTTCAGAAAAGTGGCCAGGGGGCCAGTAGGCCCTGAGTAAGGTCCCAATCGGCCGTGAACTTCTGACTCGGGAAAAGCCAGGAACGGAGATCCATGGGCAAGGAAGAATGCAGGAATGTTATTGGGAGTAGATGGCAAAGTATCGATGGCTTTTCGCCATTCTGACTGGGTAGTGACGGTTGGAACGGCCATTGTGTATGGAGAGTGTGAGACAGGAGCCGGCTGAGGGCGAAGAAAGTATCGGGTGAAAGACGTTGTTGAACGAGGAACAATGAGCATAAGTATGGAGATCAGCAGTGTAAATCCTGCTAGATAGATTGTTGGCACATACATGTGCAATGAGAGATCTGAGAAAGCAAGCGTTTGCGTCGGCAGCTGGTTCAAACTACAGCCGGAAGAATGCACAGTGATCTCAGTAATGCCTGAGTAATATATATACTTAAACATTCGTCACTGCCGTCGTGTCATTTGCTGAAAGATATGTAAGGGAGTTCATGGATGGTTGCTAATAGACAGCCAACAGACAAATCATAAATCACAAATCACAAATAGTGTTTGTCCGCCTTTTCTCTAACCTGCAACCATCAATGGCGAGTCGCCCAAAAGTCGGCGGATGGCTTCAGGGTAAAACAGTCAGGAAGGGTGGAATAACTTCATCGACCAATAATACGCGCTCTTCAACACCCCAGGTCCAAAGTACTTCGTCAACTGTCTTCGGAGGAGGTGTTAAAGATGCCTCAGGCAGAACATCCGAGTATTTTGTCAGTATCATCCACGGCTGTCAGAAAATTGCTCTGATGCATGTATAGTCGATGGACGACCAATGTCCGGTTTGCAAAAGTGACCGTTACCTGAATCCTAAGCTCCGTCTGCTAGTCAGTGCTTGTTATCACAAAATGTGTGTGCGTAGTGTCGCTCTCATTCTGCAATAGCGCCCTCTTACTTTCAACCTGAAACCACCCTCAGGTGTGAGTCCTGCATCGACCGACTCTTTACGCTGGGTCCAGCACCGTGCCCCATCTGTAACAAGGTCCTCCGTAAACTTGCATTCACTCCACAGACGTTTGAAGACTTAGGCGTTGAGAAGGAGGTTGCTATACGAAGACGAATCGCGAAAGAGTATGCATTGCTTGGCCTCTTGAAGCGGGCACTCCCTGATAATTCACAGGTTCAATAAACGACGCGAAGATTTTGTGGACCTTCGGTCATACAATGATTACCTTGAAGAAGTAGAAGACATCAGTAGGCGTAATTTACTTGCTCTGGACGATGGTTTAACATTCCCTCAGCATTCAATCTCATACATGAGGTTGACCTTCCAAAGACAGAAGCACGTATACAAGCTTACCGCGCAGAGAACGCCGCACTCATCGAACTTAACATTCAACGAGAGGAAGCTTACGTGCAGGCTTTGAAAGAGCAGGAGGATGCCGAGCGTCGGGAACGAGAGAATAGGGCTAGCGAGCTGCGTCGTGAAGAGGAAGAAGAACGGGAAGAACGCGAAAAAGGCAGAAGGGAGATTATCGACAAACTGGAAACGAGCGACAAGAATGCAGCAAAGATCATCAACAAATCTCGTGCAAACGCAGCAAAAAGATCCTCAGCGAGGTCCGCTTCCACGACTGTGTTACAAAGCAATGCAAAACTACTACGATCGAGGGCGGCGCAGAGCACCACTATCCCGGATGCGCCGCATGTTCCATTGCAGGACGACTGGTATGCTTACGAGGATATGTTTGAAATGAGGAGTAGCGGGTACCAAGACTTTATGAGCGAAGCGGTTCGCAAGGACCGTGAAGGGATTATGCGAGGCGGTGGATACCAAATTGAGGAGGTTTGGCAGAGGGCTCTGAAAAGTGCTGTCGCTGCGTTGGACTTGCCTCCTCTTTCTGGCTTGCTATCCGATTCCGCGCCCTTGACTGTAGGATCCGGAGATGTAGATGTCATTATGACTGGCTAAACGGTATTAAATGTCATTATGACTGGCTAAACGGTATTAAAATAATTACATATCCATGTTGTACCTTACAGATAACCATTTCAGTATTCTGACTTGTTGGTCGCAAACCGGCATTGCCTCGTATTATTCCCGTAGCCATGTATCATCAAAATTTGGTGCTGGTGATGCTCCTTTTGCTGAGTTTCTCCCTCTCAGTTAAAGGGTTTGACATGGGGAAGTACAAGATTTGATATTGCTTTCGCCTGTGCAAGTGAGTGAGTAAACTTATAATTATAATTATGTATCAAGATTAAACAGACCCAAGCTTTCCTGTGTCCAGCCTAAACTTCTCTAAAAGCGAAATATCAGCAGACCCTGCAGGCTTGCCAAGCGCTGGTTTCGTTCCTCTCTCCTGATCTCCTTCCCGAAAGTTTTCTATAACAAGTACTTCCACGTCATCGTCATCGTCAAGATAGACAACATTATTTGGCGTGGAGCGAATACGCTTGACATTGGACACAGGTGGACTTTCAGAAAGCCGTTTCAAGACAGAGTTCGCCGCGGGCTGGGAAGATGAAGCTTGTGCCATTTTTCTGGTGTTCTCATCAAATCTCCTAAAACCATAGTATCAGTGATCTACCATAGAATTCACAACTTCTCTTTGAATTTCTTACCTTGCCGGATCGAAAGTTAGCAGTTTGATTTTGCCAGTCTTGTTCATTTCATACCCTACAATAGTTCGAGAGTGGCCTTGGTGTTGAAGAATAATTGGCATGAGGTCCGTGACAACAATCGGAGATGCCCCGCGAAGGGCGTCATTAATAGTGGTCGATTTAGAAGAATCTGATTTCGGCGAGAAGTAGTTGACGATCCAGTCTTTGACAATCTCGGCCCCTATCATGAAATCTTCAGCGTTGATTTCTTGTCATCCATTTTCGACTTACCTCGGGGCCTGTCAGTCAAATCGATGTCTACAAGTTTTGCCCTGAGACGGTGAGAGATAGACAATAGTAGAGAGACATCTGATACTTACGGGATACCTCGATATGTTAACGCCACATATAAATCTGAATTTGATGTTCATTTAAGCACATTGTTGATATTAAAGAGGTGGGAGGCGAACCTGCTGTTCCCAGCCATTTCTTGGTTCCAATGAGGTTTTTGAGTTGTTTCGCACCTTGTGGATCATAACCTGACAGCATTATATTAGCCTCACCTGGTACAAAGTTGACAGAGCCGTGCACACCTTCTTTCCATGCGTCTTCAATCCATTTCTGAAGGCTCCGTATCGATGGTTCAGTAAGGAGTGATGCGTACTTTGGTTGAATGTTCTGGTCTACAAGGGCCGTACACGCCATTTGAAAATTACGGTATCTATCACAAAATCAGACACAAAGGAATTGGAAAGGTGAAGGCGACTTGCCCACATCCCCAACCTGCATCGAAAAATTCGCGCGAGACATGCACAACTCGCTCGCTGCAGAGTACTGCACGCTGCGTTAATCCCCGTGCGTGGCTGCTCCATAGGGCCTTTTTAAGGAGGGGTATAAGACCTAAATGATGGTCAGGATGCACGAATGGCGCTTTCAGAGACAATGTTACCTTGCGTGTAATTTCGAGGAGGCGCCGTAGACAACCCACAATGCCAGAAAGTGCTAGCATCGCCTTTTGGATTCTCCGTCTCTCTATCCTTCCCTTTATTTGAAGACTTTGACCTCTGTGTCGCTTCAGCTTTCTTGGTGGAGGGCCCCTGAGAGGGGGGATTGGACTGTGTTCTTGGGTGTAGTTCTAGGGGTGCTGGATTAGCGTGGATAACAACCGAGTAACTTGTGTGTTACCAGGTGAAGGATTGAAGTGAAGTTCATAGTGCTCCTCCCGCTGGGGAAGAGTAAGACCGTTCAGGTTCGAGGAACAGAAGCCACACTCGACGATATCTACGAACTCAATCTCGGGATCAAATGCTGACATCGACCGTGTGCTCGAAGGACTGTGTTTGAGCTATTCAAGAACAAAAACGTTTTGTCAGTAACAATATAAATATGTTTAGTAGTATAGTGGCGACGCGTTAAGTGATTTGCTGACAAAGCTTCAGGTGATTCTGGACAAAGCACTCGACGCGCGTCCTCGCCATTCTCGTCACATTCCATCATGTCTAGGTCATACGATAGAGGTCTGCTTCAATTAGCATATAATATACTGCTCTTCTGATAGCCCTACTTTTATATCTTAGCACTAACTGTCTTTTCGCCCGATGGCCACTTGTTCCAGGTTAGTTCCCCTCACATCGCGTACGATGCAAAATATACTGAAATTTCTCGCGATATCACAGGTAGAATACGCGCTAGAAGCCGTACGCAAAGGCACATGCGCGGTATGTCGGTCTATGTGTTGCAGGCATTGGCTGATCGAATGCGTGGATAGGTCGGTGTTCGTGGAAAGGACGTAGTCGTCCTGGGCGTGGAGAAGAAATCTATCCTTCAGCTACAGGATCCTAGGACAGTTAGGAAAGTTGTCATGTTGGATGACCATATCTGTCTTGCCTTTGCTGGTCCGTCTTGCTTTATTCTTCTGATGTGCACCTTGATCTCTTCTCTCTACAGGCTTGACTGCCGACGGTCGCGTTCTCATTGACAAAGCACGCATTGAATGCCAAAGCCATCGCCTCACTGTGGAAGACCCAGTCACCGTTGAATACATAACCAGACACATCGCCGGTATCCAACAGGTACATATTGTCTCTTGATTACAATGCAACGCAAGCCCTTACATATTGCAGCGTTATACACAATCCGGTGGTGTGAGGCCGTTTGGAATATCTACCCTCATTGTAGGATTCGATCCCCATGATTCCCGGCCACGCCTCTATCAGACGGAACCAAGCGGCATATACAGCGCGTGGAAGGTCTGCTCGTTAACCTGACACTTTGGCGCATCTAACGTATGATATAGGCGAATGCTATTGGACGCTCGTCCAAAACTGTGCGCGAATTCCTCGAAAAGAATCACAAGGATGACATGACTCGGGAAGAAAGCATCAAGCTCACAGTGAAAAGCCTTCTTGAGGTCGTTCAGACTGGCGCCAAGAACATCGAGATCAGTGTCATGGAGAGCTACGGGAAAGTCACTGTGCGTCACGAACTAAAGGTAGTATTTGTAGTGCACTAATTGGGTTTAGAACTTGGAGCTGGCAGAGATCGAAACAATAGTCAGCGAGATAGAACGAGAGAAGGAAGCTGGTGAGTTGCTCTTGTCTTTGGTTCTGGATGTTAGGCTTATGCTTGCTTCCAGAGGCGGAGCGGAAACGATCACGACTTGCTGCAACAGCAGCAGGTCAGGCTGCAATGGCATCACGAGCGGCAGACGCTGGGGAAGGTTCTGCGTAGAATTGTACAATACCTCCATGTTCACTGCCTCAATTGTAGCTTCAAATTCATCTTATCTCGTTTATTTTTCTGATCCTTTGAAGTTGAACTCCCACTTACGTCAGCAATCAATGATCATCTCCGAAAGAAAGCAGTGGACGTGTTCAGTTGCAACAACTTCTATGGACCCGACGACGAGGACACGTAGGACGGTGTCTGCCAAACATGTCCTCTACTCAGAAATTCTGTCAGTCACGACTGCTATGCGCAAAAATTCGCGTTGGGCTTCCTCAACCCATTTTGTCAGTCCAAAAGACTCTACACTAGGAAGTAATCTCGGCTTGCGAATATCGACATCGAATTATGCGGCGCAAACTTCAGGGCGAGGAAATAGAGAGGCACAACTGATGGTTGGCTTTCAGGAACTTAAACGAGCTGTGAGAGACGTGGAAGGTCTGTTGACACGTTGATCTTTTGAAGCCTCTCCTTGACACCTGTATGTGCAGATATCACCGTCATAGATTTGCCCACTGTTTTGGCGCCTTTCTTTGCTATCATTCGATCCCCTTTGTCGACTGGACCCATAACTTCTGCTGCACTGTCCGCTCTGCATAGCTTGTTTGTCTGTGAATTCATTTCTCCGACTTCCATTAGCCTCGATCAAGCGCTCGTAGAGCTCAGCAGTACTGTCTCGCATTGCAAATTCGAGGCCAGCGACTCTTCTGGAGATGAAGTAGTTCTTCTGAAGATCATGGCTGTAATAGAAGACTGTCTCTGTGGAAATGTTGGAAGTATTCTCGGAGACATTGAAGTATGTGAAATGCTCGAAACAGTATTGACAACCTGTTGTCAGATTCGTCTTAGTGGTGTGTCAAGTGCAGCCATACGTTTATAAGATGCTGTAATTCTGACTTCAAATTCAGAGACACTTCGGCGATCCGCTGAAAATACGATGCATGCATTGGTTAGGACTGTGTTCTCGAGATTGCACGACCTAGATCCCGAAACCGAAGAAGCAAAACTTCGAGCTGCCAATGAAGACCTTCCCGAGGGCGAAATCAAATTGACAGTATCAGCGAATGAAGAATCGAATGAGATGCAAGAACACGCCGATCCCGAACAAGAAATCACACAGGAGGATTTACCCGAATCGGAACCTCTCGCCGTTCCTCAAACACCAACTACACCTGGCGCGGACCGACCTCAATGTATGTTGAATTGTTGTTGTACCAAACGTCGTTATTTATCAAAATTATCTAGACGGTCTACCCTCTGTCCTGGAACTTCTACGTGTACTCATTAATGTGTTGGATCCTATGGACCAGCAGCATACCGATTCAACTCGCCTCATTGCGCTCAGCATTTTAAATGCGGCTTTCGAAGAATCTGGTCCCCGCATCGCTGAATTCCCATCATTAGAGGCTCTGGTACTTGACCCTGGCTGCAAGTATCTCTTTCAGCTGGCCCGATCTGACAACACCTCTGTTCTACATTCGTCTCTCCGTACAATCTCAACCGTCTTGGATACCATGCGTCACCATCTGAAGTTGCAGCAAGAACTGTTCCTGGCTTTCACGATCGACAGGCTGGCACTTCCAACATCGCCTCATCCCAAAGGTTCTTATCCCAGCAAAAAAGCTCATACTACTGGCAGTCCTCGAAGTACCCCACGACCCGGAACGCCGATGTCCAATTCCAATGGCGGATCAACCAATGATCCAGCAGAGCAGGAATCAGAACCAGGCACCACAGTTCCTTCTCGTGTTCTAGTCGCCCCAGCTCGTGGTGAAACACGAAATTTGATTCTGGAGACTCTAAACCAGATATCCAGACATCCAAGTTTCATGGTCGACTTATACGCAAACTATGACTGCGACATTAATTGCGAAAATTTGTTCGAACGTCTCAGTGAATTCCTTACCAAGGTAGAAGATCGTCGGGCTTCTTGATGCCTTATTGACGACAGATATTATTAGGCTGTGTACCCTGCCGATTACCCTATCGAAGATTCGCAACAGCGTAATACGCAGTTTTTGTGTTTGGATCTTTTATTGGCCTTCGTGAATGACATGGCTACACGCGCTGAGGGTGTTCGTACGGTTATCTTACATCATCCGAGTTTCTCTGACCCTTCTACGTCTAGAAAGCAGAAACCTGGTCAACAGTAGGTCGTTCTTTCCATCAATCATATCTCTCCCGACCTTTTTCTAGGACTTTCCAACCCCGGAGTCCCTTATTCAAACCAAATCACAGAAAAAGTTGATAATAAATGGCGCTGCGCGTTTTAATGCGAAACCAAAATCGGGCATCGCATTCCTTGAGGAGAACAAACTCATCTACGCAGACCTTTCGGAAGAAATCACAAAAGCCCGCAGCCTCGCATCGTTCTTGAAAAACTGCACGAGACTTGACAAGCGTCTTCTGGGCGACTACATTTCAAAACCAGATAACATTGAGCTTTTGAGGGCGTTCATCAGTCTATTTGATTTTCACAAGGTCTGTGGTTTAATACTCGGGGTAACTCATGCGCCTAAGCGACCTGACAATAGAAACCAATCGCTGAGGCACTACGAGAACTTCTGGAATCGTTCCGGCTGCCTGGAGAATCTCAACAGATAGCACGAATAACTGAGACGTTTGCATCAATTTATTTTGCTTCTGACCCTGGTATGTTGGTTCGTGAAATTACAACTTGCTTATTTTGTTATGATTATCTCTAGAGGAAATCAAGAGCGAAGACGCAGTCTACGTGCTTGCCTATTCAGTAATTATGCTGAATACTGATCTTCACAATCCTCAAGTGCGGGTGTGTCTTCTTTTTGTTTTACTAATGCCCTGGCCTCCTTAACTGCCAGCAGAAACGTATGTCTATCGAGGATTATCAACGAAACCTGCGACAAGTGAACGATGGTGAAAACTTTACCCCGGAATTCTTGGTATGTAGTTGAAATAACGACAGTGGCCTTTACTTATCGAGGACTAGCAAAATATATACGATTCGATCAGGAAGCGCGAAATCGTCATGCCTGAAGAACATACTGGACAATTGGGCTTTGAACACGCATGGAAGGAGCTTCTGGCACGTTCCCGCCAAGCTGGTATATAACCTGCTCTCCTTGCAATATATCGCCTCTGACTACTTATTTTATAGGCAATTTCATCACATGTAACTCATCTGCGTTTGACATTGACATGTTTAAGATCGTTTGGAAACCTGTCATTTCGGCCATAGCTCATGCTTTCATTAGCTTTGAGGATGAATACATTATCCAACACTCCATAGCGGGCTTCAAGCAATGCGCCACTCTTGCGGGGCATTTTCACCTACCCGATGTCTTTGACTTTGTTGTAATCTCCTTGTCAGAGGCTACAAGTTTACTCTCGGATACCCCTCCTACCCGGGTACCTAATTATCCTGTTATCGAAGTAGAAGGACAGTCCATCATGGTCTCCAACCTCTCCGTCAAGTTTGGCACAAACTTTAAAGGGCAGTTAGCCGCTGTCGTTTTGTTCAACATCGTGAACGGAAATGGTAATGCATTGAGGGAGGGCTGGACCCAGGTAAGCATGTCAAGGTAGCCTTTCCCTTCAGGTCGCTATTAATCACTTCTCTAGATATTCGAGATGTTTCAGAATCTCTTCCTGCACTCTCTTCTTCCGACTAGGATGCTACAAATGGAAGATTTTCTGGGAGGTGTTTCTATGATCCCCCTACGAGGCAGCGCCCCCCCTCGTCCTGCTGGCAGGAACGAAGGCGGTTTGCTGTCGGCCTTGTCATCCTACCTGATGACCCCTTATAATGCTAGCTCGGAGAACTTAGTACCTGATGCGACGAATTCCGACGTTGAAAACACCCTTTGCACCATTGACTGTATAACTTCATGTCGGCTTGACGAACTCTACAGTCAAATCATGTGAGTTTGTGTGGAGACTTTCAATGTTACGGCTGTCTAACGAAGCTATGTAGGCAGCTAGATATCGATGCGCTACTTGCGGCAGTTCGGGCATTGGAGGCCCTTGCACATGAACGAACCGTCACTAGACTGAAACAGGAGTCTGACGATACCATGACTCACTTAGATGATGTGTTTTCACTTCCGTACGATCCCGCCTCTGTGTTCTTCCTGGAAACCATGGTCAGTATCTTGTGTCAAGTCCCGCAGCACATAGAGGAACTTTGGTCCGTAGCTTTTAATGCAACATCCCTGCAATCTATTGATTTCGGATTACTAGGCCCATAGTTTTCGAACACTTGTCGGCTTTGCTTTCCACATCAACCCAATATAGCATCCTTTTGATCGAGCGTGCAGTTGTGGGCCTCTTGCGAATCTGTTTGATCCTCGCGCAGAAGGTCAATCTACGCTTAAACTCGTCATCTAGCGCAAAACTAATTGTTTTCTCTCTCAAAAAGCCTTCCCTTCGGGATCAGATTTATGTTTCATTTGATCTTCTTTCTGGGCTTCCTCCCGTCATTGCCAGCTCTGTCGGGGAGCAAGTAGTGTCAGGTCTCATCCTCTTGCTCCAAAAGCATAGAGATATTATCAGGTTTGTATCGTTTTTTTTTTTTTTTCATTTGTCTGCCAAACCCCTGATGCGCTTGGTTTCAGTTCTCAGACCGAATGGAATCTCGTTTTTGCACTTATTCGGTCCACAATGCCCAATTCAGAAGCGGCACGATTGTCTTTCGACCTTGTCACAAGCATCGCGTCTGACGGCCCAGATCAACTCGTCACCATTGATAACTTCTCTGGTCTTGTCACCATCTTGGATGACTTCATGACTATAGCAGGAACGTCATCGGAACGGCAACAAGTCAAAGGTCGTCGCTCGGAACCACTGACAACTGCGAAGTAAGTTGGTATTAGCTGTGATAATTAGGTGACACTCTTTAACGTTAGCGATCAGCTCTCCTCCGGTCGCTCGTGGCAGGACGGCAGTCGATCTATTATATAACATGACCAAGTATATGCCTCAGCTTTTGAACTCCTCCCATCTACCAAAGCAGCAAGGTGGGCATTCTCCAACATATGCTTTCTTCGTCCTTTTCTGAAATGCCCTTAGCTTGGCGGCAAATCTGCCTGCCTCTGTTGGCATCTCTATCGCGCCAATCTGCGAATGCTGCACGGGAAGTACGCCATAGTGCAATCAGCCAACTTCAACGCGCCGTGCTAGGCCCGCACATTCTATTCGAGGAGGTCGATCAGACGCATGTGGAGGAGATTTTCAACCGCGTCGTTTTCCCGCTTCTAGATGACCTACTGAAGCCCGAGATCTTCCAGAGAGATCCGCCAGGCATGCCGGAGACTCGACTTCGAGCTTCTGCACTGCTTTGTAAAGCCTTCATGCACCTCGACCTACAAGACAACCAGGCAAAAGCAGACTTCCGAATCCTGTGGATCCAGATTCTGGATTTGCTCGATCGGCTCATGAATATCGACCGAGGTGATCAACTGGTCAGTTTTTCTTATGCTGAAACATTTTGTACTTCTCTCAGAATTTCCCTAGCATGAGGCTATTCCCGAATCACTTAAGAACGTCCTCTTGGTAATGAACGCCACTGGCATTTTGATGCCACCATCTGAGCCTGATTTGAGGGACGAACGACAACGGACTTTATGGGTAGCAACACAAGAGAGGATGGAGCGATTTTTGCCTGGATTTTTGGTAGATGTTATACCTCAGCCTCCTGTGGAAGCTGCTGGATTGTAAAGTACATAAGTAATGACGAAGATATTATTGTTCTGAAAAATATGTTTTAATATCAGAAGAACTTCATCTTGGAAGGTCTAGGTTGGATTGAGCAACTGGCAATGTGACACGGATAAGTTTGCCACCGACCTGATGCGCACTGCAACCCCAATGATAGTTAGAAGGGATGCCAATGTGTACGCAGTAAACCGAAGAAGACCAGAAGTTATGACATTATCTCCCCAGGAAGACCAACCGCCCCCCAAGTAAGCAGTAAAGATCAATGTCGGGAACAGCAGATACCCAGACAGTCTGGGCAGGTTAGATCATAGATACCACGTATAGGTCTGATCCTCACCTATGGTATTTCCACAACGCCTTTGCTTTAGCCCCTCCACCGAATGCGGCACCTTTGAACCACACACTTCCCCCTCCCAAGCCAACCTGAGCTAGAATCCAGACTATGGAAAGATAGCCGAATGTCTTGCATACGTTCGGGCCTCAGCACACATCCTGGATGATTACCAGCAAGAAACGTACTCCATGCCAAGTGGACATATGTTCACTGTTATGAATCCATTTGTTGTACGCGATAGCAGAGGTCCCCAATATAATGGCAGGAAACGCTATAAAGAAGATGGCTGCCTGGTGTCTGCTCAGGCCTGTAGTCTTCGTCGTCGGTTGTGATGTGGGTTGAAGAGTTACAATGCCTATGTCAGTCCGATTAAGTTACGTGTGCGGGCGAATTTGAAAGCGCCACGTACCGTAGGTGATTAGCGCTAAGGACAGTGTTTGCAGTGTTGGGTGAAAGGCAAACCACCCTGCGCTTATGGGACTATTGCTCAGGACGGCGACCCAAGTGACGAGGGCAAGGATCTAGGACAAAAATATCTCAGAACATGCGCGACGGAACCCCGCTGAACAACGTTGACTGACAGAGATGGACGTCTAGGGGAAAATTCCATGAACATATTAGATCATGTCAAGGTCTCAAGCTCACTAGTGCTGTGTACGCTGCCACGACGTCGCCCCGCCTGCCCTCTGACTTTGTATATTGCTCCTCTCGTCCCATGAGAGATTGGTGCTGTTCAGCTGGCCCAGATGGTGGAAGAAGTTCGTATTCAGAGTCTATCGTGGTCTCAGGTGCGACTACGAAGGGCATACCGACAGAATCAACTTGAAAAGAGGTGAAAGAGTGGGGCAGGGTTAATGACGCTTATCAGAGTGTTGGCAGCTGGCTATACGTGAGCGGTCGAATTCTCAGGAGTCTATGAAAGCGAATCAGAGCAGCGGCAGTGAGCCCAAGCCACAAGCGCTTTGAAGCGGGTCTTACTAGCACAGGTATCTCTTGTATATGTTGAAATCAAATCCGGACTCCGACACAAGTCAACAGCATCGACGAGATAAGATCAAACAGTATGAATTCCGGTTGGCCTCGGTGAGCTCGAGAGGCAAACGGATAAGTACTTATGCCATGACTAGAGTACCTATATACCTGTAAGTACAGTAGATTGACGAAGAAGTCCGTAAATGGTCAGAATAATAAGAAATTGGCATAAGATCAAATCATGGGAACAGTTTTGACTCCGAACAAATGACTTAACGTAGATCCGAGCCAGGTATAGTGAACGTTCGAAATCGTGACCCAATATTCCAACAGTATAACTTCTAATGGCTACGAGAGGGTTACGAAGGAAGATAGTTGAACTAAAGAAGGGTGGCATTCGGCTACAGTACCAGCAACAAACGCGTCTACGTCTTGCCGGGAATGCCACTGATGTTTATTCAATGATGGCAGAGCTCACCAGACAAATAGCCACTTGGACCGAAATTTTAACCACGAGCTCATCTCAAGCGCGACAACGCTCTCCGGCGCAGAGTTTTGGCTTTTGAGAAGATACATAAACGCACCTTAAGTTTCTATTGTGTACTGCTGATCTTCTGCCCTTCCTTCCTAAGACAACGCGGCCATAGTACGCTCTCTAGCGCCGAGTTTTTCTTGATGACGTCCGCGAAAAGTCGTGCAACCCAACCCTGTAACATCGACATTCGCAACGCTGCCGCCGCTCACCTAGGGTCGACCATGTCCACAACGCCATTAGGATGGGAGGGGAACGTTGCCGCCCACACGGATCAGGGGCTTGTAGCTTTGGAGTCGGGTTTGGCTAAATCCCAAAGGACGACTTCAGGTGAGATCTTTAGGTACGTCCGTAACCATGGGCCTGTGCTCGAGGGCGGTCTTGTTGTAAATGCCTGAGCACTCTCTCTGGCATGTAACCTATAATCAATTCTTCAAGAGAGAGAGGGAAAGAAAGACGTTTGTATCAACGACTTCTATATGTACCGCTTAACCAGTTCTAGAGATGTGTGTTACCTCCGAGTCAATCTTCATGATGAAGGGGTCCAAGCTCGTGCCAAGCATCCTGCGTAATTTAATTTACTTTCCTCAATCTCAGTCTGAGGATACACCAAATTGCGCACGCACCCACGAAAACAAATCGCAAGGAGATTGAGCTGATGCAACGAAGGAACAGCATGTATACATTAGTTATTCTACTATAATAGCGCGAAAAGGGGTATGGAAAGGCCGTACATGAAGGAAAACCGAGCGAGCACATAGTAAGTACATCCGAATATCGAAAAAAACCTTAGGGGAGATTTGGCCAACTGCCCTCTTCCTTCCACTTATCGACGACCTCCTTGATGGTTTCGTGATTAAAAAAGGGTCTCTTCAGTTTGTACCCAACGACCTCTTTAATCTTCGTGTTGTTGTATGCAAGCACATGTTTTGAGAGCGCGCGGGTATCCATATATGCGGTAAGAGGTGAGTTGAGAATAGGGGGGTTAGATGCAATGATCATCTTTGTCCAGCCGCTGACATGATGTTCGTTGATATCCTCGATGTGATCGCCAGTAAGCTATACAACGAAAGTCGGTTGGTGGATACGAATGCACGAGATTTGTAAACTAACCTTAAATGCTGCGTTCTCGATGAAGGTAAAGAATTCGAATGTGGTCCCGAAGTACGACGTAACAGTTTGGCCAATACTGAGGAGGGTGCTATTCGATTCATCAACCTTGGATAATAAGATTAGTCGAATATCGAGAGTAAGCCCGGACAACACCTACAAGATTGAATAGCGGTGCAATTACTTTCCGATCGTAGAGTGGGACTCCTTCGACCTCCTTGACTTTTTTCTTGTCGTTATGGAATATAAGCTCTTCTCCTGCCAACATATTTGCCTCGACGCGTCCTATCGGGGCGATCCATTCCGCACAAGCCCACATAGCGCCGGCGATATCTTCAACATGAACAGTGTTGTTTGGATTCTTGCCTGGCGCCCACCTATAGACGAATAATTGATAAACAGCCTGAATTCAAAAGGATTGAAGTTACATTGACTTCATGGGCTTCTTGAGGAACCCATATACAGCACCTACTGTAATACCTGAAGCAACTGATAGAATAATGAGCGACGAGAAGGTAACTGATACGAAAATCGCGCACCAATGCCAAAATTGGTATAGGGTCCGTACATGAAGCCAATCCGTAGAATGACCAGATTTAGACTAGAACACGAATACTTATTCAGGCATGTGAAATGGAGGTAGGGGAGAAGCGAGCAGACTTGTCGATAGCACCAAGGACACGCAACGTCTCGTGCCACCATGTACCCGATGTGGTTGCTGCAGGCTTGATGTCCTCCTTTTCGGAGTGCTCTGCTTTGCTAGAGCTGCCGGTGTCGTAGAACGGCGGTTGCATTCGCACGTATGCCTTGACATTGAGTTTCGCTGCCTCGAGGCCGATCAATCGAGCAACATTGAGGGTTGTGTTTATTTGGATCTAGGGTATGTATTGTGAGCGCGATCTACGTGTACATCATGAAAGAACGGACCATCTCTGTTCGATCATGTCGAGGCTCGCCTGCAAAATCGAAAACATAATCATAAGGATCCTGTTCCTCCGGGGGAACGAAGCACGCAGCGACGGTTGCTGCAGGGACTGGTTAAAGATCATGAATGATAGGAAAGACATTGGTAGACGAACCAGGGACGGTCAAGTTGGCCTGTCTGTACTCTACGAGTGGGTTGGCGAGAATCTTTGGGAACTCTGCGCCTACATAGCTGAAATATTGTGAGATTTGGTGACATTTTGATGCGACTATCCGTACGTTGTAGGAGGAGCCACAGAGAATTTATCGACAATTCGCAGGTGCTGAGAAACATGAGCTAGATCGATCTACGCTACGTCCAATACGTACAGAAACAAGAGGTTCGCCATCCACGGGTACAAGAAGAGCAGCAAGGGCGCGAGAACATGTGTTAAGACCACCTGAGACGTATGAGCGCGTTGTACGACACAACTAGCAGGCAACTAACCGAATATGATTACAGACGGCTTGTGGGTCATTGTAAGAACAGAAATCGCGTCCAACTCGGCGATGGCAACTATAGTTATATTCATCTACTTATGTAAGCAATTACAATACCGCATCCGGCTTACAAACATAAGTACTCCTGCTGACGCAGTGACGGCTGTTTCTTATCCTTCCCATTCAGTCCTTAGCCATGTCATTTTCACTCAGTTGCTTAATCTTCGATGAAGAAAGGGATAACATATATACCGTCGTCGTTCTCAACATCGACAAAGTCGAAAGTCTCAAAAGAGGAATCAAGGAAGGGAGACCAAATCAGTTGGCTGGCTGCCACTGATTTGAAATTCCTGGTCAACTTCTGCTTGGACGATCTTAAATCAGAACGTGTAGAAATTGAGGTCGAGAGGTATAAGACGCTTGACCCCCTTTCAAAAAATTATCATCTTTTTTCGAAGGTGACCCTGATGACGGTTGTCTACAGATAATAGTACTGGCACCTGGTACGTTGCAACAGCCTTCCGTTGCTCATATTATAAATCCCTCTTTTATCTAGTCACTTCAAATATTTTGAAGCTTTTCTGCGCCGTCCATTCTGACTTTACAGACTGGAAAGGCATTTTCTCGATCGAGCTCGATCGAGGGAAGGTCGTCAGTGACCTCAAAGACGCTATCAAGGAGAATATGAAACTCAATTTTGATTACATTCCCGCTGTAAATCTTGACTTTTTCAAGTCTTAATACCCATATGCATGGATTCCAATACCCGTGGCAAAAGACTCGAAAACGTCATCGTCAAACCATTAGAGCCCCTCCTCCCGAAGCAGCCGTTGTCGACTGTTCCAGAGCGTTGTTAACCTTAACTGCCTGCAAATCATTATCCAAGTATCGACTGCAGGTGGGCTAATCTAAGCTGTTCGTCATGATTACAGAACTGACAATCTCACTGGTGTCATTCAGAGGAGATCAGATTGGTCATTTGCAGAAGAGTGCGCTCATTTTCTTCTTTCTCTCTGACTGTCTCCGATACTTAAACGGTATTTAACAGGGTTTGAGAATGTTATCTCGCGCATTTTGAAAGCAGTACTTCCTTCTGAATCAGCAAATTCATCTACGTATGCGGAATCTCAGATGTCTTCCATCTATGATGGCCGTTATAGACCAAAAACCTCCGATTCAATTATTTCACTGTTTTTGGACATTTTTTGGATAATATTGAAGACCACTGGCGCCATTCCCGACAACATCATTCTCAAAACTACGCAATATATGAAAGCTGCACCGATTCGGCAATTTATCCCAGCGAAGAAAAACGCCGAGCCGCCCTGATGCCACTTCTTGAAACTATACTTGACGAATAATTCTGAACCAGAACGAGACAAATGCTGACGGCGCTGTGGAATCGGTAAAGGCGGCGAGGCATGTCTTGCTTTATCTTCAGGAAAATAAAAATGAATTCGGAGATGGGGGTTTGGACGCATCGACACAAGCTGGCATATCCGCAGTCCGTTTCTGGGCTCATGTTGGTTTTCTTCCAGAAGACAGCCCTGACTGCACAACCTTCGAGTACAAACGTTTGACTAAACCACCTCGGGATATCGTTGTCAAATTTGTTGACCGTTATGGGGAAAGGGCACACTGCCTGCTCGCGAACAACGGTTTAGCACCACAACTTTTATATTGCGGATCGCCCCACCTCAGTACAAACGACGACCCGTCATATCACTCTTTTTCTATGATTGTTATGGAATATGTCGACGGCAGCACTTTAGCGGGCCTCAGTCAAAATTGAATGAAGAAATAGCAAAACATGTGTAACAGGAGCTTCAGGGTGCCCTCTCCCTGTTGCATGCCGATGGATTGGTGTTTGGTGATCTCCGCGCACCAAATGTCATGATTACAAAAGCAAAGGGAGTGAATCTGATTAACTTCAACTGGGCTGGAGAGGAAGCTTAAGGTCAAGCCAAGTACCCTTACCTGATATCACCAGAAATTCCTTGGCCGGCAGACGTCAAACCATTGATTGTTATCGAGAGGGATCATGACCTGAAGATGAACTTGGAGCAATTGTTCTCAAGCCTGCACCTTTCTTACTTGTTACTTGGGAAGGAAGGAAGGAAGTTTATACTGGCGCGGTCCGCTCAGAACGAACAACCGGGGCCCGTACTACATACAATAGTGTCACGTACTAAGTATGCTACGGACGCTGCACTCATACAGCGAGGCTGCGTGAGCTCCTCACTAACAACACCTTCCCCCGGCCCCGGGCTGCAAATGAACACACCCCGAGGCAGACTCACATACGGAAACCTCATGGGAGTCGCCGCCAGGTTCCCCTGACCGCCACATAACCCGTATGGCACCAGGGACATATTACCAAGAACAGTGAGAAAGCCGGTTCACGCTCTCAGAGCAACAGCATGCGGCCCACGCATATCCCTGGGCCCGGAAACCCAGGGGTATGAGTACACAATCGTTTGGAATCTTAGTTTATAGATGTTTTGTAAATTGACAATTCTTATTGTTCGTTCATTATTTAGGTAGCATAGAGCTCGCCCCTTGAGGCGATCTTCAACACGGATCTATTCTCAACCGTTGACTACTTAGTTATATGTAAACTACTTTCTACCAACTCCCTCCAAATATCGGTATACACTTGAAAAGTCTTTACGCGCCAACTCCGGCTGTTCTTGGATCACCCGCCTATACATATCCTCGGCCGCTTCCCCTAGTGGTATCGCACTTCTATATTGCTCCGCAACGTCCTTTGCCAATCCCATGTCCTGCACCCGAATCGTTTCGTCATTTTCTACACTGATAACTTCTTGATCTCACCTTCAACATCAAGGCGGTCGCGAAGCCACCTTCGTAATCTCGCTCACACGGAGGGGATTTTCCTTCCAGGGAGGACGGCACAGGGTTGTTGACCGAGGATGCCCAGCATCTGCCCGTGCTACTATTGATTACTCCTGCCAAAACATCCGGCTTTAGGCCTAACCTCTGACCCAATAGCATGGCCTCCCCAACTACAATTTGCTGTACTCCTAGAACAAGCTGTGTATTTTTTCATTACAGACCGCCAGCCTTATTAACGTTTTCACTCACGTTATTGCAAATTTTCGCCCCCAGACCGGACCCCGAGTCTCCGCAATGGATAATTCGCTGGCCCATCAAGGAAAGGATACATTCGGAGCGTTTAAATGAGGCTTCACTCCCCCCAACTAGGAATGAAAGTGTTCCAGCCTTCGCGCCCGCCACACCTAACAAGCAACCGCCCCGTCATTTCAAGTTGGCAATCCAATTTCAAACCATGTCCTTACCACCCGAGACAGGAGCGTCCACCATCTCTGCCCCAGTGGTGATCACGTCCGCTGCAACCTGTTTAGCCACAGATACGTCCAACGTTGTTGAGTCAATGCAAAGCGTGCCGCGCGCCTGTTCCGGCGGAAGTTTCTGAAGAACGGGTAAGATTCCGCTCAAATAGACGGTTTTGACCTCTGGGGAAGACGGCAGCATAGTTATAACGATCTGAGAGGCCAGTGTTGCTCTAGGCCGATCATTACAGACGGGTGCGATCATTTCGAAGCGATTGCACTCACTCTTCAGGAGTGGAAGCAATAGCTAGCTTAGCACTAGGGAATTGACCAAGGAACTTTTCTGCAAACGCGCGAGCACTGTCTGGGATCGCGTCACACACGACGAAATGGGCGTCAGGATCATTGGCGAGTTGTTTGGAAAAAAGATTGAAGGCCATCTCGTGGCCCATGCGGCCAAGTCCCACAAAACTTGTGCTGCGAGGGCGCAAATAGATACGTTCAAGGGCCTTGAGACAACGAGCAGAGGTCCTCATGGTTGATGCGAAGTTGACAAGTGGGCAAGCTCCGGTTAACAAACCATTACATAAGTAACGTCAATGCTTTCATTCTTACGGGCCCAGTACATGGGATATATGTAAAGGATACGGGTCCAAGTACACGGGATATATGAAATCCTTTACATATCCTGTGTTACCGTGTGCTGTTACCTGTTCATACTAGTGGAGTCAAAGTGCTCACCAAATGGCCGTCAGATTGCTCACTGACAACACGCGCTACCTGAAATATGCATAAACCTCCGCTGCCAAATGGAGGACTACTGTATTGAATCTTTGCCTTTGTCAAATTCCTGGGCGTGTCGATCAAATGTCGATTCGATGATATGCTTGGGATTGGGCGTTCACGTTGCTCAGCGACTCAAAACAAGGATTGCACAAGGGAGTTGCAAGGGAAGGGAGTAATGACAGTTTCGCGGAACCAAATTTTATTACGTAAGGTTACAGTTTGTTCACTAATGCCGATCACAAGCTCCTCCAAGCCGTCTATACTTATCAAACGCAAGCTCTTCGTCCTTAATTTCTCCAAGAGACGTCTCTTTGACAGCCAATGCTTTCTATGATATATCACCGGGCATATAATTTCGATCGTCTGCCTCGTTATGATGATAATGGGACAAACCAAACCAGACATGAATGTGGATACCTGTCGCCATACATGTTTTAAAGAGCCTTGCTGTAAACTGCCGATCTTTATTATGTTTCTTTTTACGAACGATGATGACCCACCCTCTTATGATTTCGATACTTGTACGCCTTCCCCCTTGTATTTGACGAGCGCAGAGCACCACCTTCTCGAACATGCCAGTACTAGCTGCCCCGCTTGCGATTGGATTACGGAGACAAAACACATGAAAATCAACCTAGGATTTCGCATGTGGGGACTGGAGACCCCGAGCTATGGCCTTGGTGGGAAAATCGAGGGGACAGTGCGATTTTTAGGTGCTCAGGACCGGGTAGAACGAGTCAATGTTACGGTAGGCGCTCAATCAATTTCACTTTCTTGCATATTTCTTACCGCGCTGTACTTAGCTTGCCGGCACCCTGACGACCTCACTTACGTACAACGGAACTCCGCGGGACCCTCTTGTTTCCATATTATCGAATACCACAGAGCTGTATAGTTCTACCAAACGTGACACGTGGGATTGGGATCAAGAACGCCCTTTTTCCATTCTAATACCATCAACCGTTGACATTCATGGGCGATTAACATTGACGCCACCGTCATTCTTTGCATTGTGCCAAAACCTCGCATGTGAAGTGTTGTACACCCTCAAGTTTCACATGATAAGAAAAGGGCTCAATAAACATGAAGTGTAGGAGTTTTTGTCTCTACTCTGTTAGACGTGGCTAACAACGTCGTGATAGGAAAATTGTTCCAATATTCTACCTGCCAAAATCCAGTCCCTCCGATCCTCCGTTGACATCGATTCCTCGCTTTCCAAGAGGCCTAGAAAACACTGCATCGTGTTTTGGCATATTCAAGCGCGTGAAGCCTGTGTCCATCACACCAGTTCTTCCCCTGTCCTGCAAATCCAAACTTAGTCTGGAACACTTTAGGCACTGTATCATCGTGAGTTCCCTCCACTTCCATCTCAATAAATGGATCTTACCCACAAGTAGCTATCGCTCCCAAGTCCGCGATGTTTCACGTCTGGAGAACCAATCCCATTCACTCTGAGTCTCGTTTTCCCCAAGGACCCTATGCTGGCGAGCCTTTTGGTGTCAACTGCCCAAATACACCTCATCCGTCGACTAACCGTGCATGGTAAGGGGAGTGGATCATTTCTGCAACGTGATACGCGTCTCTCCAGGGCCGACTTCCAAACATCGAAAGAGTTCAAAGAAGGCGTCAAGTTACTCCGAGGAGTTGTTCAGGCGGGTACTGCTGCAGGCGAGACATCGTGGCGGATAGACGACGTGATAGATGTTCAGGTGTGCAAAAATTGATTAACTGGCAAAATATGGGTTGACTGATAATGATCCTCGTCTAGTACATTCTGCGCGTCGAGGTAAGACCGCCTGGTGGTCTTACTGATCACCTGCCCCGCTTTGGGCATGAGGAAATCATCAAATTAACCACTGATCGTTGGGGAACACTGGAGAGAGAACTAGCTTCTGTCGGGGGAACACCGACACCAGCGTTGGGGCTTGCAAAGACCTTGAGACGCGACGTGTAGATATGAACTTGTCGATATATACAGTTGCATGTTAACTTTACTTGTCGTTGTCGTCATTCGGCAGTAAGAGAGTACAGTGTACTTAACCGTAGCTGGCCTTGGTGCAGCACGTGGCTGGAAGATTTGACGAGTCGACTATTCCAAGGCTCACAACATATATTTCTCTTGTCGCCTCCAGGAGCAACCATGTTCGCTGCTGCAACATCGTTCTTCGCCCGCACGGCTATATCCCAGTCTTATAACATCGGGCCTCCGACTGGAAGCAGGCCAGCGACTCCCGGCCAGCCAAGCACCTCCCTCAATGCTTCAACGTCCTTATTACCGTCCTTGAACGTGGGCCTATGGAAGGTCCAGTCTGCAACACACAAGGTCACAAATAAACGCGTCTCGGTATGGAGTTTTGACAAGAGGGGTCCTGATATGGAGAGACTAGGGGGTCCTGCGAAAGAGAGAACCTTGGAGGTTATGAAAGCTGAGGTAGATGCTTAAATCTTGATCTCTGCTATACGCTCTAGACAACATAACCATAGGCATCTGCGCTCAGCAGACTTCGGCATCCGTCTATCTTAGGTGCGTATAATACTTTCCTGACCATGATCAAGCGGAATCATTAATGTTGCGTCGTAGAGATGGTGGAGCCTCTGGAAGAGACCAGGACCGAACTTATTTTCGCTACAGAGCCAGTGTTGTCTTCCCTCGAGCTGTCCATTCCAGGAGGCGGGAGAATTTCACCCCTTGTCGAGTTGGACGAAGTTGAGGTTCGTTGACGCGATGCAGGGCGTTGGAGGCGCAGAGCTGATGATGTATATACAACTCTCTAGATTCAGAAAGGCATTCTCCAGATCTGCAAGGGCCTTTCGTTTCTGCATTCTTCGGCGCGATTGATCCATACCAATATCAACCCGGAAACAATCATACTCAATGGTGCCGTGAGTCGGTTGGATAAATTCTCTGAATGATATAATATCGAAATGATCAATTCAGGGGGACTGGAAGATCGCAGGCCTTGGACTCACGATCCCATTACTTACGCCCGGAGGTGCTCCCTCGCGTTGGGAATTCCCAACCTTTGACGGACGTGTCCCAGGGTATATCCAGCGTTCCTTCGATTATATGGGTGTGTATCTTGATTTGGACAACGCACAAACTCTCATTATACAGACAGCCCCCGAATACGCTCTTGATGAACAGTTACTCACTGCTTCCGACATGTATTCTCTTGGTTGCGTAATTTATGCTGTGCATTGCAAAGGCCGAGTACCGTATAAGACACACGGTAGTCTAGGGGGTTTGCGGGAACATGCGGGGAAACCTGTTCCAGGCATGGAGGCGCTAGACCACGAGCTACAAGGTATTTCCTCAATATTTCACCTTTACATTCTCTAAGCTCTGTCTAGTTCTTCTAAGATCCCTGATATCTCGCCACGCAAGCAATAGACCAACACCTGCCACGCTTCCGTCGCATCCATTTTTTTCTTCGCTGCCGATATCAACTCTCAACTTCCTAGATCGCTCAAATTTCACGTCAAAGACCAGAGAAGAGAAGATATCGTTTATGAAAGGACTTACTAGTGTCCTCGACAGGTTTTCTGAGGGTTTGCGGACACGAAAAATATTGCCATCACTTGTAGAAGAGGTATGCCTATTTATCGTGCCCCAACATGCTGTCGGATATATACTAATAGTGGTTGGTTTCTTCTAGATGAAAGACACGCATCTCTTACCATACATTTTACCAAATGTTTTTGCCATCTCGACAATGCTCTCACCTCCACAGTTCGCCAGCATCGTACTTCCTAGCCTCAAACCTCTTTTCAGTATCAAGGAGCCACCACAGAACATGCTCACACTTTTGGATAACCTAGGAATGCTTCAAAGCAAAACAGAAAAGCATGTCTTTAGAGAACGTATGTTACGCTTTTCGCTTGGTCGACCCTACGTTGAACGGCTATTACAGATGTGTTACCCTTAGTCTACAATGCACTTGAATCCGAACACGCGATTGTAAACATTTTTTCTATTGGTCTTTTATCCCCTTCTTATCCCTTGATCAAGGTTCAGGAGCGTGCTTTGAAGACAATTCCAGAACTTTGTGAGACCATTGATTATGCGGAAGTCCAGGGGGTGCTCTTTCCACGAGTTGCTGTGAGGATGGATAGATGCTGTTGTATTCAATTTGAACTAAAATCCTCTCTTATATAGCTTGTGTTCACCAAGACACGAATACTGACTGTCAAGGTAGCTACTCTTGTCACATTTCTCACAATGGTCAAAACTCTCGACCAAGTAAGCATCGACACTTCGAAGCACGTATCAGCAGTCATATCCTTTCTTATAGTCGAGTTTGACCCAAAAACTCGTGCCTCTGCTCTCAAAAATTCGAACGAAAGAGCCTGCTGTAATGGTTCGTCTGTCACGAACTACCTTCTATGTTGATGACGACATTGACCGAATCTTAGATGGCCACCCTTTCAGTTCAAGAAGCAATGGGTTTCAAAGTCGATCGGGAAGCTGTCGCCACACTTGTTCTGCCACAGCTGTGGTCTATGTCAATCGGACCGCGTATGTTTAATTTCCTCATTGATATTTTGTGTTACTGAATAGCACGAAAGTGTTGAACGTTTCACAATTCCAACGATTTATGGAAGTAATAAAGAAATTAGGTGAAAGAGTGGAAAAGGAACACGATCAGTTTCTGCGAGACTCTCAACGTTTGGAGGATCGTTCTGCCACAGCGGTCAACGGTGCCCCTGCAAAGAACTTTGCAGGCAATGTGGACTTCGAGAGTCTTGTCGGTAGGGCAAACGGAGCCCCTATTCAACCAGACTCTACAGCCAACAAATCGTGGGATGATGACGTCTGGGGCAGTATCTTCAATGAGGACAATGTTTGTCCTGGTTAACCAAATTCGACGTTTTAGCTTTCTGACTGTCCGTCATAGGGTTCGAAGGCTCAAAGTCCAACAATACCTGCAACGGCTTCATCGCCACCTCATTCCTTGCGGTCTCAATCATCGCAGATTAAACCTCCTACATCCAACCATTTGGTACCATCGTCACCGCAGTCCAGGCACACATTTATGGCATCAACTTCCCAAACTCCGATGCCGAGCATTCAATTGACCCATTCTCAATCGCTGGCTCCACCGCCGAAACCGAATTATACCCCCATAGCCCCACCCATAGCACCTCCGCAGAAGCCAAACTACAATATTTCACTGGCGCCTGCAACAATGGTCATAGGGTCACAGAGTCAGGCGTCTTCACCTGCGTCTTTCGGCGCATTCTCAGCTGCGCCACCTCCATCACAGCCCTTATCATTCACACCCCTTGTTGCCGCTCCACTAGGGATGGGAAGCATGCTGGCCCCCTCAAAACCTCCAGGGCCCAGTTGGGGAGGCTCGAAGCCACCGTCCAAGGAAGACTGGGGTGATTTCGACCCGCTCGCTTGAATTCTACCATATTGTTATATATTAGATCAGCTAGTTTCCACTTGAATGCCATCTATAGCGCGGACGGTCTCTGCTTCAACAACGGTCTGAAAATCTGGAATGGCGTCGCCTTGCAGAGGAACACTGTCTGCGTCGATTTCCAGTCCGAGCAAGCATTTCAGGACAAGATGGGCTCCGAGCTTGGAACATACTAGATTGCCTTCCTTACAAGCAGGACTTTGGATGCCTGGTGGAACCTTAGCACGTGTCATTTCACAAGTTAAAGGGAGCTTACATTGAGTACACCCTTCATCGCAGTCACAAGCATCGACAGCACCGCATGTCCTATGTAGGAGATCGTTCACTTGTTTACAGAGTTAGGAACGTCTATGAGCGCTGGTATGACAACCCACCGTTATCAAACGCTTTAGCGGCAACCCCTCCTCCTTTATCAATTGTATCGTAGAATATGAGCCTGTCTCCGTTATGTGTGACTTGATCACATGTAGATATTTGTAAACCAACCTTGCAGGCCTTTTTCGTTTGGAGTCGGTTGCCTTGTATTCTTTTTCTGCAGCCTTGCACTCGGTCTTGATGTCTTGTGCCATTGAGAATTGATTCAGGATAGCATGTTGTGCTGCGTGAATCGCTTCGGCTGGGTTTATTCCTTTCGACAAAAACAACACGAGTAACGATTTGGGGATGTCAATCCAATATCCAGTCGTTTCACGTTCCCAAACAGGAGTATCAAGGTCGACAGCCTCGAGTATCACTTTGTTCCTATGGATCAAATCAGAACCAGTAGACAGTCATATAAGGGCTCAGGCTCGACCTAATCTTGAAGAATCCTAGAAATTCGGGTGACGATCAGCGGGTCATCTGGACAGAGCAGCATAAACCAGTACGAACCAAATACTTTCACTTCGATTTCGACCTCTATCGGCATGTCATGTAGTATGAACAGTGCGAATCCTAAAATACTCACTGCCGTAATAAGCCCGATGAGGCGAGCCCCTAATCTCTTTGATACGGTAGGTCTGGACGGCGTCGATGTTGCTCAAGTACGATTAGCTGGGAAGTATGGCATGTATGGGATAAACCTACGTGAAGTCTCTACAAATGACAAGGTCATGAGCGAGCTTGAGTTGTATCTAGGGGTGGAGCGTTACCTCGGAGAAGTTATCCAATTGACGTCTGCTCTTGTGACTTGAGCGACTTTCGCATCGTGGCTAACTTCTTTGACCTGTTTTCCATCTTCAGTCAAACCATACGGTACGGTGAACCGATGAACTTCACGATGAACGTAAGACCTTGATGCATAAACTTCCCAGACGAAATAACGGAGTGAGCATCGATTCTTAATAAACGAAACACACATACAACTCCGCCTTCATAGACTTCAAACATAGCGCGAGATATCTCAACTTCCTCCAAGATCGAACCTGCTCCTGCTTTTCCGGACTTTGTTACATTTACCACGGCATATTTTTCTTCTTGAGCGCCACCTAGGAATCATGAGCCAGCGGCACAGAAAATAATAAAGCTTGAAACCGCACGAATCGATATGAATTTAGATGGAAACGGCAGGAATTTTGGATGGGTGTGGTACCTATATTAGCGTTAGTTACGGGATGATGAGTGCGAGATCAACAATAAATACCAGCCATCTTGGTCTTTGATTAAATGTGTTTCACACACGTCTTTGAACAATGTTCCAAAGTACCCCTCGTCCTCCAGGGATAACGGCATCTCCTGTGCAGCACACTGTAGATGAGCTGAGAAAATGTGTTAAAACGCATCACTGCCCTGACAAAAGAGGGCTGACCTTCAAGTAAAGGCCTACTTTCAAGGTCTACGATAAGATCATCGCCAGATATCCCGAATAGTTCTTCAGGATTTGCGACGTAATGTTGATCGACAGGGAAGGAGTCCGCCACAAGTACCGTGAGAGAGTCCCGAGATCGTCGCCCAGCTCTTCCAGCTTGTTGTCGCTGTTGACTGTAGTGAGTCTTCGTGTCAGGTGCGAGCAAGGGAAATCAATTAACAAAGCTTGCAATAGTCATAGGAAACCCTAGCATAATGACTGCATCCAACACGCCTATATCAACTCCAAGTTCGAGGGCGTTGGTAGCCACGATGCCTAATAGGCGTCCACTGAATGCGTCTTGTTCGATCCGGCGCCGATCCTGTTCTCGAATATCAGTATTTTATCATTGTGTCTAGAAATTGAAATGCCTCTCGGGAGTACCCTGTAAGATATTCAGTTAAGCCCATTGCTAAGCGACATATCTAATGGCCCTAACCTCCACGGTAAGGCATCGTCCGTTCAAGGATGTCAAAACGCCCTTCACTACTTAAATCTGCACGAATGGTCTTCATAGCCTAATTACAGCCAAGTCAACTGCCTCGACAGTAGGACCAGTCGTTTTCACGTACAAGTTCGCAGACCTTTCGAATCTTCAGAATGATCTGCTTAGTGTCTGTTGCACGGTGAAGGTGTACACAATCTACCTTGCAGAACAAAATGACACGAACTCCTCGCTTCATAAGGAACCTCATAAGACCAGTTGCTTCTGTGACAGAGCTGTGTCGACCAAGGCTCGGCGCTCGTGCGTCAATATGTGGAGGGTTCCACACCAAAAAATCTTTGATACCAGAGGGGGCGCCATCCTCAGTTATAGCCTCGATGTGGTCGGAAGCTACTCCAAATATACTCGTCATATGGTATTTGGGATTTGTTATCGTTGCGCTGCAGGAGACAAAGCGAATGTCATGATCTTTGAAGGAGTCAACACAGTGTTGGAAGAGTGTACAAGGTAACATACTCCCAACTGCAGCACAAACCCGTCGGAGGCGCCTCATAATTTGCGCTACATGACTAGTACGAGGCTATCAAACACGGGTTTCGTTCTTACGGGGATAAAATTTGATACCTTCCAAACAATCCAGAGTAGTAATGCAATTCGTCGACGACCATAAGCTACGGAGAGGAGGGTTAATTCACGGCAATGCGAATGGTTTCTAGTAGCACTTTGACGTTTTTCAAGAATCTAAGAAGATGTTAGCTATATGAGCTCTTGGTCACATGCAAAACCTACCTCCGCCATATATCCTCGTGCGGTAATATTGATGCATGAATCATGTCCTTATGTGCATCAGCTAAATGCGAGTGGAAGAAAGATATCTTGGACATACAAAATTAGTAAAGATGACAGATGAAGTCTCCCGCACGTCTACGGTGTGTGTATATATTGGGATTAGTTCGAAAGGAAGATACGAGACGACATCGTACCTAAGCGAATTTCCTGCGGGGTATCTCCGTCGTAGGTAGCAACCTATCACGAATAGATTTGTTCTCGGTGATTCGAAGTCTGTACCCAAAACTTACTCTAAGGTGTTGAAGTCCTGGACATGAGTGTATTAGCTGTTCCATGGCGAGCTTTTGATCCTGTGCAAGAGCCTATTGGCAAGTGATTAATATACTCAGAGGTAAACAAGAGAAAAACTTGCTTTCGTCGGGTAGATGAGTATCGCCGTCGCCGATGGATCGTCTTCTAAAAATTGAAGCACTGGTACCTGGACTCACTGTGAAGAAGATCTTGCTCAATTGATGGCTAATGGGACAGACCTGATAGATGACACTTTTCCCCGATGCTGTGCTAGTCGAAACTATGACGTGCTTGCCTTGTGCAAGTGCATGGATTGCAGCAGCTTGGTGGGAATATAGTGTAGTAATTTTGCGTGAATCCAGCAAAGCTTGTGATATTGACGTGGAGAGCGGAGGTTCGAGAGTGGCTATTGAAGTAGCAATTATATATGAGAGAGAAATAGGTACAGCCAGGCAATAAATTCTACCTGTAAGCCCTTGCTTGGGCTCGAAAGTGCGCCTATGGGTGATTCGGCCTTTACACCATGCCTGTCCCTCTAGTTCGTCGACGATACCGTCAATTGAAGGACGGGTGGAAGGATCGGGGATTGTCACGAAATTATCATTGGAGAGTTTGCTTGATGATGTATTGGATGGATTAATGGGCACATGACCCATGGAAGCATTTTGTAGCAAGATAATGGGATCTCCCATTCCCAAATCTGACTGAAGAAATCTGAGGTTTGAAATAAGGACAGTAGGTCAGCGGTCCACATGGATAGGCGTACGCATTGGTAGCTTGTTCAAACATCTCGTTTCTCGTTTCGATCAGCTTCTTGACGGCAGCAGGTTGCAGGGCGGGGGTACTGGTCATGCTGGCCGGTCCAGTCACTAAGCCTTTCAGACCATTCTGGACGCTCGGGCTTACCTGTTATTTTTCGCTTTCTTGCCACGTACATTATCAACAAAATCAAGAACGAGCACATGGTCTTCCTCGCGCTCGAGGGCGGAGGTTGAACTTGAGGCTGCAGCGCAAGTGGCGTAGTCTGGAGACTTCTCGCGATGTCGTTTCAGAGAATCATCAGTGGTGCGAAGCTCATTTCGAGGAATATAAGAAAACTTGATCAGAGCGGGGAGGAGTGTTCTAGGTCCAAGTCCAGGGTAGTACAGCTTTAATTGAGTTTTGAACATACTAACTTTAATTCAGCTACCATCGATAATTCTAAAGGGCTGCTTTGAAGTGAGGATAACGCTGGAGCTATAAGGCAGTAAACATACTGGTTCAATAGAGATTCAACGGATGATTTAATGACTGAGAAGGTGGTAGCGAGCTGCTTTCGCGTCGATACAAATCCAAGGACAGTATTGATAGCCTATTACACGCTGTTAGCATAAGGGAGATAGAACAAGGAGATTGGTGCCTTGAAAATCTGAAGCAATTTCAAGTCTGTGGAATTCCATGCGGTTAATTACATACCTTAAAGAGCTCCATATATGTGTTATTTCGGGTGAATTTCTGTCATGACAAAAGGACATACGTCTTGAAAATGCTCAGGCCAAGGAGGAGAGTTTTTCGAAGAGGATTTTTGACGCTTGATGGTCTGCGCAGATTGGCCTAGAGACTTTCGTTTCATTGTATTTGGAATAGCAGGTTGGATGAAGGCGAGTTGAAGCTAGAAGGTGCTATTTGTACGTGTTGTTTGGAACGGAAGATAATGAGTAACAATGGCGTCGGGTCACGCGCCGCTTGAGCAAACTCTCTTCAGGTCTGGTCTTCAGGTCTTCACGAACGAACCAAGGGTAAGGGCATTATCCGGTTTAAGCCCACATTCTAATAAGTAAATTACAGGATGCGGCCCACACTAGTCCGTCTCGTTCGCCTCGTACCTCGAAAGAGTCTGCCAGAGCATGTCAGGGAAAAAATCATCCCTCCACCAATACCCCAATATCTCGAGGTCAAAAGGCAGAGTTCTTTAATCGATGTCCTTGAAAAACTCAAGGCCGAAGCTGGCGTGGCGTGGCCAGCCAATATTCGACTCGAACCTGTGGTGAAGAGGGAAGCGTTCAAAACTGTCGACGCAGATGTGAGGGTTAGACTGAAGAAATTGTTGAAGGAACGGTGACGTCCTCTTATGGGGCTGTATGAGCGGAGAAGCGGCGAAAGGTCTGCCAGAGGATGCTCCAAGCTTGACGCTTTAGGGCAAACCTATTGTTTTCAGAGCAACGCCGACACTCAGGGCGACGCGTTAGTAGAGGAGGACACAATTCTACTGTGTATTTACATTATAATCCTTCAAGTACTAGAGAGGACTGGTTGAGGCCAGTTAACTGCACCATCAAAATTCTCTTTGGCAGATTTGACAGACGGAAATCAGTAGGTTTCAACTGAACCACCATGGGGCGACGATGGTCTTTGACTCGAGGTATTCTAAGCTTCCAATTCTTCAAAGTTCTAGCTGATCCATACACGTAGACGGAATCTTACCTCTCGTTCTATTCCCAACGCTTGCGTTTTTTGCAGCACACTTCATTTTTGGCCATCTCCGAGCGTCCAAGTTGGCCGACAGCCTTCGTGAAGCATGCGATCACCAGAGCTCCCACTCTCAGCCCTACCGACTTGTGTATACCGGCTTGCCGCAAGCAGACTCCCTACTATGCACCTTGGTCTCCTTCTTCCATGCTGCATTTGAGGAGCCTGATGCTATCACTGCCCTCAGATACTTCGTCGCTATCGGTGCCCCCCTGATCATTCTTCCAACTATCGAGAGTTGTCGAGCAGGCAGGGGTGCGTTTATTGCACTTCCAGTCATTCTTGGTTTGCTCTCGCAAATTATGACCATCGGGTTCACCTTCTCAATTTACTGGTTGATTTTTGTTGTATCAGGCGGCGCCAACATCGGATGGGGACGGCCGGCAGATGCAGTAATCTCCCAGGCTCATGCGGAGGCTGTCATTTTTGGCCTTATCGTCGGTGCAGGTATACCTTCCATTGGTATGTTGGTCTTGTCGGATCCTCAAGTCACTGCTATCTGGCAGCCATACCCTGCATATGTTTCCATAGCTCAACTCATCCACCTCTCCGTCCGACCTGCATCGAAACATCATACCTCCGGCTATAAAACTATCCGGTTCCTCTATATCAGCATGTTTATCCTTTCTTCCTCCTTTCACATTGCAACTATATGGCCGTTGATTACCGATTTTGACACCATATCACGAGTATACCTCCCATCTCTTGTGATACCGGAACATTTCACCACCGTTGGTATCCGTGTCCTGCACTTCCTGAAGTGGGATTTGACTTTTGGTTTCGCTTCTTCTCTTCTTGCAACCCTGTGGTTTGGGAGGAGTTTTTCGGAGGCCTTCACTCTGCTTGCATGGAATATCATTGCTACCCCGGTTCTTGGACCTGGCGCAGCACTTGCCGGAGCAGCACTCTGGCGGGAATCTTCACTCCATGCCCAAAGTGTGGTCACTCCAAAGGTCAAGGCAAACTAATTCAGGATTCAGATCTATCTCAGCATTGCTTGGATGTATTACTTACAGACTATGACCCTAGTAGTAGTGAGATTCAATTATACACAACACAAGTAATACATATATGGCGAATGCGAAAAATTGTAAAATATCAGCGTTTTTTGGGCTTTCCGTTAGCCTTTCCGTTTGACTTTGACTTAGCCTTCTTCCCTCGGTCGTCGTCAGAGTCGTCGGAGTCTCCTCCCTTCTTCCCATTTTCGGCACGTTTCATGTCAGCTTTGAATAGAAAATCAGTTCGACCGCCACGTCAAAAAAACAAAGTACATTACATTTGGCAGCCTTCCTCTCCAGTTCATCCCAATCTTCCCCTATGCTAAGGTAAGCGTGTATCTCGGTTACATACATTAACTGACATTACCTTCACTCTCATCATCATCCCCAAAGTCAGAACCAGATTCACTGCCAGCATCAGAGTCATCGAATTCGCTCTCATCATCGCTGCTTTCAATGTCGACAAGCTCTTCTTCATCAGCCTCGAATTCAGATTCCGAGTCTGAATCGCCAGAGTGATCACTCTGGAGCAGTCATGATTCAGTGTAAAGTCGCAGACAAAAGCCAATAGACCAGCATACCTCGGCACCATTTGCTCCACCGAGAAACGACCACCCTCCGCCTTGGAAGAATTCGTAGGGACTCTCATTGATATGTTTCATGATAGGACCCCAATTCAAATTGACGGGTCCTTCACTCATTGGGATGTCAACAGAACTAGATGCATAACGGTTAGACAAACGAAAAGAACAATGAAGCTCGCGTACTCCAGCCAGTTCTTTACGTCATCCATCTGTGAACTTTGTATTGAATTGATATGGAGAGGCAGTTTCGTGAAGTCCTTGAAGATCAGCACTAAGTCAAATTGTTTCAGGCTGTATTGCACGCGTTCCAGAGAAGCGATTTCAATGTCGGCCAAAGTCACAACGAGGAAAGGGGGGTCTGTAAGATGAACGAGACATTCGGTTGTTGGCTGCAGACGGGCGCTGGTGCGGAAGGGTACACCCTCAAATGATAGTTCTCTGAAGGGGATGTCGAGCTCCAAGGTGTCCCCGTTCTATATTAGTGTCGTCAGATGATATACTAATTTGGAGTCGTGAGCTGCTTACTGAAGTAGATGCTGCTTCTGCTATCTTTTCTGCGAACGCCTTGATCTCTTTGTTGAGTATCGCTCGCCGTTTGCGTTCTTGCTGTTCCATCTCAATTTCGTCTTCATCTCCGTAACGGTGCTTGCGCTTTCTGTTCCCGGTTTCATCGAACTGAACGTCAGAAGCTTCGCGGACAAATTGAACGTCCTGTTACAAGACTCAGCAACAGGAATTCTAAATTTACACAAAACCTACGAAAGCCTTCTTCTTGCCAATCATGATCGGCGACTTCAAATGAAGATGGACGATGACGAGAAGTTCGTGGTCGCAGGGTTGGAAGAAAAGATGCTTGATGTTGCTGAACAGAATATCTAATGGTCCTAACTCAATCTCTGCATTCCTAAAAGTCTACACGCTTACCGATTTTCTGTGAGCCCAGTGGTGACTGGTACCGCACACCATTTTGATGGATTTCGACTTCTCCAGGTAATCTCTTCCCATCAAGAGCAGGGCGTACAAATGCTTCAGGCATCTTCGCCGGACGGCGACCTTTGATCTCCACGAGATTGCCTTGTTCGACGACGTCTGCCATTTCCTTCTTTTGCTGTTCTCTTTTGTTAGCTTCTTTCTTCAGATCGGTGATTTGCTTGCAGATACTATCGAAGCGATGTCCGTCAGGCGAGCGGTACGAGACAGATCGAATGAATGTGGCATCAGAGTCTTCAAATGGCTATACAAACCAGTCAAAATTCAGGCCCCTCTGAGTCCGCGAAGCACTCACTGTATCTTCCTTCTTACCCGCGAGCTGACCTGGGGTCTGGAAGTTAATCCTAAGAACGGTATAGTCTCCTTCGTCACTCTTGCTGGCATTTTTTATGGTGTTGATATGGAAGGGCGCCGCCGAACCATGGATTGGTAGTACGACGGTCTGAGCCTTTCGATCGACGAAGATCTGGTGGGGTGATGTTACACCCTGTACGAGCAACAATCAAGCGAAATATGACTTACTCGCAATCTGTCCACCTCGTTAGGCAATGCCCCTTCACCCTTGTAACTCTGGAACTTTTTCCATCCCTTGCCTTCCTTTCCACCACTTCCACCGCCATCTTCTACGTAGCGCTGTATGCCTTCGGTCTGGAGCTTTTCATGTAATTCTCTCTGGTGCTCCGCTAGTCGAGCAGCGGCTGTGGTGTGGACCTCGTCCTGCACCGCACGACGAGTCTGATTTCTGAGGACCTTCGTTCCAGCGGTTTTCTTCTGAGGAGACCCATTAGCTCGAGATGGTGCGGGATGTTTTCGTTCCTTCTTTGGACCTTCTTCTTCGCTTTCGGGTGTCAGGAAGAAGAGCGTGTCTTTCGTTGACCGTGTGCCTTCAGTGAGGAGGGTCGATTTTTCTGCGCCCACGCGAATGGTATCGACAAGGTGGAGAGAATATCTACGAGGCATGTTTTGAGTAAGATCGACCGTCAATCTTTGTACGGCCTACTTTTTCCCAGTTGAGTCCACCAGATCAGCGAATCCTAGGCCAAGATTGATAATCATATCTGTCTTGAGACTACGCCCATTTTTAGCAGAGAGGACATAAGCAGAGTCACGGAACTCTATGCCCATCTTTAAAAATACCAAGTCAGACGTACAATTGGTGTTGCATCATAAGATTACTCACCCCAAATCCGATATTTTTCACGAAATGTCTCTCGAGGTCAGGATCCCTGCCCTTGACAAAGGACAATGCATGATGATAGATGTCGCGGGCAGAGACATCGTTCTTGATGAAAGACAAAAGTTCCGTCTGAAGGTTCAAAAGGATGTTGTATTGCTTTTCTTGATCCTATCCACCTAATAAAAAGGCACGCCTGATAAACGGTAAATATTGAACTTACCGGGTTGGGATCCACTATGAATGTACGGCCAACATTGGCGCAATACGACTTGTACCGGAGTCCAAAGGCAACCAGAAGGACGCCTTTGTGTGCTATGTTGTCATCACTCGACTCGGCCGTGTATCGCAGATCGTATCCGGATTTACTCGACCGTGAAATGATAATCGGAGGATAACAAAATTCGACCACTTGCCAGTCGATCTGCAGGATTCAAGGGATTATGAGGATACAAAAACAGTCACATGAAGTCATACGTACATCATTAAGCCCTTTCCCTTTGCTCCACACTTTCATATCGGGCCCCTTGGCAGAGCTTCCTTCGCCTGAACCAAGTCGTGCCTCAATTTGAGCCGCAAGCATATCGTGAGTTATCTTGGACTCCTTATCCAAGATTGCTTCCAACCTTGGCGCAACGTGATGCTTTAAGAGCGTCGATGTTAATGCAGCGGCCGTTTGAGTATTTTTCTGATGTGTGGAGTCAATACAACAGAACATATATCTGAAGATGACGTACCAGCTCTTCCGAGTCTTTTACTACCATGAAACATGAGACAGCAGTGCTGATATCGACAAGCTCTGGCTTGCTCTCCAATCCACCTACAAGTTGGTCCCACTCTCCAGCTAACTTCCCTGTGTGCGTTTCCTTGGTTAGAGTACCGACACGCGCTAAAGAGGCATAGGCTTCAACGAATTTGGACAATGAATCGTTGGGGGCGTCTTTTCCTTTGGCTTGGGCAAGAATTTCGATGGAAACGTTCCCGGCGCTGTGCTCTATCTGACTAAGGATCTTGGCTGCGCGAAGTGAGTAAAAGGCCCTGTACGAAAGACATTTCCCTGCTTACCCTTCGACGCGGAACACAGAATCATTATCTTCTCTTTTTGAAACAAAAACAGCGTCGAAGGGAATTCATAACCCAACAGCCATTGCTTGAGGGTGCTGAGCATTGTAACGATGACTCAAGGTTGTCTCTAACTCACCTGAAGGCAGGTCCCCTTTCGCATGGGCTCATCTTCCGAGGCAGGATCACCAGCAACAACAAGAATGGCATCCGTGTTGGCTATCGAATCATAGTCATCATCATTTTTTGCGCTCTGGTAGGTCGATATTGGCCACGATGAGGGATGCAAGGCATGCAGAAAAGAGGGTACCACATACGTTCCAACCGTCGTATATACGTTGTACGCGAGACTTGAAAATATTCTTGTTCAACTCAACAAGCATTTCAATCCACGAGCTTGTCTTAACAAGAAAAGAGGAAGAGTTTGAAATGAGCGCGTCAAGGCAGACGCGCCGAACTGTCAACAAATTGTCGGAGTTTAAATATATGTACAATATATTCAATTTTGAAGATCAACTATAATAGCTTGCGAGCCACGACGGTCGACCGCAGCGTTCACCGACACTCGTGGTCCAAGTTCATCGTAACCACTCAATTTTGCTCCCCAAGATTCATGTATGTGCCTGGTACTTATAAGTGAACATACTGTATTCAACAGATATATACGAAACATACCCAAATACATGCAATCTGCATTGGCTCAATTCCTGCATTCTTGCTGCTAGATACGGACACCCTGCACTCATGCCTCGTTTAGTCGTGTCCAGAACAAGATGGGGAGGTGTGTGTGTCAAAAGAATTTCGGTTTCCAGTGGTATTCGCCGGTATATGTCTTTCAGAGTTGGGTTATGTCAATGATTTTTACGATCGTATTCAACTGAACATACCGTTCGCCTCATCTTCAGAGTCGTACTGGAATGCACCCCTTGCGTATCGAGGAGCCGACTGAGGAAAAGTGAAAATGAAGTAAGGATTTCTTAGGCAAAAGAAGCCGCACGGGTGAACCGTAGACCAACCACTCTCGTCCCTCAGTTGTTATAACTAGGAGGGATTCGTGTTGAAGATAATGAATGTTGGCGTCGCGGACGTCTTTGCTCTTCATTCTTTGGCGCACAGATTCTAGCAATTGTGGGTCCTGAAATCACTCAATCCCTATATGATTGACGTCATGAATATCCTCCACCTGCAGCATAACCTGGTCTCTAGGACCAAGGTCGGGGTCGAGACAAAGCTAGCAGAGAGAGAGTTACACCATTGCGGTCCGCGGCGAACCCGACAACAACAACTCACGTCGTGGTTACTAGCGATGATACTGTTTAGCACATTAGAAGTGATGCAACACTTGTTGAATTTCCGATGTCACGTACATCTTCACAGGATGGTCAAGCGTTTGGAGCCAGTCTAGTGTAATGTCTACTTGTTCCGGGTAACCCCAGCTGCTAAGGTCACCTGAGTGTAAGAGAACGTCTCCAGGAGGGACAGGAAAGAGACGGGAATGCGTATCGGAAAGACAGACGAAACGAGTCCAGCCATTCCCCGGGTGAGGAGGGGGGGATGTCGCCTTGTAATCGACGAAGACTCGTGCCGACCTTTTTGTTGCAGTGGAGGATATTGCGTCCATAGTCCCAATTGTTTAGTGTGGCCAAATGCCGTAGGACAAGAAGTATCAATGAGAGAATTTAGGGTTACGCGGTTAACGTTACGCACGTGAGGCTATGTACCTATTATTTAAAACTCTGTATGTGGGATGTACCCTTGCGACCATTGGCATATCAACAATCAGCCAAGTAGCGGCCATGTATATTCAAATATTCAATCATCATTTATTCCCAGTACTCCAAGGTCCTTGAGAATGAATACAGTCTCCTCAACACGCATCTCAAGTACTGCCAACCTTGTCTGCTTTACTTCCCATTCTTTGAGTATATCTCGCTCCAGGCGAGAAAGCAATTTCTCGTCCTGACTGACATCGCTCCTCTCTCGCTTCTCGAGAACAGCCTTGACTTCGCTGGCGTCCATCTCTGCGCGTCGTCTCATGCCGATGTTGTAAAGGGTTTTATAAAGATTTCCTAGTATGACTGAGTAGGCCTTATTGAGGTCAACATACCTAGCTCAAATTCAGAACAGTGGCCACAAGGTCAAGAACTGAGAACCACAAACCAGAGGTAGAATGTCCGTGTTGGGTTGCGATCTGCACTTTTTGGAACCTCTTGAGTGCTGATCAAGGAATCAGCGGCAAGCGCAGCTAGAAGTGGTCGAACGTCCTTGGGCGCCATCATGACGATTTTTGATACCTGTCCTCCTCATATATCAGTATGTCTAATACCTGTGTCTGCGAACCGACCTGCTTCTCGTCCATCTTGCCGGTATCCAGTAGAAGTCGTAATATTCGCACGCCCTCTGTACCGTGGCGCTCTCGAGCCACGGACTCTACAACACATCTTCGTAGTCGGCGCCCAATAATATCGAACTCAACTTGAACTTTGGAAGAATTGTACGAAACAAATGAACTGGCCCGTCCTGCTGGAGTAGGGTTGTCTGTGGAGGAGAGCATTCCAAGGTAATCTTTGATACATGCTGAATGAGGCGTTTTTTTGGAGGAGAAGACGAGACCGGAAGACAGGTCTTGTTCGGATAACTGCAAGTTAATGCTAGCCACAGAAATCGGATCTGAGGCGCAATTTGAGCATGTTGAAAGGTGACAAGAGCAATGAACACACCTGTACGTATCTCGGAAACGTCTTTTTGGGTAGACTCTGTCACTTTAAGAGCTGCTTTCAGAACCAGAGCAGCATCAGCATTGTAGCGCTCTTTCGCAGCCTTCACAATCAACTGGGTGCCAAAAAATGAACAATAATGCTCAAAGGTCAAAGTGATAATATCCAAACCCACCGAATTCCTGATATGTATATTGAACTTATCGAAGTTTACACGAAAATATACAGCATCCTAAACTCATATATCAACTCATGATCCTTGGTAAACTAGTAAGACATACCTCGACAACATACTCATCCTCCTCAATAGTCTTACGCTTAAACGACCTCAGCAGGTATCGGGTGTAAAAAAGTTTGTGTTTACCTTGGAGGACCGATGCCCAGTTGCCTCTTTTGCTTTACGTTTCTAAGGATAGCTGCATTATTCGACAGAGTAAGAAATCACCATGAGTGGGACTTACCAGACCGACCTGCTCCGCATCTTCCTCTTCTCGTTTCAGGCGAGCATCGGCAACCTCTTTTGCTTCCCGAATTTCCCTTGCGGTCGGAAAACCGACTATTTTAGCCTTTTCTTCGGCTTCATATTGTATGCGCTTGTCCTGAGGAGAGATATGCGACAAGATCGTGGCAGGTTTAAGATAAGAAGTCGAAACAAGTTTGTGAATAGCTTGTATATATAGCGTGATTGCTGAAGAGAGCTCAGAAAAAAAGAAGTGAAACAGAGATTGCTTTAAGAGGACTCACTCTTCGGTTCGAATGCGCCCAAATGCGACAAGATATCTGGCGGGCGAAGCTTGCCATGATCGAGAATAGTCTGCACTATTTCTGATGCCTAAAATACAATAGGTTCGCTGACTCTATTCGATGTGAAGGTTACATACCGCTTTTCCGAACAATTCCTCTGCTTGGTTGATAAACGTACCAAAGCGAAGCCTCATGAGACACTCATCAACGTTCACCTCTAGAACTTCCCCATCTTCCTCCGTGCGCGCGTGCCAGAGAAGGTTGTGTTGAATAAGGACGAGAACAGACGAAACAACTGTCCGAATTCTATGGCCCGTTGCGCGCACTAGTTGAGGCAGAGGCAGTCGACCACGCATGAGGAGAGTCGATGCAACAGACTATAGGAAAGTTTTAGTGAGCACTTGGAAGTCGATAAAAATCATTGTGCTAACTGCTGTGATGGGCCCAAAATGCGAGTGAATGATCTCAACACACAAGCGACCAGTATGTGAATCTGCCATCCTAGGAAAAAGAACTCCGGGAAATATGACCTATATGTGACCTACGCCTCCAGCGTCAATATAGAAGCATGTGATGAAGAACCCGAAGGCAGTAAACTCGAGCTTTCGAGTGTTTTTGAGAGTATTTTGAGTGAGTGCATCAGGCGCTGATCGCTTCACGGCAACCGCCGAGCAATGATGCAAGTGTATAGTACACGCTCAAGAATACAGTAGTTACTACAGGTATAAATTGCATATATATCAACATGTTGAAATCCAGTTGCGGTGGAATGAATCAAGGGATCGTACCAGCAAGTGTCCATATATAGGTCGGAATCCCTTTGTTGATATACTACAAGGGCGTGGCAATGGTATATGGGAATCCAATCGATCCTAACACAACAAAAACAAAGTAAAGAAACATAGTCATTCCGAAAACGAGGGAATTGGGACGTCCATAGGCTCGGCCATCTTAAGCAACCAGTTGTCCCATGCTTTGTCCTTCCGCCATCTCTCTGCAGCTTCTTCGAGCTGCGCAAGTGTTGGGTGGTGAATACGGAGAAGGAAAATATGGGCAGAAACGTCATCGAATTGTTCAAGTTCAATTACGTTCTCTCCGAGGCATATGTATTCCGACACATCAACCATACCATTCGAAGAAACCTGTAGATGATATATATCAACGTGGCGCAGATAACAAATTTTGGCTTTTAGCATACTCTGAAAGGAGGTGATAGTGGGAAGGCAGTCCGTTGGCCTTTGTACATCACATGCATAGACAATGAGCCCCCTGAGGGCCATGTCAGAGGCAACTCGGAAATTTCGTCAATACCCTTTTGTTCGAACTTCGAGGAAGCTCTCGAATAAGATGCAAGCGAGACGCAGGTGCTCGATGACAGAGATCTAGAAATGCCAGTATTCAGCAAGAGGCAAATAGAATACAAGGTACTTTGCAGACACACTCCGACTGTTTCTTCCTACTATTCCATCGAGTTATGTCGTTAAATTGCCCGTCATTTATTTGGAATGTTATTTTGATCTTCATTCTCTTCCTTCTCTCTCCTTTATGGACCGCCAGAATACACATGTCAGGACCAAAGGCATCTGTGCGGTGAAGGATGAGTCAAAGGCTGAGCCCTAGATAGAAAAGGTCGTATTCGGCGAGACGTACGTAGAGCCTTGAACTCTTCGGGGGTGTACACTTTGGCCTTGGGTAACAAAAATGATTCAATGGCATCGGAACTTGGTCCGGCGATGGGTGGCAGAGGCGAATTGAAGTGTTGATTTGAAGGGTGCTCAATAGTGCCATCAAGAACGGAGGGGGTATCCTGTTCCAATCGTTAGTTAATCAGTCACTATAGAACACATGCTCTCGTCGTGACCAACTCTTACCGTCAATGTAGGCTCACTTTTCATCATATCTGCATCAGAAGATGGAGTCACCTGCCGAGATGTACTATTCGTTGCCGGTTGAGTTTCTTCAACCTCCATAGCTTCGGGCGAGGCAGGTGGTGGTCCCGTTGCATCTAGTTCTCGGGCAGTATCCATGTCCGAATCGTTGGTTACACCCTTCATGGCGTCAGCCCCTAGAATACGTGCTTGTGGCGTAGGGACCCTTATGGGCATCATGGCAGGCGCTACTAGGTGCGACGAAAGGTCTTCGGCCATAGTCGGTGTTGGCTGGATTGTTCCGTCCATCATTTCTATATCTCTGTCGTTGTGCGGAACTAGCATCTCTTGAGCGAGTTCAGCCACTGCCGTATGCTCGTTGGTTGTCGCTTCCGATACGGCGAAAAGAATTGCCTGCAGCATTATAAGGGAGAATCCACAAACCTGGTAGTGGGAAACCACTCACCGGATCCTTGTCGCTTGAAGATGGAAGTAAAAATTTTTCCTCGACCAAGTGTGCCGAATCAAGATTATCATGATCTAGGACAATGGCCTCAGAGTAAGATTGACCGTCACGCGCGGAAGGAATTCTTGTTTCCGTTGCTTCGGCCTTGACGATTGGGTCGGCGGCCACCCTCTTTTGTAAGTCCTGGATATCAGCTTGAATCAACGACTCGATCTCGAAGCCAGGAAGGGTCCTCTTCTTTTTCCTCTTGACCTTTATATTTACTGGCTGCTCTGTAGGTATGCTTGACAATGCTGGCGATGAGACAGACGAGACATTTTGGCCGGTATTTAAACTCGTCGAAGGTGTGCTTGAAGTAGTCAGACAGGGAGGATTGAATTGTGAAGCTGCCACAGAGGAGGGCGCTGTAAAATGATTGGTCTCAGATTGAACTGGAGGCCCTACGGAAGAAGTAGCTAACGGCGGTGCACTCGAGGCACTATAGGTTGTTTGAATTGATTGCAGATTCGCAGGATAGTAGATGGGTAGAGGCTGAGACTGGCTAGTCGCGGAAGGAGTTTGTGCGGGTGGCAGAAGTGAGAGGGGTTGTTGCATGTGAAGGGCCGACGCGAGAGACGAAGAAGCTGGTTGCATTGTTGAAGTTGCGACATGTATCGGACTCGCCACAGGGCTACTGGGTGTACGAGGCGCGTCAAATTCTTTTCGCACATATTTGCCCAATCCATTATACGTACTCCAAGGTCAAATCTATGTGGATTGGGGGTTGTGGAGCAGTGATGGTCTTCAGCAGAGCTTTGATTTCGGCTTTATTTTCCTCATATTAGAATGCAGTTTGGAGGGTGTGGAAGCGATGACGAACCAAACAACTCAGGTTCGACGAACAACTCTCTGTGAGGGTGTATAGCCTTCAAGAGCCTGGCATACGGTGCAACCATTGGGTGTTCTATACATGTTGAAATATGGAAAGGCGACTTTGGATCTGGATTCGCCCCTACGTTACGACGAAGTGTCGACTGTACAACCTACGACAATGTAAGAGTAGGACAGTGAAGACATGTATCTACAGACCTTCATTAGTCTCACAATCTAGTTTAACGCGTAGACGATGAATATCTTTGGATTGAAAGGTCCGCGGTTACTACGTACCTCAGGCCTCGCCGTAGGATAGTATGCCCGTTTATCCGACAGCCATTTCGCAAACCTCCCAGCGAAAGTGGTATAGCTGTCTAAATCATCGGAAGCTAACCTCCTAGAGTAGGGCCCAAAGAGTTTGATGTTCGTGCTCTCGGCATCAGGAGGCGCTGAAGGGTTCATATCTTTATACGAACATGGACGCAAGTTTTTTTAATTGCCTGGTTGGGTCGCGAGGAAAACTCAGTTTTTGGGGGTCTGGCAATGCCGGTGTGTGTTGATGGCTGCTTACTAAGTGTACAGCCACCAAAATTCCGTGCCATTTCCCTCTCGTTACATTTTCATGCGTACGACACGTCTCTTCTCTCCCTTTAAGTACGAATAAGCATCTAATTGAAGGTCGTTACTATGTGCTATCTTATAAGAACAATACACGCGTTGCCCTCAGGATTATTGAAAATGGCCTCTTTGCCAAGCTGCCGACATAACAATGTGAAACGCCACTCCTTCAAGATCTCATGGCTTTTCTTTTGGTCAGCTGCATGATCTCCACTCGTCCCAATTAAACGGCGTGAAAAATCGTCGGGATGGAAATGTAATCCCTCGCGCTTGGCAAGTGGACTCCCATTAAATATTTCTGCAATCTGGCGCAGTCGAGCAAGTAGTCCTTCCACCTGTGTTTCACTTGTGTGATCAACTGATGTTCCAACTCCTAGAGAACGCATTTTCTATGTCTGATTGGCTCCAGGACTTTCGTAGTCGGCAACTTTGAGCGCTATGGTACGTGACTCATATTCAATGTTTTTATGCGATGTTGAATCTGAACTGTAGGAAATTTCTACATCCAATGCATCAGGACATGACCATTATTAATGGATCAAGGGTAAGTACTGTCAGATTTGCTCATTTCATATCCCAACTGAATATCTGCCGCAATACCTGCTTCAAGGACGGCTCTCTGCACAGTTCTTTGGCTCATTGTTCGCTCAACACCAACACCCATGGCCTTTCCGATTTCCCTTAGTGCTTCTCCAACCTTTGACTCTGAAGTCCCAACTGAAACCATATAGCGTGCCACTCTTCGAGCCTGAGAAGTGTACACCCCACGCCGCATGATCTGAAAAATACGACCTTTCTTCTTTGCCTTCTCCAATGCCCGTTGAATAGAGCGCTCCTTAGCCTTCCTAATGTGTGTATTTTGTTTCTTCAGTCGTGCTCGATCCCGTGTAAGAGTCTGATTGGATTGTCGAAGGGCGTTAATTTTCTGCGCGCAATCATCTGCATGGACCCTAAGTGTTGCAACCTCTGCGTCCCTCTGCATCAATCGAGCCTGAAGTTGTTTGGCCTCTTCCCCTGCATGGACTTTCGTAGCCTTCAACCCTTCATTCGCCTTTGCGAGACGTTGATTCCGCTGTTTCTCATTCTTTACTTGCCGTGTTTTCTCCTTCAGCTTCGCCTGATTACGGGATTCCTGAATAGCCACAATAGAATTTCCTGATAGTATATTGCAGGCCAGTCGAGGAGCAGTGTCTGGTATATGGTTCTGTCGCCGTGCTTCCTGCGCTTTTTGCAGACTGTGATTTTGAGCGAAGGATCGACGTTTGGGTGCTCTGGCCCTCAAATTTCCCATCGACGCGAGGTAGAAAAAATTAAGAAGCAGGTATATGAGTAATAGACATAGGTTAGACCTCTTTAGCAGCTTCATAAGGGGGGTTGCACAGTGAATATACCGTTTCGACGCGTCTGCGCCTCAGTGCCTGGTATCCTCAATCACGTGTTACGTAAGCTAATTAACGATTTTTATGGTCCCACATCCACTTAAGACGCGTAAAAAAGGGCTCCGGTGCCATGTCTATGTCCGGACCTGATTTTTTTGAAAAATTCAAAAAGTCAGACAAGCAAGTAAGCCATATTTTACATACAAAAAAGAATGCACTATCTTTTTATTTCAAATTTTTATTCAAATTCAATCAATTTTGATAAAAAATAACATATCCTTGTCTCATATATGTACAGATTGTAGTCATAATCATACTAAAAAACTGCAAGCATTTCAAGTTCTTGGAAACAAGCATTTAAGAAGCCCTATATTGGTTTTTCAATATTATTTCATTGAAAAAATGCTTCAGACATACTTATATATGTATTGAGATCAATTATTAACACCAGGACAGGACATGCTGTCCCATCCCTTCCCGCATCAACACAAACTTTGCACTGCCTTCCCTTTTGTCATTTGCTAAAAAACCAAGCTACTAGAAGCTTCAACAGAGTTTTGATTTATTTTTTATCAATTTTGCTGTTGGTATTTTGTTATTTCACTATCTGTACTCTGAAATTGTAGTGCATTATATGGTGGTTGAAAGGTAGAAGATGACACTTGTAGCTTATCTGATGCTATCAGAGTATCATCAAATATTTGCTGTAGATTAGTCATTGATAGATCAATGTCCAATGAGTCATGGTCATGATTGTGCTTTCACATAGGAACTAGCTATAGATTCATGGCTGAATATAAATATTTTCCAAAATTTCTGGCCTGCATGCACCAGTTTCATTTCAATCATTGCTGGAGCTTTTCAAGACCATCAGAGATGCTCATGTCTTCAATTTTAATGAAAAATGTTGAAATTGGGGGTTAAGCTTATGTGTTCAAGGGCTAAGCTGATTAGGGAATTTCCAGGGGACTCAGAAAGTTGTGTAGATTCAAGTGTATGTGTATCTGCACTAAATATTCATGGTCTACTTC